>CAUOFW020002292.1:94755-126400 GCA_963454935.2 Ilex paraguariensis
GGTTTCAGGGGGCGGGGGGGTGGCGGGTTTTCAGGGGTGTTGGGTGGTTGTTGGTAGGGGTGGGTTTTTGGGGTGGTGGGTGGTGGATTGTAAAGGGTTTGGGGGTAGGTTTTCAATGAGGTTGTGTGGTTGTTGGCGGGGGTGAGTTTTTGGGGTGGTGGATGGTGGATTGCAAAGGGTTTAAGGGTTTTCGGTGGGTTTAGGTGGTTGCTAGTGGAGGTGGGTGGTGGACTGCAGGGGGTTTAGGTGGTTGCTGGTGGTGGGTTTAGGTGGTGTTGGATGGTAGATTTTGGGTAAAATATCAAACATGTTTTTTATTTTTGTTTTCATAATTTTTTAAATATAAAAAACTATCAAGCATGTTTTATATTTTTAATTTTTATCATAGAAAAACAAAACCTAGTTTCATTTTTTTATAAAAAAAAACATAAAAACAAAAACGTTACTAAATGCACCTATAATAAAGCCAGAAAATGAATTAATTGCTAGTGGCCACACCAACAAAGAGGTATTTTATTCACTCTATGAAGATAGGTTTGTAGCCAGATCTTTGACAGGATAGTGTATTAAACAATCCATCCTATTATTAAGTGAAAATCATATATAATTTGATCCATGATAGAAATGAGACCTAAAATTAGACCAATATGATTTTTGCATTTAAACAGATATAGAACTACTTACTAGTTTCTATATTTACAAGAGATCCAAAAATATGTAAACCTAATATTATCCGATCTAGATTATATATTCTTGATATGAGATCTCATCAGAAGTTAGACACTGATCAAGAGTCTCATAGGAAAGACGAAAAAAATCAGAAAAAACATCAGCGGGAACAGTTCTTCTTACTACGAACAGAAAAGATGTAGAAGAAGAAATTTTTGTGACCACTTTTTTCCTTATGAATTGAAAAGCAGAAAATGGGGAAATTGACTGAGAGGGCCCAATGCCAGAAGAGCATCTGTGGACTGGGCTTCAAGAGAAGCAGTAGAAGCAAAAAAGTTGGTGATCTAAGTATTTCAGAAAAGACCCCTCTAGAACCTGAACTACCAATCTTATATGATGATGCAACCATCTCAATTACTTGAATGGCACAAACAGCTACCTGTTTTGCAACAAGTTTCACAGTTTTAGTTTGGCAGCGTTGAATATTCATTGCAGATTTCCAAATCTAAGATTGATGTGTTTGACTATATAATACAAGAGACCTTTTGGACACTCGTTTGTCCAATTTATGGTAAGGAAAGCCTGTATGATACAATCATCTGCAACTACCAGACTTTTTTCTTTTCTTTTATTTTGTTGGGCAGGCAAGAGAGCCGGAGGAGGGAGGGTACTGGAACTCATTATAAAGATTAATATGCTTTTCCATTCATGTAGCAAATCAGCAGCACAGAATCACCACTAAGATCAGAGATCCCTAGATATGAAAAAATAATATCAAATTGGAAGTACCAAAATCTCACCTTTAGGAAAAAATTTATCTTCCAAATCCATGTTGTGAAAGCTTAATTAGGACGCTTAAGCCACTCTCCCTGTCACAATCAGTAGATGGGGAGACCTCAGCAGGATCGCACATGTAAATTAAACTAGACAGACAGTCTGATGTCTAAAAGGAATGATCAAAATACAACAATAGTTTAATGCAATAGACTCGTGGAAGGCTAACATTTTCCAAATCCCTATAGAAAAAATGTGTAAACAAATGAATCCTGTTTCATACAAATACAACATCGTTTCACTCTCAGGACAAGAACATAAATGCTTAATGTTGAGAACATACCTAGACCAAGATTCAACAACCAGGTCCAACATTCAATAAAGAGAGGCCATTGGCACACCAATTCCGAAACAACATTAAAAAAAAGACTTAAATCTCCCTCACCATCTCCCCCGAGTTATTTTTTTTAATCTCCGTTAATCGAGGGTGCCACTGGGAGGGATAGACTACATATCGTGAGTACATATTATTCAGATAACTTTTTACTATTACATAAGCATTGCCATTATCAACCGTTCAAACATGAAAACAAAATGCTTACTATCAACATCACAACACACCTAAGAAAAAACCCACCAAAGTAAATCCCAAACAAACACTATACAAGCACATTTACCTTTTTTTTAACGATTAATCACATACCAGTTACCTTACATTGTCTGAATCCAACAACAAAAAATGCACCAAGACTTTTCAACTTTAATAGTATTTACCATATCACATACCTCCAAATTCGATTCAAATCAAACGAAAAACACCACAAAACTCAATGGACAATCAAACGAAGACAAATTATAGGACGTAAAGCCGAAACACTTACAGATCTGAAACCGAATACATTTTAAAACAAACAACATATGTAAATTATTAACCTTAAAGTAAAACAGAAAGAATCTGAGAAAAAGTACCGGCGGCGAGAATGTGAGGAGAGAGTGAGATAGAGATAGAGATAAAGAGAGAGGAATCTAGGGTTTCTCGGAGAGAGACAAACGGAGGGGGGGCTTTGTAGATTCCATCTTTCTGCGAAGGAAAATTTTGTTTGCTATGGAGGTTTTTTAAGGTCGTATGCGAATTTGGTCGATTTCATCACGCACGCTAATTGGAGCTGAAGCAATGGATCCCCACGCACGTGTCAAGCGCGTAATGGAGGCTGAATCTGTTAAAAAGTTAGGAGTAGTTGGTCTGTTGATGCTCAGCTTTAAAAGTACAAGGACCACTTGGCTTCTTTCTGAATAGTCCGTGAGTTTCACGTGCTAATGTCGGGAGTGAAGCAAAGATTGCCAAATTTATGATGCTATTCTCTGTACTACTATTATTTGTTCTTACTTTGCAGGGGTATAGGTTTTTAAGACATGTTTATTTATAATTATGCATTTATAAATAGGGTATGGTCTAATTCATTTTTTTTCTTTTATAGTGGGAGAAATTTTTGACCTGGCTAAGTAGAGGCACACTTGCTAGGTGCGTGAGTCTGACTAGAACTGAGAGTAAATTTCAGGTGTATAAATCAGTCATTTAATTTATACACCAATTAAATTATGACTTGTGTTTAGTGAGAATTTGAACCTATGGACTTAAATATGATTCATTTAAGCAACTGAGATCCATTTTATTAACTAACTACACTTTTATTGTTAAGACGACTTGAACCTTTGATATCAAGAAAGTAAAATATGTACAAAACAATGAATACTGTTAGGTTAAATGGTCATTGATATATGTTCTGATGTTCTATTTCGTGTCTTTTAAATTAAATGGACTTCAGATTCTCTTCAATATTTTTTTTAAAAAAAAATTAACGAATCATCTATCATTAATGAGTTAAGAACTTATTTGTATGTAATAGATTTCACTTGAATGAATGAAAGATAATTCACCAAAAATTAATTAAGGAAAAATATATTGAAAAATTATCTCTTTTTGTTCATTACTCTTACTCTAATTATGTTTGACCAAGAGTTAAAATGTGTCTAGTATGAAATGCATAACATTTAAAAAATTTCTATTTCTTTAATTTTCTCTTTATTTAGGTAACTAGAAACCTCGGGTTCTCACATGGGCATAAATGAGATAAGTCAGTTGGGTTTAAAAAAAAAATTATGTTGGTTTGAAATCTAAATGAGTTTTAAAAAAAGTTTAAATTTTATTAATTTATTTCTCACATTGATCTAAGTTGTCTTTGTAGAAAAAAGTCTCGAGCTCTTTCGAATATTTTTATAGTCATTCGATCTTAATCAATTCATTGGGTCAAGCTCAAAAAATTAACAAGCTTGACAATATTTCTAATATTGACTCATAATACACATTGATATCAAGTGAAATTCTAGTGGCTTGGTTTGTTTTGCAATCCTATGCATTTTCATTTTTTTAAATTCAAATTTTCATAATTTTTTAGATTTAATTTAAGAAAAATTTATTTTTCATAAACATTCTAATCGCGACGTAAATTAGTCGAGATATGTGTAAGCTAGTCTGAAAAAAAAAAACGTGTAAAGATGGCTTAACATTTTTGGTTTTATTTAAAGTATTGTTAATCACTAATTGATTGCTCAACTAGTGATTACTCTAAGTGATGAAGACGGCTTGGTCGTTGAGCCACGCGAAGGAACAAACTACACGCGCCGACTTTGCTTTTTAATCTACTGGTTTTGAAGAATCTTTCACAGGGTTGCCATGTCAAACATGAACTTAGTACTTTAAATACACTTTCTTGCACTTTTATGAGCCAAATGGTATTTGGCTATTGGCTCTGTTTATTGACTAAAACTATACGGACAATCATGGAGGTTTAGTAAAAATTATACTCTCTCTCTCAGATTTTGAATTTTTTTGATAAAATGTTAAAAAATTCCTTGCAATATCAAAAAAATAACGAAAGTTTGAAAAGAGCTTGTAGGGGATAGGTAATAAGAATTATGGGAAATGGGTGTCGTCAAAATTGAAAGATGGTGTGATTGAATAGAAAGAGTAAATTAGGCCAGAATATGAAAAGAGTCAGTCCATTTTCTCATTTTTAATTAGATTTTGGTCAATTTTTGGTCATTTTTTACAAAGTAAAGAGGGTAACATCATAAAATGGGAAAAGCTTAAAATGATAAGAGCTCAACTTCACAAAACAAAAGAGTATTATCATAATTTCCATATATATCAAGGGTTATCAATATAATTATGACTTTAATTGGTGCTATGAATAGATTGGAAGAATCTATTTGATCTTCCAATATGAATGGGTCGATTGTTTCACTCTGATATCTTCCTAAAAGATAAAATAATAATTGAGAATTGTTTTTTGAATTCAAAAGAGAGTACTTGAATTTTTTCAATAACTAAAAAGTGTAATATAGTAGTGAAGAAACTGGATAAAAAAAAAAAAGAGATTTTAGTTGTAAAATATTTAATGAAACCGTGGCTAGATTTAAAATCTTACTTGAAGAGAAAAATATCAAATATCTGAAGTTTCTTTTTATATATTATATGGATGATACGATCTATAAGAACTATGATTGAAAATTATTTTATCGTCTTTCTATGAGAAAGAGACGATATATAATCGCCTTGAATTCAAAACCACTATTCAAAATCTTAGTAAAATACCGGATTTGTTATCTCATACCTGTTTTTCTTGAAAATATACAAATTGTAGTAAAAGATTTCTTCAAATAATAGGGGTTAGATCAACTATTCAATCAAATAATATTCAACATGTCATGAGAGTTGATTGCACGTCTCCATCAACCTATTTTTTCTAACACTGGAAAGCAAGTCGTTGGCCATCCAAGACCCTAGATTCTAAAGCACTCCAAAAAAAAAATGTGCACTTTTTCATTTGATTTAGAGGTAGGATTGAATTCCCAAATTATCAATTTTTCCGAAAAAAATTTATAGATAAAATATTTTTGTATAACAGTTTTCTTGGAGTTGTTGGCCATTAAAAAGAGGGGAAAAAACTAAAATTTTCATATTGTTCTACTTCAAAAAAATGTTACCATTACCAATTAAAGACAAGGAAATCAATACCATTGGCTCCACCTTAGATTTTCATATAATCACTGATATGTACTGTTTCAATTTCAATTCATAAAATACAAATTAATCCCTTCCATGTAGTTTATCTTTCCGTCTATACCGTCCAAGCAGTTTGGATACAACTCAACTTGGTACAGTGGCAAGCTTTTTGGGTAAATGGTACAGTAGTATGTTGACTGAGTGCATACCCCCCCCCCTTTTTTTCCTTCCTTTTTTCCTCCCTTAACACCGCGGGCGGGCCACCACTCCCCAAGCACCGTCACATTTGTACCACCATCCACCAACACCATTATTCAGACCCTCTATACTTGAAACTTAGTAAAATAAATATCACACCTAAAACCACATATGAAGCAGTTTCAACATGGAAAGAGAACATCATATAGAAAACTAAACAGACAAGGGTTCCTGTCCTAAAGTGATCATTTGCAAGACTGTCAAAAAACAGCATCATATAGAAAAACCATTATAGGAGAGAAGCAACAGTAGCACTACATTCGAATCCACGACTAGTAATATCAGTTTTCACTGGCTTTCAGAAATACCAAGCATTAATCATAGCGAACAATTTAATATCAGCTTAGTGATATTACATTAAAAGCACGTTGCTTTCCGGATATTATATTTAACAGAATCAGCATATCATATCTATCATTAAAGAGCTCAGAAGCAATTGAAGTACCAAGTAGCATGAATAAGCAACATTAGGGCAGAAACATGGTCGCAGATATACAATACGAACTGAGGATCATGCTTACACAGACAGCTCGATCTCATTTTCAGATAAGCTGCTAATAATTCATTGAAGTTTGCACATAATTCCTACCTCAACAGAGTGGAAATTATTACATAAATCTTAGTCCACTGCAGGAGTTGACGGAAGCCTGCAAGGAAACAAAATGGGTCAAGTTTAAGGCTACTGTCATCCAAAACTGGAGAGAACAGTGGAATGTCTCAGTATACATTGAATAGAGTTCTTAATACTAACAAACACAGGATGAGAAAAATCACTTCAACCTCCTGTATTATATGTAGATAAATAGTTTGAAGACAACAATAGATCAAAGTAGAGTAGTAGCCAAAACCCAAAATAGGATTGCCCATTCTGCCAGTGAAAGATTAACAGTAATCAACTGGTCGAGAACAATTTACTGGAGGTAGAACAACAAATCTACCTTTTACGTGCTAGAGGAAATCTAACAATTGCTTGGCCTTTTCCTTCCTAGTAATCTAATGTTCAATCTCCCAATCATTCAAAAAAAATGGTTAAGATTGAAAATAGTAAGCATCAACTCATAAAAGCCCTAACCAAAGGAGGCCCCTATGATTTCTCCCTTCATAATCAATTGATGAAAAGAAAAATTAAAAAACAAGCCCCAACTATCCACTAATATCACATGAAAATAATCTGAGAATGTCAACATCAGACAAAACCATGAGACTAGGACTGAAAATCTGGAAAATAATAAGTACAAGAAAACAGAATATTCGTGGTGTTATAAACAACTGAAATTGGTGCAAGTTTCAAGCTTTGAGCACAAGAAGATAAACATAATCCACCATAAGTCATATTTGAGTTCTTCAGCAGAAATTATTATAGAAGATTAGAAAGGTTACCAACGGAGAGCACTCAATTTTGTTAGCTATGGTTTGTTTACCACCCAGCATCTTAAGGATCTATACCAAGAAGCAAAAGTAAATGCTCAATAATTCTTAATCACAACAAACACACACCAAAAAGGGAATTTCATGCAGGATATTATTTAACAAATAGAAAAAAGATATTCTAATAAAAAAGAAAAGGTCCAGATAAAGTAATCAATATTATAATTATGTGCACCCTGTCCAACAAAAGAAAACAAAAACCATAATAAGCAAATCCATGCATTTTGACAAAGAAAACATAACACAAAAGATAATAAAATACAACAAGAACCTTTCAAAGTAAACAGCATACGTAATATATACAACAAAACAGCTTCGAAATCAAAGTTGAAGCTTAAAGCAGAAGACTTGAAAGCAGTAAACTATTAAAGCTGAATCATGAACTATGCTTTTAGCTAATGGCACCACATTTTTAACTGGCAACATCAAGCATGTCCCCTAATCCAGACTGTTCATGATTCCACGCAACTAATACCACTTTTCACCCCAATGTTTCACAAGGTATAACAGTGGAAGAATCTACATCTTCAAACATACGAAATTTCATTTTACCTACACCCTAACATGCGCTGCCTTCAATCTACGTACTTTAGGATGTTCATCATTTAACTTGGAAGTTTGAAAAATCCTCCCAAAACAAAAAAAAACTTTTACACAGCATTTTTTAAAGGATTGAAGAGGGGATAGCAGCCTATTAAGAGTAACATTTAAGATCCAGAATCACCCAAACCATGCATGAATTAGTATATTCAACAGAAAAGGTTGCAATTTGTGGACCCCACACTTTCAACCATTAACTTATTATTCCTCTATCCTATTTCTTAGTTTCAAATACAATTGAAGTACCCAATTTGTTAGTATCACACATTTTCTATAAAAGGTACCAGAACTTCATAGAATCAAAAAACCCAACACATACAATATCTCAACTGTATAAACCCATAAAATATATCTCAGTTCATATGAATAAAAACACATAAATTCAATGGCTTAGCACCGCCTAAATTTTTCTGGAAGCAACAAAATTTCCCCAATCAATAAAATTCCTAAAACCAAAATAATAAAACAGTAAATATAGCTTGCAAAGTCAAAAATTCATACAAAAATCAAACCTTTCCATAGAAAAATGAAAACTCAGAACCCCAATCAGACAAACGCTCACCCAGCGAAATGATACCTTCACGAAGAAGAGTGTTTGCCCTCACAATCAGGACTTTCATCGAAATTCTTCGAAGGGTACTTGGCGGTCACCATCCCAACCTCAAACGTCAAATCATCACCGTTGGATTTAATTCCGGTGATGCCCCACCACTTGAAGAAAGCCCTAACCCTAATTCCATCAATCTGGGCAATGCGGTTTTGGACTATCTTCCCTGTAATCTTCTTCGAGTAAGTGGCTAAATAGTTGTCCGGAGGGAGGGTGACGCGACACGTGTCCCCGAGGTGGACGGAGAAGTCTCCGGAGGTGGCGTTGAGCGAATAGGTCTGGACGTTGGTGGGAAGTAATCCTACGGGGAAGCCGTACTTGGTGAGTTCGGTATGGGCCAGTGATGGGGACTGCGACTTCGGATTAGCATCAGAAGAGGAAAAACATAAAGGGAAGAAGAGAGCGATGGAGAGGATGAAGAAGATAGGCTTTGCCATCGATGAATCTGTTGATTCTGTTCGTTCCAAGGTCTTAGTTTCGTGTCGTCGGTGTGTGTCTACGAGAGAGAGAGAGAGAGAAGAGAGCAAGAGACTTGATACGATGTCGTATTGACTGTTTCTACATTCTGTTATTTGGAAATAACGATCGCAAAATAAAAATCTGCGAGATGAACCGGGTAAAGTGACACGTGGAACGCGATTGACGACTAGGTCCGCAGACAAGGAAGAACGAGGATATTCCTTTAAGTTGTAGTATTTGATCATACAACATTTGTACTCTGTATTTTTTAGCACGACTATCTCCTTTTTTTTCTCAATAAAGTCGAGGTTAATGCGGAGACTGTCTTTATTATTGGTAGGGTCATGGTGCTAGACCTTAAGAGAATGTATCTCAATCTCAATAGATATGATCGCATCTATTCTGTAGGCTAGGGAAAAAGGGTCTCGCCCGTGGGACTTCTTGATGTTGTTTGGTAAGTCCTTAGTACTTCCTAGAGTTCGTCCACGCATTGCTCCTTCGCATGCTCCAGTTTGTTTTTCAGGTTGCGAAGGATGGTTTTGCTGGTGACCTCTACCTGTCTGTTTGCCTGTGGACGGGCTGGGCTGGAGAGGGACTACTTGATCGGTAGATCAGCATAAAAATTGTAAAGGAGTTTATTGTCAAACTGTTTGACATTGACACTCACAATGGCATGAGGTATCTCGCAGCGACAGACTATTCTCCTCTAGATGAAGTCTTTCACCTTCTGATCTGTTATCCTTATCAAGGCTTTGGCTTCTGTCCACTTCGTCAAGCAGTCAATGGCTATTATTACAAATTTGCACTGGCCTCGACTCATGGGTAAGAGACCCAGGACATCGATCCCCCACATGGAGAAGGGTTAGAGGCTTTGAATGGTGGTGAGCTCTAAATGGTGGTTGTTTGGGTAAATTTGCGAAGCGTCAGCACTTATTGCTCTTTTGACGAACTCTCGGGCATCTCTGTTTAGGTTAAACCAGTAATAGCCTTGTCTTACTACTTTGTGGGCTAGTGCACTCTCTTCCGAGTAATTCCACATATTCCCTCGTGAATTTCTCTCATGGCATAATCGACTTCCTTAAGGGTAAGCCAATGGAGTAGTGGCAATGAGTAACTCTTTTTGTAGAGTGTGTTGCATAAGATGGCATACCTGAATGCTCTCACCCTCAACTTTTTGACTTCCATCAGGTTGTCTAGGAGAGCGCCCTCCTCCAGGTAGGCTCGGATCGGTGTCATCCAATTGGCCTTAGAGGATGTACAATTAACATCATCCTCCTTTGTCTTGAAAGTGCTTGGCTCGAACTGGTGGCATGTCAGTGCTAGACCCATGAGTATGTTGGCAGATGCAAATTTGGCAAGGGCATCTGCCATGGAGTTCTCCTCTCAGGACACAGGGTGGATTTGGAAATAGATAAACTTTTTTAACAAAGCCTGAACTATTGATAGGTATTCTTGCATTCTTTCCTCCTTCATCTCAAAGTCTCCCTTTACATAGTTGACTATCAGCTGTGAGTCACTATAGGCTGTCAAACAGAGGGCTTTCATCTCTAATGTGAGCTTCAAGCCTAATATGAGAGCCTCATATTCAGCTTGGTTGTTCAATATTGCAAAGTAGAGAGAGACAACGTATTTGAGTGGAGTGTCATGGGGACTAATCAACACTAGTCCTGTGCCGCCGCTCTTGTTGGTGGAGGATCCATCCGCGTATAGTTTTCAACATGGTACAATAGATAGTAACGAGAGCACGGAGGGCTCTGGTGGACTAGGCATATAGGAGTCGGGCGCCTTTAGTCTCGGAGTGTGGTCTCCCGAGGCCTGTGGAACTGTCTCCAAGACGTTGGCCTCTCTCGGAATAGCGTTTAGGCTTACCTCATGGTGACTGGAGGTATGATGCACTAAGCAGGTGAGCGCGGGGGCGCATGATACTTCCTCCTAGGACTCCTGTGGCGATGTAGATTTTTGTGCTGATGTAGACTTGGCTACGAAGTCTGCAACTGCTTGCGCTTTAATGGTCACCCTCGACCAATACTGTACATCAAACTTACTTAACTTGACACCCCACTTAAGTAGTCAGCTAGACACATGAAACTTTTCTAGAATTCTCTTTAGTGGTTGATCTATAACAACCACGATGGTGTGACTCTGAAAGTAGTGACGTAGATGCCTGGCGGTGGTGATATGTGCGAGAGCCAACTTTTTAAGCTCCGAAAAGGATACCTACTGTTATAAGGTGATGCCCTTTGGACTCAAGAATGCTAGAGCCACATATCAGCGCCTTGTGCAAGAGCTAGAAAACTCAGGAGCTCGTATCTTGTGGTGGCGTTAATATGAAGATCAATGCGTGAGAGATGATAACTGTCTTTGGGGGCAAGCTTTATTGAGCTTCATGAAGTCCATGCAGAGGCGTCATTTCCAATTGACCTTCATAACTATCACTACATTGGATAGCCAAACTGGGTAGGTTACCTCCCTTACTGACCCGTTTTTAAGTTGTTTCTCCATTTCCTTTTTCATGGTTTGGCCTCTCTCAATACTCACATTCCTTAGCTCCTGGCGGACAGGTTTGTACCTGGGATCGATGTTGAATCGGTGGGAGGCCACTTTGGGGTTAATGCCCTCCAGATCTTCGTGGGATCAAGCGAAGATATCTGTATTTCGCCTGAGAAAGTTTACCAGGTCAGACAGTTACTCTTGGGAAAATGAGGAGCCTATATAGACTTTCCTCTCTGGAAGGCTCTCATCCTTCATTACTAGTCGAAGTTCTTCTGCTGGTTCCCCTCTATCTAAGGTGTTGTCATCCCTTGGGTCAAGTACTTTGACTTGGAGAGTCTTGTGTTATTTTTTGGACCTCATAAAGGTCACATAACATTCCCAGGTGGAGACCTAGTCTCCTCTAATCTCTCTAATCCCACTAGTGGTTGAAAAATGGAGGAACAGGTCATAGGTGAACGACACTGCCGTTAGGGTGTTGAGTCCGGGGCGTCCCACTGTGCTCTTGTAGGCAGAGGGACAGTCTAGTATAATGAAGTTCACCATGATGGTGGAGTTTCTTGGCGTTGTTCCTAAGGTGACTTGCTGGGTGATGGAACCCAAGGGATAAACCTTCTCCCCCAAGAATCCAACAAGGGGTATCTTGATGGATTGCAATCTTTCTCTGCTGAGGTGGAGGTTGTCATAGATTGGTGCGAACAGGATATTAGTTGAAATGTTGTTGTTGATCAGAATTCTCTTAACCTGGTAGTTGGCTACCATCATGGTTAAGACGAGGTGATAATTGTGAGGGAGCTGGATTTTCTCGAGATTCCTATCCGAGAAGGTGATGATCTCTTCTTTCCCATGTCAGGATGTCTTTGTCGGGCGAGAGTCATGCGACTCTGCCTATTTGGCTTTTCGGATGTGTCTTTCCTGACAAAGTTGGAGTTACCTCCTCCTTCCAAACCTCTGGAGATCGTCTAAATCTCTCTAAGGCGTTGCTAACGCTCTTGGTCATCCTGATTCCCCCTGGTGGCGGGGCTTGTACTTTACCAGCAACGTATTGTCCTAATTGGCCACATTGTATAAGCTCTTCAATCTTTCTCTTGAGCTCATAACAATCATCAGTGTCGTAGCCATAGTCGCAATAGAAACGACAAATACTTTCTCGGGTTTCTACGATTTGGGACGGACTTCATTTTTTTGGGCTAGCGGAGTGTGGGGTCATCCTGTATTTGAAATAGAATGTGCTCTACCGAGGCTTTGAGTGGCGTGAAGGGTTGTTGTTCTCTCTGGGGTACTAGACCAAGACGGTCTTTGACAGAGATTCTCTTGGTTCTCTTTCTCTTGCTCTTTACCTCCCTCTTATTTTCGCGGGTGTCCTTCCCGTTCTTTACTCCTTGGGATAACTCACATCAACGGACTTTGATGACATCCTTGACATTAATGTACTTCTGTGTCCTTGACAGTAGTTTGGGCATGCTAGAGGACGACTTCTTGAAGATGGAGAATATAAAGCTAGAGGAGCGTATACCAGTAATAAAAGCAGTCATGGTTACCTTATCGTCTGACTCCTTGATCTAGAGAGCCTTCTCGTTAAAATAAGTGAGGTAGCTCCTAAGGCTTTTTATCTTGGTCCTGCTTGATGGTGAGCAGGTGGATAAAAAATTTCTGATGTCGGCGTCCCCCAATGAAATGAAAGACAAAAGATTTGCTCAACTCCGAGAAAGAGTGGATTGAAGAGGGTTTGATCTTTGCGAACCATTGTCGAGCAGTGCCTTTCAAGGTAGTAGGGAAGGTTTCTGCACATGATCTCATCAGGCACGTTGTGAAGTTGCATGAGAAATTAATAGGTGTTGAGGTGGTCCAGGGGGTCCTTGGTACCATCAAAGATCTCGATGACAAGTATCTTGAACTTCGAGGGTAGGGGATAATTGACAACATCTATAAAAAAATGGGGTATCCGTGCACCTTACCAAGTAATTCATTGTCTCCGACGCTTATGCTTTGATGGCGTTGAGGGCATCACCAAGCTAGGTTTGCACTTCCTTGATCTTCTCATCCCATTGGTTGGGGATATCCTATGTGGGGTCATTGTAATGGTTTTTATGATCGGCATACTCACTTCTTCCTTGTTCTTTTGTGTAGGTACATCAAGAGGGGAAACATGTGAGCTTTCTGCACGCTGAGGAGGGACTCCCGACCGAAAAGCACCCTGGCGCTGCCCGGGGGTGTTCTGGCGCGGGGCCCCACTGTGGGGGGCGGCTTGCTGCCCAGAGTGAAGATGTTACGGTGCTTCTCCTGTTAGAGGGAATGGTGCTCCTCCTACAGGCTCAAGGGTGACGCCTCTCGAGACAAGCATTAACTGGATGATTTGTTAATTTTGACTTACCAGCAGTTGCATGGTTTGTAAAAACTATTGTCCGACCATGAGAGTCTCCGTAGTGGATGGTTTCGAGGGTGCGGGGGGAGGCAGAGCCTCTTCCCAGAGGACCGGGTTGTTATTTCCCGATTATTGACTCATTAACTTGGACGCGATTGCCATGTATTTGAAGGAGAATGATAAAGTAAGAGAACACTTAAATCGTTTTTCACAGACAACGCCAACTAATGATGCACAAGACAGTCTTATACAAGATCAATAGTCAAGTGTGTGATAAATTGTAATTAATTGAGACAATAATGTAGATATTGAGTCAACACGTAAATATATAATGATTTGGTCCGGGTAGCCTATTCCACTTTAGAATACTACAACGATCGTTGGGGGACCTTTTATTGATTAAATAAGGTGAACGAGAGAGAGAGAGAGCAATGGTTAACCTCGGGAGGAATACAATAGTTAGGAGAGATAAAAACTATGTGTGGGGATGTGTAGAGAGTTGTAGAGCTACTCCTCTCAATTGAGTGTTTACAATTTATAGACACAAAATCCTAGTTGAGTTGAGGAGGTGACTTGAGGGGAAAGACACTAATTCTTCGGGGAGGATAGTTACAAAAGGTAAACACAATTAAAGGGTACATTGATCTTCGAGAGTGAGTATTCTGATAATTGTTCCCCACGTGCTCTAATTTTTCTTGGACTCTTTGGACTTTGGGTTGAGTCAAATTCACGAACTAGACATGACTTGTCTTTTGACCGACTTGGACTTACTTGATTTATTAGATCTAGCCTGGTTAGATTTGAGCTCATCAAAATACATGCAATCTTATGCCCGTGGGAGATTTAGTCTACCAACTACCTGAGACCTAACTCTAATACTATGTTAGAGCATAAGGCCCATAATCAATTAGAGGATTAGCCTGGCCTCTCGAGTATATAAAACAACTTTGGGTCTTCATAGTTTCTGATGTGGAATAACTCTCTTCACAAATTCATTCAGTACTTAGATTATTTCACGAATAATTCGGCCCGCCCGATGGTACTTAACTTTTAGTAGAAAGTGTAGAATTTTTTCACAGATATATAACCGGGATTATCGAAATAGACCTTAGTGCAGTATTAAGATCGATCTATTATGATATAAGCATCATGAGATTGAGTACGAAAATAATCTATTTGCATGTGAAGGTTGAATACATCTCGACTCTCATGAACCCAACACTAAAACAGTGCCAATTGATTCTTTCTGCATATGAAAGCCAGAAGCGGAACACAGGTTATCAATGATTATCATTTCCACCACTGGTGTGTTGTGCAAAGCAAGCGTTTTATTAATATATGGATTTAGCCACTCTAGTTAAAAGTAAAATTTAAATAAATTATTGCGATTAGAAGATTATAAAATTTAAATTTAAATGAGCTATTATAATTAAAAGATTAAAAATGTTAAAATAAGTTATTGTGATTAAAATGTTAAAATATTAAATCATAATATAAACTGTTAAATTTAAACGATCTGAACGGTCGTGATATATTTTTATAAGGGAGGATCTTAAATAACTCAAGCCGGATGCTCAGTTGTATATTAATAATAGATATGGACTTAGACATTAGTCTTCGGGCAGGTCTTTCTGAACATGAAATGTTGGTTACATGTAAACCACAGGTTTTGCTACACCAGGCCCAAATTGACCATCGAAGATGCTCATCTTATTAATCTCACCCACTAACTTGATTTAAAGTCGACACGAAAGTATTAAATATGAATTTAATTCTAACAAATTAAAATCACACATTCAGTTAGTTAATTAGTCAAACTAACTATAGATATGAGACAGACCAATACAAACGGACTTAAATATAAATAATTATAAATTAATTAAATATAAATTATATAAATTTTAACAAAACACAGCATAACTCAGTATCACGAGATTTACTATTAATCTCAACCCTACTTACAAATGTCAATTGGTCGAGTAGCAGATGTCACGAGTGACGTGATTGGGGAGATTGAGTGCTATAATTTTCATGGATAAGCATTTGAGTGCTGTAGCTTTCAAAGATTTTAAAGCCACAAAAATCCAGTCAAAAGTCAAAGCTCGATCACAATAACCTTCGCCCTGAGCTTTCATTTTTGGTCAAAGTTCTGCTATATATATATAATATATATATACTTGGGTTGATGGGTGGCTGCAATTTATAGGGGTTGATAGATGATTTAAAAATAAAATCTATATAATAAACTTTAATACAATTCAAATTTTAAAAATAAATAAAATAATTTTTAATTTTCGTGGTTCAGATCTCTTTCAACTTTATTTTAAAATTAATCTGAAAACTAATATTAATACTCTAAATTTAATAAAAAAAAATAAACTCCTGAGGATGTGTTTGAAATGATTTTTTAAAAGTTCTTGTAGAATTTTTAACTTCTCATAAATACTTTAAAAAAAATATTAGTGTTTGAAACCGCCTCACTATCACCACCACTGCTACCCCACCCCCACCATCTCGTCACCATCGTCGTCATCGTCATTCCACCACTATCTTTGTCACAACAACAACTATCACTACTGTCGCCGTCGTCACCGTCATCACCACCACCACTACCATTGCTTTCGCCATCCCACCATCACCCTCGCGCCCCACCATCACCACCACCGTCACCACTATCACCCTCGTCACCACCCCACCACCATCATCACCACTACCTTCACCCCTATTGCCCCATCACCACCACTCCATCCTATCATCATCTTTGTCACAACAACCACTACCATCGCCCCACCATTACCACCACCGTCACCACCCCCACTATTATCACCCTACCACCACCATCCCCACCCCCACCACCACTAATGCCGTCATCCTACCACCATCACCTCCACCGCCTCCCCCACGACCATCACCACTATCACCATCGCAGCTGCCACCCCACCACCACTACTATCGCTACCCACCATCAATTATTTCCATTGTCGTTCACTGTCATCATCCATCACCATCCTTATCTCATTTTTATATTTATTATCATTACCACTGTCAGCACCCACAATCCCACCACTGTCATTCACTACCACCCATCACGCTATCACCCAGAAGTTTTTGTCGTCATCCACCACCCTTATCGTCACTGCCCACCACCACAACACACCGCCGCCACTGCCACTGCCACCGTCGCTGCACCACCACCACCACAACTATCATCGTCGCCCACCACCATCGTCGTCATCCATGACTGCCACTACCATTATCGTCACACAAAAACCATCCCCACACACCGACTACCACTGTCATTCGCTACCACTCATCACACTATCACCCAGAAACATCCATCGTCACCCATCACCCTTACCGCCACCACCCACCACCATAACCCACCGCCATCGCCACCGTCACTGCCACCACCATCGTTGCCCCACCATCATCGTTGTCACCCATGGCTGCTACAACCACTATCGTCACACAAAAACCACCACCACCATCACCGTTGTCATCAATGGCTGCCACCATCACTGTTGTCACTCACGGTTACCACCATCACCACGGTTATCACCACCCACCACAACTATTACCGTCTCCCACCACCACTACAACCGCTCACCTCTATTACAATCAATACTTATATTCTTTTTTTTCCCTCTATATTTATGATTTGATTTTGGGTGTGAAAATAAATATATTTATTGTTGACTATTTTTTTATTACTTCATACCTTCAGGTATAGACAATAACTAATTCTATAATAAAACTGTAAAATAAAATGACTTGCTCATTAATACTTTGAATAAGCCAAGCATTGTACTTGAGCTCAATTGTAAAGCTCGTTTTATAAATGAATTGAGCCCAATCAATTATTAGTTTAATTTTGTTGAGGCTTGTGAACATGTATTTAAGCTCGAACACAAGTATAAGTATGGCTTTTTTTTAATTAGACGAGCGGAAGTAAATTAGGGTCATATTTGAAAAAAAAAACATTAATGAACTGAAATTGAACGAAATATTTGAAANATCGCAGCTGCCACCCCACCACCACTACTATCGCTACCCACCATCAATTATTTCCATTGTCGTTCACTGTCATCATCCATCACCATCCTTATCTCATTTTTATATTTATTATCATTACCACTGTCAGCACCCACAATCCCACCACTGTCATTCACTACCACCCATCACGCTATCACCCAGAAGTTTTTGTCGTCATCCACCACCCTTATCGTCACTGCCCACCACCACAACACACCGCCGCCACTGCCACTGCCACCGTCGCTGCACCACCACCACCACAACTATCATCGTCGCCCACCACCATCGTCGTCATCCATGACTGCCACTACCATTATCGTCACACAAAAACCATCCCCACACACCGACTACCACTGTCATTCGCTACCACTCATCACACTATCACCCAGAAACATCCATCGTCACCCATCACCCTTACCGCCACCACCCACCACCATAACCCACCGCCATCGCCACCGTCACTGCCACCACCATCGTTGCCCCACCATCATCGTTGTCACCCATGGCTGCTACAACCACTATCGTCACACAAAAACCACCACCACCATCACCGTTGTCATCAATGGCTGCCACCATCACTGTTGTCACTCACGGTTACCACCATCACCACGGTTATCACCACCCACCACAACTATTACCGTCTCCCACCACCACTACAACCGCTCACCTCTATTACAATCAATACTTATATTCTTTTTTTTCCCTCTATATTTATGATTTGATTTTGGGTGTGAAAATAAATATATTTATTGTTGACTATTTTTTTATTACTTCATACCTTCAGGTATAGACAATAACTAATTCTATAATAAAACTGTAAAATAAAATGACTTGCTCATTAATACTTTGAATAAGCCAAGCATTGTACTTGAGCTCAATTGTAAAGCTCGTTTTATAAATGAATTGAGCCCAATCAATTATTAGTTTAATTTTGTTGAGGCTTGTGAACATGTATTTAAGCTCGAACACAAGTATAAGTATGGCTTTTTTTTAATTAGACGAGCGGAAGTAAATTAGGGTCATATTTGAAAAAAAAAACATTAATGAACTGAAATTGAACGAAATATTTGAAAGTGCTTACAATCCCAAATCAATCTTGGGTCCTCTTTACAACTCAATAGGCTGAATCCAAACAATCTAATGCTCACCTCGATTCAATTTATTTTCAATACGCTTTATAAACTTTTATAAAATAATCACTTTTAAAATGCATTAAAGGTGCGGTCCTTCCTATAAATGTAAAGAATCCATTGAAAGTTACATCAAAAAAATAATAAGACAAATAAGTCCTTGCATGGAAAGCTTAGGCATTAACTCAGGGCACACCATGACATTTCAATAATGTAAACTACGTAGTCATGAATCAATTATCCATTAACTACGTTGTGTGCTAACAATCAATATCTCTGAATGCTTAAAACATAAAATCTTTTGTGGACTAAGATGAACAGTTACAATTTTCATCTAATTCAACGATGGAATTGACCAAATAAATTAAATGTTTAAAAAATAAAATGCTTTTTTGATTTCTGAATACAACCCCCCCCAAAAAAAAAAATTATTATTCTCCTCCTCCTTCTTATGTCGAAATTTTTTTAAAACTCATCCTCCAATAATTCCCCGTGACGGCCAGCGTTGGGTGACTAACGAACGGGCTAATCATATGGGATAAAGTCAATATCTGCAAAATATAAAAAAAAAAAAATTGTTAGTCGGCCAAAAAAATACGAAAGTCGAATTATCGAATAAGATAAAATAGGATCGAAATATTGCGAAACTGGTTGGGAGGGCGGAATTTTGAACACCCCTAGTCAGTATCAATTTATGAATTAGGCATCTTTGGGTCCGCAGCTTACAAGCACATTCTTGTTTTAAAATTTCCAAAGAGGAAAGAAACTTACACTTGGACACTCACTTCGGTTACATGGGACTGGCTATTTGAGACGATTTAGTTGGTAAAGGTAGCCAATTTTGTTGTCGGTTAGCATATTTCTTTTTTAATAAGGAAGAACCGGATAGTAATTCGGGTATCATAGGTTTAAATTGCACAAACATTCCTTTTACAGTGTCTATTAGATACGCGGAATCATATATTGGCAATGAATTCTTTTTATTTTTAATTCAAAGGTTAAGTGTATTTGGATCAGTTTATGCATAACTTGATTAATCTTTTCCCTACGCCGGAACTAAAGTATTCGTGAGAAATCCTAACTTCAAAGAACTATCAAAATTCGAACTAAAAACATCTGAATTTATAACCTGTTTTTGTTATCACTTGAACTACCTATTAACAATGAGTTGTTTAACTAATCACAATCCTAACTTAAACTAAATAACATGTCAGCTGTCCTCAATGGCCTTTTGTAGTCGACGAAAGGAAGTATCAAAACATGACAATAGCATAGTGAAGGAAAACTCACTTAGACACTAAGATTACTACTATGTCCCTTCTCTTGTTCTTTGCCCATGTCGAAGATACGTATATTAAATAACATTTTCGTCCTATCACATTTATACAACAATATTTTTTCACCCTCAATCTCCCATTTTTTATTGACTTTTATACTATGTATGCAACGCTCTTATATGAGATTGAGACGTTGTTTTTTCGATAGATACAATATTAATCCTTGATTATGATCGATTATAAGGATTATGAAAAGGAAAGGTTGGGTAAAAGTTACAAATTCAAGAATCTCAAAAAAAACCCATGGAATACTAGTGCATCCCAATGTAAAAAACAATTACTAGCTCCAAGCCTCCAAGATTCCAAAACAAGAACATTAGAACAATATGAAAAGGGGTGGCTTCACCATAAAGGCCATTGCTTATTTTCTTTTTATTAGTTTTATAAAGTTATTTAATCACAATGATTATTTATTTATTTGCTATTGAAAAAAAGGGTGACAACAAAAGAGAGCATCCAAAGATAATCACGATATGTTTTCAGTGGTGGAATCATGAGACCTTTGATTGTGTCCGTTACAGTTAAAAATGAACTTAGTTAGACTAACATAACGGTCAACTATCAAACTCCAATGTAGATTTTAAGATTCAAACCTCCAATTTTAGAGTAAAAAATTCAATTAATACCTTGTTAGACCACTCCTTCGATGATTTTAATCACAATGATTCATGTGTGTGCAAGTTTTTGCACAATGTATCTGAGAACAGATCTCTCTCGTGGTGAACACGAGTCCGTCGAGGGAGCGGTCGATCTCATCACCTGGAATAGGTTGAGAGGGTCAAAGGTGGCTTAAGAAGTGGTGATGAATTGTTTACCGAGTCGCCTGAGCAGTCCTGGAAGGCTACGAGGAATTCCTGGAATACAGAAAAACAGGTTAGAAGGGTGCCGAAATATTTTCCGGCGTATCCCCTCCAACAATCAAGTCAGTTGCTGTGAGAGTGGGGAAGAAGAAAACACTGTATGACTCTTCAGAGATAATCTTGCGTACTTTTGCAATATGTTTTTGAGGACAATTTATACTTTTAAAAGCTCATAATTGCTGATAATATAACTAGTAGACAATCATTAGAGATGGGGCAGTGTGCCCCCATTTCCTTTAGTGGGGAATGCATTCAGCCTTAACTGCTCGGGACGTCGAGCAACTGGTGTTTTTCCCTCGGCCTGCCGAGTATTCAATGCTTTTCCCTCGGCGAGGGAGTATTAAATGCCCAGGCATGAGAGCATTTAATGTCTTTCACTTTTTGATCCTCATGCCTTAAATGCTGTCTCATCAGGAAAGGGATACATTAAATGCCTGTTTGCTCAAGTCATGTGTCAGCAGGGGCATTCTGGTCCTTTTGTCTTTGATCTGACACTGCATACCACATGTCCATTTCTCCTTGATTGAATCTTCTGCATTCTTATGTCTTCTGACATCATTGAGTAAAACGTTGTTATGATGTCTAGCCTGACCTATACTAGTCACCTGTTAATCACCAACCCTTGTAAGAGTGAAAAAGTCCACATTCTAGTAGATACACCTCGGCGTCGAGGGAGCATACACACATCAGGACCGATATTATCAATCTGAGCCGAGGGATATGTGTCATCCATGCCACCTCAGAGTCCCTCGGCCCTGGAAATTATTCCTCGGTGGGAGGGGGTTAAGGATGTCGATGACACGTGTTAGGACAATAGCAGAGATGTTTTATCAGTGCCGAGGAGACGTGTTGTTATTTTGTTACGTTCTGAAAATTTTCCATCAATGGTTTCTTCCAAAGAAGACCTCAAAATTCACAATTTCTTACAAAATTCAATTTGATTTCAATCATAATGCTTGGTATTTAATATGATAGATAGCTGTCAGTGTGTTGGCTAATTATAACTTACGTTTCCAAAATAAATGGAGGAGAGTGGTCTGCATCTGGGCCCTTTGGGTTAGGTATGTAGGGTGTATATCACATTAGCATAGCCCTTATGGGATTCCATTGTTGTAGGACCCACCTCATGCATGAGTTATTGGTTCAATAATTGAACGGGTCAATAACGGGTCGGACAAACTATCCGATAAAAGGGCGACTAAACGGGTTGTATTGAGGTTTTTTGTTATGTAAGTTAAAATTATAGTATTAAGGTTTTTCTTAATTTAGGCAGCTAATGGTCCATGGATTGTCCTGGGGTCTTTTTTGTGGGCTAGGTTAGTTTTAGGGCGGACCCAAAATTTCAATTTTTTTTTTTTAACAGTTAAGGGTATTTGAATCAATTTATGCGTATCTTGATTAATTTTTTTTCTTGTCCGATTCAAAACGAACCACCTACACCGAAACTAGAGTGTTCATGAGGGATAAATCCCTTGTGATCTAGTTCCAAGATTTATCAATATTTGATTTCATGACGTCTGAATTTACAACTCGTCTCTATTACTATTTGAACTATCCCTTGAAATTAAAAAAATTTCCCCTTAAAGGGAATAAAAATATAAAGAAAAAGGAGGATGAAATCTTATAATTAAATATTTGAGTAAGGATTTAAGTCTCCTTAGATTTTAGTAAAAAAATGAGTCTCTTATAATTTGATATAAGTTTGAGTCAAAGGTTGGAGTAAGTATTTTGAATTTTTTTACTTAAATTTAAATTTGAGTTTAAATTTAAGTTAGGGTTGAAAATGCTCTAAGAAGTAGTAGGTCTTACATTTATCCCATCTAATACTTTATTTGAATGAAATATTGAATGATGGTATAAACAATAAATTATTAAAGAACCCTTAAGTTAATTATATCATACATATTCTTAAAGGTAAAAATGTCTTTTGTTAAAATATACCTCAACCGGATTATTTAAACCCATCAAATAGATGAGTTTATTTAATAGGTTACATGTAGGTTTAAAAATATTATTCATCCAAGCCGATAATATTTTTAGGTGATAATATCGAGCTCAAAGTATGTATCCAAATAAAAGAGTATGTATCCAAATAAAAGAGTAAATAAGATAAGGTGGGCTTAGACATTATTTTGTCCGAGACATTATTTATCCTCAATGTCATTTTTAACACACACTATGTTTGTGAAGCGTAATGTAATAAGTGTCTGCTAGCGAAAGGCTATGCTTGCCTCTGCCAGTCGGCAAAAGGCAGGGCTTCCTACTGTCAGCAGGCAAACTTCACGGCTAGCTACCAGCAAATGGCAAGTGGCTTGGGCAGGTCATCGCTCATCTGCACGCGGTATCAAAGCTACTATAATTTCTCATGCGTGTTCAGCTCGTACGACATGATTATTCTATGTGTGAATTTATTTTTGCACAAAGTAGTCGTAAATTAATGGAGCGAATGTATCATTAACTTACTAAAAATAAAAAAGACTATGGCCACTCTACAAAATTTTCAGGAACTTAGGGGCTAGAGCAGCGGGTGTTGTAGCGAAACTGATTGCAAAAGAGGAAAATTCGGCCACATTAAAATTACCTTCAAATTATCTAATTTTTGGGTTAATTATAAGTTACACCCCAAAAGATCATTCCAATATCAATTTGTACCTCTAAAGATAAAAAATCTTAATTTATACCCTCAAAAATAGAAATTTGTATCAATGTGCACCTCCAAAGATAAAAAATCTCAATTTGCACCCTTAAATATAAAAATTTGTATCAATGTGTACTTAAAACTAAATTGATAAATTATACCTAGATTCCCTCATACTTTTCATTTAATCATTTGAACCCCTTCACATTTAGAATATTACTTCTACATCTCAAGACGTTTGTGCACGTGTAACACGTAACCCTTTTTGGTTGATATTTGTTAATATAATCATTAAAAAAGTATGATTTTATCTTAATAAAAAAATATAATTTTGTATTACCCTTTATTTTGTGGGTCCAAAATCAAGTTTACCATCTAAATGTTCAGAATGTAGATATTTATATAATATTTTTAATATCCAATGTGATATATTACTCAATGTGCAACCCTTTATTCTATTAGACATTCAAGTGATAAGATTGATTTTGAACTTTAGAGTATAGGGGTTACATGTTACACGTGCACAAACATTATGAGATGTAAGAGTAATATTTTAAATGTGAAGGAATTCAAATGATGAAATGACAAGCATGAGGGGATCTAAGTATAATTTAACAATTTAGTTTTAGACAGCAAACAAAACGACGGTTAGTTTTAGGTGTACATTGATATAAATTTTTATCTTTTAAGATATACATTGAGATTTTTTATCTTTGGAGGTGCACATTGATACAAATTTCTATTTTTGAAAGTGTAAATTGAGATTTTTAATATTTGAGAGTATAAATTGAAATTCAAACAATCTTTCGAAGTATAATTTGCAATTAACCTCTAATTTTTCACAAACTTCCGCACGATGGATCAGGATGTTAGAACCACCGGGCTTCGGGTCAACGGGTGGATTGTAGGTCGTTCGTCAAGCCGTTAGACTGTTAACACTCAAACCCTAAGAGAGAGAGGGAGAGGGAGAGAGAGAGAGAGAGAGGGAGAGAGAGTTGATGCTCGTATCTTCAGGGGAAAAAAGTTGATGCATCTGACTATTTAAAAAACACAGTGATTTCATGGGCCCAATTAAAGTGCTCGATTGGGCACGAATCTACATAATTTGATGTTCTAAGCAATTTTTATTACACTTTTGAACATTCCAAAAAAATAAATAAAAAATAAAAATTTCACCTTCATCCCCAATTTATTTCTTCACTCTCGTAATGGTAATTTAGTCACATGATAATATAAACCTTTAATAAAAGATAGGTCAGGTGTTCGAATATCGCATTAAGTATATTTCGTTGAGGCCACCGCCCATAGATTTAATACTAGACTTTATACAAAGTCCAGTATTAATTTGGTATGCGAGCAGGGTAATACGCAAAAAAAAAAAAAGTGGAAAAATACCAATTAATCATATTTTTCCTTCCAAAGAACCATCAAATTATGTAATATTTACCTAAGGACAAGTAGTCTTATTTTTTCATAATTAATTTTCAAAAAGTCCTAAACTCTATTAATAGTTTGTTTCGTTCCAATTTTTTTTTTTTTATGAAAAATATAAATTAAATTATTGTTTATAATGTTATTCAATTATATTATTGAAATATATATATTTTTTCTTAAATTAAAATCCAATAAGTATACATTTAATTATCAAAGCATCTACTTTATTGAAATGTATGAGTTCATATGTGAGTGAATCTTATAGTATAAAAATCATTACATAAATATTTTTTTTTTATAATTCAAAACATGGACGGAGAAGTAAAAAAATATATAATTAAATAAAATTTACACAATGAATGTATTCATAGGTTAGTTTTTATATTGTTATTTTGTGTAATTGTATGTCTTTATGGTTGAGATTTGATAGTCAAGTGAATCAAATTTTATATACTTAAAAAAGTTAAATGTAAGAAAAATTAGAGTTTTATGATTTATCATTTATATAAG
This sequence comes from Ilex paraguariensis, assembly GCA_963454935.2. Lineage (NCBI taxonomy): Eukaryota > Viridiplantae > Streptophyta > Magnoliopsida > Aquifoliales > Aquifoliaceae > Ilex > Ilex paraguariensis. Next base: position 120,413 of record CAUOFW020002292.1, read on the forward strand.
TCTTTATTGTTAATTACCTGTGATGCACTAATTAGAAAAAAAATAATTTACTTTGGATCCTAATAACAAATATTATTTATAAACATGTAATTGATGTGTTGATGGGAAGAATAAAATTGGAAAAAAAAAATACTATTGATGTAGTATATGACTTATTGAGAATAAATTATCAAAAGTAAGACTTAATTGTCTTTATGGTAACTATGATAGAACTTAGGGTTGATAATTGAGCTGAGTTACTCAGACTCGGCTCGAATAGGATTTGACACAAGTCGAACTTGAATAATTTTTTAGACTCGTTTAAAAAACGAGTCTAAAAAACTAGACTTGAGTTTGCAAAACTTCGATTGTTTATAGGTAAAATAGTTGAACTGCTAAAGTTTAGCTCGTTTTTTAAACGACTTGAGTTTGAACAATTTTTTATATTCGTTTAAAAAAATGAGTTTGACAAGCTCGGCTCGAGCTCGAGCTAACAAAAATTGGCTAAATTATTAGCCTTAATAGGACTAAATGGTTATTTTGAAGAAAAAACAGGACTTCTTAAGGATTTTTCCAAAAAAAAAAAAAAAAAACTTTCGTATTCAATGAGGCACATTAAATTATAGACACTTCTTAGTTCTCATAACTATTAGAACACTTTCCATGTCAAAATCTTATTAAAATGCATTTAAGTTTGCTTCTCCATAAGAATAATGGCAGTTTCTAACCGAAGGGGTGAATTTGTGGCAAAAAAAAAAAAAAATTTGCTAAAATTGTTTTTTGCTATCTTTTTGTATTTTTTATGAGTGTTTTTCGATAAGTAAAAGGAAGGAAGAATTTTCCACTTCAACACAAGTATCACCACATAGTTTATTGAAAATTCTATGCTCATATAGCTTGAGAAAAGTAAACAAATAATAGTAAAACAAACACACACACACACAAACTTGAAATTCTGTTTCTGCAATATTATAGGACCTAATTTTAGGATGTAATCGAGGTTAGTGATTGCACTGCTTATTATTGGTAGGGTTGACAATCGAGTCGAGTTTTGTGAGATCGAATTTGAGCATGTCGAGTTTATTTTTCTAAACGAACTTAAAAAATTGTTTAAATTTAGCTCCTTCTGAAGCGGAGTATAATCGAACTCGAATAACTTGAATATTTTACATATAAACAAGTTGAATTTTGTGAGTTTGAGTTGAGTTTTTTAGGTTTATTTTTTTAAATGAACCTAAAAAATTGTTTAAATTCAATTCGTTTAAAAAATGAACTGAATCCGAATGAACTTAAAATGAGCGAACGCGAGTAGTTTAGTTCAATTTTCAATCCTAAGTCTTAATCACTAGCCTGGTATTAAATTTTAAAATCATGAATTCGAATCTCATCGGTTCTCGATCTCGCTGTAATAGTGCTTGATCTAAAAAAAAAAAAAAAAAGTGAAGATATTATCAAAATAGTAATAGTATTTTATTTGATTAGGGTCAAATATACCCCCAGCAACCCACACTCTTGTTCCACATTTTTAAAGTCCAATCCAGCATACCAAGACCGTCAATACCACAGTAACAGCACATTTCCAGCGGACGTCGAGTCCTTCCCTTTAGTCCCCCGTGTCTGCGGACACCCTAAAATATACCCACCCCATTCTCTCTCTGCTGTACAAAGCCGTCGTTTCCAAAACCTCCGCACAAAGATCTGTGGAAATTCTCACATTCTTCTGTGCCGGTTGAAATTAGCGACGACGATCAGGTAAGTTTCTAGGCTTGCAAGTTGCAATTTCTGTATGTATACAAGTATGTATATGTAGGTGAATTGGAATTCTACTAGTCAACTTTTGATGACTTCGATTCTTCAGATCTGATGCTGTACAAGTTCGAATTTTGATTGATTTTCCCATAAATTTTGGTTTTTGATACTAAATTTGCTCTATCTCTAATTTTCTGTTCAACTTTAGGTCTACGAAGCCGTCGCTTCCCAAAACGTCACGCAAAGATCTGTGGGAATTCTTACATTCCTCAGCATAAATTCAACTCCACAAATACGATCAGGTCAGTTTTTAGGCTTCGAATAGACGAATATATGCACGTATTCAAGTACATATCTGGGTTTATGAATTGTACTTGTATTAGTCCACTTTGATGACTCCGATTATTCAGATCTGATGCTCTACGAGTTCGAATTTCGATTGTTGTTCTGAAAAAATTAAGCTTTTGATGTTGAATTTGGTACATGAATTGATGTATTTTGTGGACTATAGGGTTTTGATTGGGAATTCTGAATGGCACGGAAGGAAGACGAGAAAAATGAGAGAACTATACGGAGTCTTCTCAAACTTCCTGAGAATCGGAGGTGTATTAACTGTAACAGTTTGGTAAGTTATTTCTTTATTGTATTTTTAGACTTAATTGGTGGGTGTTATTGTTTGTTCTTATTTTGAATTTGGTAGTATGTCTTCTCTAGGTGATAGTTGGAAGTAGTTTCTACTTATCCTTATTGAATGTTGAATTTGTTACTGTATGTTCCTTTTTTATTATTCATTTGTACTGATAATCCATAATGATATCAATCTGATGGTGCTTTTTGAAATTATCTAACGAGATTATGGAGGCCATTAGGGTATGACTTGGAAGGAGAGATCGTGGGCATGCCCTTTTTTATTTCTATTTTTGTGCTTTTTTAGGGGAGGGAGGTAAGGCAAAATGTTTTGTAAAACTCCTTTCTGAATGCCACTCTCATGTCTCCCGAAGCAGTCATTCTGTATGTTTTTTAGTGGAGGTTATTTGAAAATAAAACAAAATCTACATGGAGTATGGTAAATGGAGTAGAGTAGTCTTCATCTTGGCCTTTGCTATATATGTTGGGTGGATCACATTAGCACAATCTTACGGCTTGCATTGTTGTATGACCCACCTCATGCAGGAGTTTTTGGTGCAATGATTGTCCAGGTCAGCATCAGGTCAGGCTAGGCAGGGCATAATGGGCCTTTAAAAGTTACCCAAGTAATATTAGTTTTTTTATTTTTTCAAATTCTAGGCATATTGTTGGCCGACCTGGGGTTTCGTGGGCTTGACTAGTCTATCAGCCAAAAAAGAATGTAAATGACCCTACCTACTTAGGTTATCAGGTAACAGGTTGTTCATAGACCTCTGCTAATGGATCAGGGCCAGGACTATTGGACTTTCAGGCCGGTCAGTGGGCTGCAGATTGTGTTGTGTCTTAGATTTCTGATAGTCAGCACTCTCCAAAAAAAAAAGGAAACAAAAAAAATGTTGATGCTCCTCACCACCGGGGTGTGGGGGTGGAGGAAGTGGATACATTTGATTATTCAAAGTTAATGCGATTTCATGGGTTCAATTAAAGTGCTCAATTGGGCATGAATCTCTATGATCTCATGATCTAAAACATTTGATATTTACAATTTTGCAATAAAAATATTCTGTGAAGATTTTGTGCACTTTTACAGTAAGTTACAATGGCTGGTTAATTGTGCTGTAATAATAAATCTGATTAGAGAAATGTAGAGTTCTTAGGTTTAATTACATAAGATTTCTTGAAACGATAAAGATTTCTTGGCCTTTTCCATTTTTATATATTTACCTGTATATTTAGAAGTATGGGATGTGTGGTTTTTGTTTAAGTGAACTCTTTCAAACTCTATACTTGTGAGTTTGGGTGCTACTTTAAATTGCAACTGCAGCATATAAGTCCGGAATTCTTAAGAATAAGAGCCCATGATGCCATGAGCAGGGCTGGGAAATTTTATAATATGGATTTGTGGTGATGACTTAGATACTATTAGCAATTTTGAAGTTCTGCAACACGATTTTTATATCCCATTAAGACTTCGCGTTTCTTTTTGGATGGAGTAAAAAATGGTGAAGAAGCCATTCTGCAAACTCTTTGCAAATATTTTTTCAGTCTTGTAATTTGTAGGAGTTATTTGTTTGCCATTGCTTCATAATACTGAATGATTGGAGTATTCTCATTCAGTGAAATTAGTGTAGCAAAGCTACCAGTCTTGTTTGACCTGGAAAATTGCGAATGCTTTATAACATGGCACTACCTTTTTTCTGCTGATCAGGGTCCTCAATATGTGTGCACAAATTTCTGGACATTTGTTTGCACTACCTGTAGTGGAATTCAGTAAGTGNGTGTTATTGTTTGTTCTTATTTTGAATTTGGTAGTATGTCTTCTCTAGGTGATAGTTGGAAGTAGTTTCTACTTATCCTTATTGAATGTTGAATTTGTTACTGTATGTTCCTTTTTTATTATTCATTTGTACTGATAATCCATAATGATATCAATCTGATGGTGCTTTTTGAAATTATCTAACGAGATTATGGAGGCCATTAGGGTATGACTTGGAAGGAGAGATCGTGGGCATGCCCTTTTTTATTTCTATTTTTGTGCTTTTTTAGGGGAGGGAGGTAAGGCAAAATGTTTTGTAAAACTCCTTTCTGAATGCCACTCTCATGTCTCCCGAAGCAGTCATTCTGTATGTTTTTTAGTGGAGGTTATTTGAAAATAAAACAAAATCTACATGGAGTATGGTAAATGGAGTAGAGTAGTCTTCATCTTGGCCTTTGCTATATATGTTGGGTGGATCACATTAGCACAATCTTACGGCTTGCATTGTTGTATGACCCACCTCATGCAGGAGTTTTTGGTGCAATGATTGTCCAGGTCAGCATCAGGTCAGGCTAGGCAGGGCATAATGGGCCTTTAAAAGTTACCCAAGTAATATTAGTTTTTTTATTTTTTCAAATTCTAGGCATATTGTTGGCCGACCTGGGGTTTCGTGGGCTTGACTAGTCTATCAGCCAAAAAAGAATGTAAATGACCCTACCTACTTAGGTTATCAGGTAACAGGTTGTTCATAGACCTCTGCTAATGGATCAGGGCCAGGACTATTGGACTTTCAGGCCGGTCAGTGGGCTGCAGATTGTGTTGTGTCTTAGATTTCTGATAGTCAGCACTCTCCAAAAAAAAAAAGGAAACAAAAATAATGTTGATGCTCCTCACCACCGGGGTGTGGGGGTGGAGGAAGTGGATACATTTNTCAAAAAAAAAAGGAAACAAAAAAAATGTTGATGCTCCTCACCACCGGGGTGTGGGGGTGGAGGAAGTGGATACATTTGATTATTCAAAGTTAATGCGATTTCATGGGTTCAATTAAAGTGCTCAATTGGGCATGAATCTCTATGATCTCATGATCTAAAACATTTGATATTTACAATTTTGCAATAAAAATATTCTGTGAAGATTTTGTGCACTTTTACAGTAAGTTACAATGGCTGGTTAATTGTGCTGTAATAATAAATCTGATTAGAGAAATGTAGAGTTCTTAGGTTTAATTACATAAGATTTCTTGAAACGATAAAGATTTCTTGGCCTTTTCCATTTTTATATATTTACCTGTATATTTAGAAGTATGGGACGTGTGGTTTTTGTTTAAGTGAACTCTTTCAAACTCTATACTTGTGAGTTTGGGTGCTACTTTAAATTGCAACTGCAGCATATAAGTCCGGAATTCTTAAGAATAAGAGCCCATGATGCCATGAGCAGGGCTGGGAAATTTTATAATATGGATTTGTGGTGATGACTTAGATACTATTAGCAATTTTGAAGTTCTGCAACACGATTTTTATATCCCATTAAGACTTCGCGTTTCTTTTTGGATGGAGTAAAAAATGGTGAAGAAGCCATTCTGCAAACTCTTTGCAAATATTTTTTCAGTCTTGTAATTTGTAGGAGTTATTTGTTTGCCATTGCTTCATAATACTGAATGATTGGAGTATTCTCATTCAGTGAAATTAGTGTAGCAAAGCTACCAGTCTTGTTTGACCTGGAAAATTGCGAATGCTTTATAACATGGCACTACCTTTTTTCTGCTGATCAGGGTCCTCAATATGTGTGCACAAATTTCTGGACATTTGTTTGCACTACCTGTAGTGGAATTCAGTAAGTGCAGCTTTTGTTTTGAAACCCCCCCCCCCCCCCCCCCC
>CAUOFW020002292.1:126410-193301 GCA_963454935.2 Ilex paraguariensis
ATAAATTCCAGGGTTATCTGGCTTCAATTAGTGGCTTACTATCAGGACACCAATGACTGATAATTTTCTGATCTAACCCTTTCAGCCCAATTTTTTGTCCCTAAATGCCTAAAATTGATCTTGCAGGTTTCTCTTTGTTTCTTGGATTTTTAATTGATCATATGCACCATTATCTTAGAAAATAGGTCAAGCTGAGAACTACTGTGGCAGCTTCAATTTAGGAAGTTGAAAGGCTTGAGAAAGAAAGACTGCAGCCTAAAGAAAGGGAAGAGAAAGCCAACGAGAATATAAAGTAGTTGCAGAAAGAATTTTCTAATTTAACAGACAACTTAAAGAAGCTTAAGTTGGAGTTTGCAGAGAAGGACAAACGGGAAACTGCTGAAGCTCATGTTGCTGCACTCCAGAAACAAGCTGCTGATTTATTACTAGAATATGAGCATCTGTTAAAAGACAACCAAAATCTTCAAGACCCAAGCTCTAGGATATAGGAGCTAGGAAATTTTGGCAGAACTGAAATTCAAGTTTTGGAATTAGTTTTGGTCAAAGGTGATGTTAATCAAGTGTCTCTGATACTGCCCATTATGTGTTGTGGCTCAGTCCTTAATATAAGAAGAGGAAGAGGAGTGGCAGATGCTTCTTTAACTCGGTGGTAAGATTTTTGTAATTTTAGTTCTGGATTGAGAATTGTATCATCTATATTGCTTCTTGAGATGGATTTCCATTTCATCTTGGTTTTCTCCCACCAGTTATAGTAACTTAATTCATGTTGTTAATGGAACACTGATTTTCTGTTTTTCAATTTAATGTCAAAACTTTCTCCATGATACTTTGGTGAGGATATAACCCAGTGCTTGTCATCTGAATATTGAATCCAATATTATCTGTTTGTCACATCAGATTATACATGACACAGAGCACCCCCCCCCCCCCCCCCCCCAAAAAAAAAACCCCCATTAGGAGTAAGGAAGTGGGGTGAAAATCTCATAATGTGTTCTGAAATTCTTTGTTAAATGCCCGTTTGCTTGGTCTTTAAATTTTTGGAAAAATGTCTGCAGTCGGGAGTTCACACACAGAGTAAAGTCAGTATCAATGGCAAAATTTACTTCACAAGAAGTTAGTGCTCTTCAAGGAGGTGGAAATGCGGTATGCGTGCATATTTTCTTAGGGATTTCTCATGTTAATTTCATTTGTTAGCTGTTATCAGTGATCCCAATTTTTCATTTTAGACCCCTTTCTGTTTTATATGCACAGAGTGCAAAGGAGATTTATTTGAAGGAATGGGATGCACAGCGAAATTCTTTCCCTGATAGCAGGTTTGTACATATTTTATGTGTTTTTTGATAAAAACTTTTCCTCATAAAATGCAGTTCTGATTCACAATAGTTGCTGCCAGTAATGTAGAGAGACTACGGGACTTCATTAAACATGTTTACGTGGATAGAAGATATACTGGTGAGAGAAGCTTTGACAAGCCTCCAAGGGTGAAGATGGTATGATAACCTAGACTTTTTTTTGCTCCAAGTTTCAGTTTACCAGAGGTACTATTAACTAAGGTTGAAGATGGGTAGCTGACAATATTACTCATCTGACTTTCAGAATATTATGTCCTTGTTAAATTTGCATGTGAAGCTTGTTAAATCTGCAGGATTTAGTGATTTCGTTCGTTTGTTTGATTGATTGTTTTGATATCGTGCAGGGTGAAACAGACGAATTTAATGAGAACAGGAAGATCGATTCTTATCAAGGCGGGTCTCGAAGCCCGCCATTTGACGATACATACGAACGTCGTTCCAGTGACAGGCCTAGTCCCGGTGGAAGAAGTGATGACAGAAATTACAGAAATAGCAATGATGAAAGAAGTCCAGGATATGGTGGGGATTACAGGAGAAGCCCTGCCCGTACTGAGATAGTTAATGACTGGCGAAGAGATGATAGATTTGGAAATGGAAGGAGGTCTGAAGATAATAGAATTTCTGATGGAGGTTCTAAGCTTGAAGGTAGGTCACCTGACCGTGAAAGGGATCTGGATATGTCAAGTCCCCCTATGGTCCGACCTGTTAGAGATATTTTGGGAGAGAATGTATCCCCCCTTAGAGTTATTGAACCTCCAAAAGCCAATGGTGGCAGGTCAACTGATGGTTCTGTACATACACAGGTGAGGATTCTCTTCCATTTTGCTTCATTATATATGAGTTAGTATGCCTCTTCTAGCTGATGTTCTTTTGTTTGGTCCATTATGGCATTTACTTGCAGATAGAACTAAGTTTTAAGTTTACCTTTCATATAATGCATTAATTATGGTGTGTTATCTGGTGTGCATGTACTTTTAATGTTGTAGAAGTCACAAAATTTGTTTACTTGTCACGCAAAAAGTGAAAGTAAGGCTTCAATATGGGCTTGGACTCTCCAAATTATTTGTTTCTAAAATTTTCCTTGTTTGATTTGGACTAAAGCTATTCTCTGTTTCTCTTTTTTTTTGCATCAGACAGCTATACTAATCTTATTAGTTTTACTTAAAATCTTTTGCAATTTAGCCTCTGTTCGTCTAGTCTGTTAATCTTCTGCTTTATATGTTCTCTTTCATAAGCTTCTGTTTTCTTGTTCTTCTCTACCGAAGAATGTGAAAAGCTTAATTTGTATATGTTACCACAGAGAACTGTGTCTTCCAGTAGCTTGGCATCCTCCAATGGGAACCCTGCTGAACTTAGAATGGAAAGTTCGTTAATCGACTTTGATGCTGTTCCTGAACCTTCTGTAACTACAGCTGTGCCACAAACTGCTGCGAGTATGTCCATTGCACAACCAACGGTTTCATCCAATGTAGACAACTGGGCTAATTTTGATTCAGCAGCGGAAGTGAAAGTATCTCAAGCTCCTTCAAATGCCAATCCTCTAGAATCTGTACTTTTAGAACTGTCGGTTCCAGCAACCGTACCTGGTTATGCATCAGGAATACCTGTTACTGGTGGTGGTTCAATTACTGCCCCTGTGGGAAACACGTCGGCTTTGCCATTAAGCAATTCACCAGTTGTACCAGTGGGACAAATGCCAGTTCCCCCCTTCAGCAGTGGTACTCCTGCAGCTGGCCCAGTGAACAACTCAATGACGTTTTTCCCTGGTGGTGCTCCAGCAGTTGCTCCTGGACCTGTATCGGTTCTGCCTGTCAATGGAGGTAGTTCCTTTGTCAGTTCTGGGCAGTGGCCTATGGTGCAGCCTCAGCAACCTTCTTTCTTCCCTGCTGCTGGTAATCAGCCCACAGCTCAACCATTTAGTCCAGCGGTTGGTGGAGCTTCAAGCAATCTGGTGTGCTTTGTGCTGTGCCTTTCATCCTCCACTTAAATGACCTTTTTTAAGAATGATGTATTTATTTAATGATGGTTACCCTAATATAACCTGAGTTTTTTTCTGTTGCAGCCATGGAATTTATTACAAGGGCCTTCTAGTGCATCAGCTTCACAAGTATCTCAAGCTTCAAAACCTGCGTTGGAGGTTGCTTCTGGAGGTGGGCTACAGTCCTCCGCTGTAGAAGTTAAATCTAGTGGAAGAACAGCACTGCCTGAGGTAATGGTGCTTTTGGTTGAGCTGCATCTCCTCTCATCTCTTGTGAACTTAATGGTTTTATATAATGATTCCATACCTTAGTGTATTCTAATTTGTTGGCAGGATTTGTTTGCCCCCAACTATTCATCCGTCCCTGGGCCAGTTTCTGGCTGGCAAACCGGTCCACCCTATGGTATTGGGTTCACCATGCAATATAACTTTGCAGCGGTATTTTCATCCTTCAATAATTATGCCAATTTAATTTGGTTCCACATCTTAATGTCTGTAACAACATGAAATGTTACTCATTTCTGGAGTGTTAATTGTTACAGCCCATGCCAACTATCCTGCAGTCATCAAAATCTATGAATCCATTTGATATCAACCATGACCCATCTCCGGTTCAAGCTCCAACGGTATGCAAATCTATTTCATCAAATGGATTGGTTTGCTCAATTGCTGCTTCTTAGTTGTTGGTGTTATAGGAAGTGTACCATGACAAACATAAAAAGTAGTAATAAGAAAGGAAAAAAACTGACTTTAAAATAAGAAGTTGCTTAGATTGATGCTTGCAAAAGACTTGTACTCATAAGTTGCCCTAGCCTTGAACCCATGTTCACTGTTCTTGTGCTGAATGGAAGAAGGAAGCAAAGTATGAAATGGATTTATTGACTGGAGTCTGCTAAATTTTCAGAGTTAAGACAGTGTTGAAGAATTATTTTTTTAATGTGTATGCCTAGGGGTTACAATTTGAGCTTGTAAATACCTTATGTTGTCTGGCTTTTTATATCACATGGAGTGGAGGAAATGTCTAGTAGAGGTGAGCAAAGAGAGGAATCAATTGAAATGGTGTCAGGTTGAGTGTGATTGTAATCATGTTTGGAAACTGAGGAAGTTGTGTTGAATCTACTTTTAAATTTGCATTGAGCACCATTCAGCCACCTCCAAATTGACATCTGGAGGTAGCTGAATGGTGCTCAATGCAAACTCTCATGTTGGTCTAAGCCGGAATATAACAAAAGGCATCTCATGATTGCGATCATTTTTTTACTGCTTCAGCAATTAACTCATGGAAAATTGTTATTTAAAATGTAATATGTTNACATGTTGGTCTAAGCCGGTATATAACAAAAGGCATCTCATGATTGCGATCATATTTTTACTGCTTCAGCAATTAACTCATGGAAAATTGTTATTTAAAATGTAATATGTTTAAATATCAAATGAAATATATGTTCCTTGTGATGCAGTTTCCTTCGATGGCATCATTGCAAGGTGCTTTACCAAGCATGGGAGCTCCAACCGGCTTACTGCGTATGTCCAGCCTGGGTACCCCTTCATCGGTATGGATGCCACCTCAGTCATCTCATCCACTAGCTATGCCTGCTCATCCACCATCTTATGCATCACAAATACCTCAGAGTAAGCTGATGTGGTTTCTTCTAGTTTATCTTTCTTTTATTTTGCACATTAATTATATCTGCTCGTTACATGTTTTGATGTATTCTAATTGCATCTCAGGTCCATACATGGGGCAACAAGTACCGACTAACATGCCACCCAGGTATCTTCGCTTTTATTAATTTTTCTTGCGTAATTCTTTATGGATGCAATTCTGCTAAAGCATAGATCCACTTTAAATGTCGACAAAACAAAAAAATTGTAGTTGTACGGAGTTTCTTTGAGCTTGCTATATGGCTTTAGCTGGTTCTTGTGGTTCAAAATCTAGATGTCTGTATTTTTTAGAAAAGAAATTGTTTCATATTTTAGTCAAGGGTGATTTCTCTTGCTGCCTTGTGTTGAATTCGTGGATCATTTGGAATTGCAGGCAGCAAGGAGTGTCGAACTTTGGCCTTGAGGGGGCTCCTTTTGGAACTTTAAATCCAAATCAGCATCTGAATAGATTATATTCCGCTCCTGCTACCCCAGATACATTTTCCTCTGTTGGTGGGAACCCATTTGGATAAATGTGAATGAACTTTGTGCCTTTAGACAAATCTAGCGTAAGCATCATCTTATTGCTTCATGTCAGGCCATTTTGGTGGAAAGTTTTGGTTGCTTTCTTGTTGTAGATTAAGTACATGATTAAGCCAGTTAAGGGTCTTCCTCCATGGGGTACAGTTCAGTCCACCTCATTTGTAGTGTGGTGATGTAAAAAAAGAATCTGGAAGTGCAAAAAAATTGAGTGCAGTTAATGATTGATAGAGGCATGGACATTCTTATGAAGACTGCCAAGGTTCTGTGATGATGTTTATGGGTACAAGCGTTAGAGTTCGGTTGGTTATCTGTGAATTTGTATTATTCGTTTTTTTTTTCCTTCGAATTGTATGTTTTTGCAATTTTTGACATTATTGTGGTGAGCTCTTTGTGAGTAATTGTATGAAGTCTATTGTGGTTGTAGAGCACAATTTGGTATTGCTAGTCTCATTGATATTTGTGTTTGTGTGTGTGGTGGGTTTGGTTTTGGGGGTTGGGTGGGGGGTCTGTAATAAAATGGTTTATGGTTGTTTGGCTCCCATTCCCATGACNATGGGGTACAGTTCAGTCCACCTCATTTGTAGTGTGGTGATGTAAAAAAAGAATCTGGAAGTGCAAAAAAATTGAGTGCAGTTAATGATTGATAGAGGCATGGACATTCTTATGAAGACTGCCAAGGTTCTGTGATGATGTTTATGGGTACAAGNGTGGGGTACAGTTCAGTCCTCCTCATTTGTAGTGTGGTGATGTAAAAAAAGAATCTGGAAGTGCAAAAAAATTGAGTGCAGTTAATGATTGATAGGGGCATGGACATTCTTATGAAGACTGCCAAGGTTCTGTGATGATGTTTATGGGTACAAGCGTTAGAGTTCGGTTGGTTATCTGTGAATTTGTATTATTCGTTTTTTTTTTCCTTCGAATTGTATGTTTTTGCAATTTTTGACATTATTGTGGTGAGCTCTTTGTGAGTAATTGTATGAAGTCTATTGTGGTTGTAGAGCACAATTTGGTATTGCTAGTCTCATTGATATTTGTGTTTGTGTGTGTGGTGGGTTTGGTTTTGGGGGTTGGGTGGGGGGTCTGTAATAAAATGGTTTATGGTTGTTTGGCTCCCATTCCCATGACCCATGCAAATCGGCCTTACCACTATTCTTGGGACACTGTCCGATGGTCGCACCGTCCTAGGACATGCATGTTCGGGGATTGACTCATATTAAAGTTCGTTTTGTTGGCCTCAAGCTTTCTTTGCAAATAAAATTATCTGAATAGCAAAATATTATTCACATATATTTCATACAAAGAAGTGATTAGATTAGATTATGCACATGATCTTATTTTATTGGTGGGTCAAGTTATAGTTAAATCCTTTACAAATGTAGAACCCTTTTGGTTGCTTTGTAAAGGATAGCAATTACCAAGAAAAATCTCACTAATAACGTTTTTTCGTCACCCTAATTATGCAGATTCGGATTCCTTTAAGTAATTTTTTCCAGTATATCACCCGTTATCAATTCAGTGGAGCCCAACCTCGTATAAGTCTTTGACCTATACATGACGTATGATTTAATATTGAGAAAAAAAAAATTTTTTTTGGGTGTAATGGAGGGACCTCAAAAAATTAGTTAGGTTCCCTAATAAAACTAGTATAAGAGATGTCTGCCCTCATCAGGGCCAAAATACANTTTTTTTTTGGGTGTAATGGAGGGAACTCAAAAAATTAGTTAGGTTCCCTAATAAAACTAGTATAAGAGATGTCTGCCCTCAACAGGGCCAAAATACAAACAGGTGGTGAGTCTAAGACTACCAAATCTTCCAGTTGACTNATTTTTTTTGGGTGTAATGGAGGGACCTCAAAAAATTAGTTAGGTTCCCTAATAAAACTAGTATAAGAGATGTCTGCCCTCATCAGGGCCAAAATACAAACAGGTGGTGAGTCTAAGACTACCAAATCTTCCAGTTGACTCACCCAAGTTAGCAAGGCAATCTGCACATTGATTCCCTTCTCTTAAGGTGTGAGTAAGGAGACTGTTACGAGTCCTAATGATGAAATTACAATTCTCCACTAGGACTTTATAAGGTTGGCTATCTGAATTGTTTTTAAATAGCAGATTGAAAGCTTTATAAGAGTTGGTCTCAAGAATGTGGTTTCCTCCGCTGCTTGGGATCATCAGTAGGCCTTTGTAGATGACCCAGAGTTCTGCTTTGATTCTGGAAGTGTGGTTCATTCTGCCAAAGAAGCCTTGTACCCAGATCCCTCTGTCATTTCTTATGATCCCTCCAATATCTGCTGGTCTAGGGTTCGCTTTAGAGCTCCTATGTGTGTTGATTCTATGCTGAAGGCCAATGACCTTATGTCCCCAACAGTTGTGAGTTGAGACGTAGTAGACTTATGAGCGAGAATCAAGATACCCCATGGGCGGGGCATCCAGACCAACAATGGACCTTGGCTCTCATTTCCTGAAGTTTTTATTGGCCTAGGATGATTTTGAACAGTTTGTAAAAACCTGTCTTCTTTGTCAGCAGGACAGGGTTGAGGGATAATGGGTCCATTTGGACTTAATGGGTTCATTTTAGATATCTAAGACATTCTATTTGGGTGACTAATGTTATTATCAAGTTTCAGATTTTTAATGGCGAAAGCACGCAGTTCTCATACGGGCAATAGTGCTTGTAGTTCTACTTTCTCATTCTGCTTCTAAAAGTTCGTAGAAAAGATAGATTTTGATTGGCGAGAATGCTTTTGAGCTGGCTTTCTCTAGAGTACGGTAGCTTGAGGAATGAAGTCTGACTCACACAGGCAGTCACTCAACAAAAGGGTACCCGTATTTGAAACTAACACAGGTGGGTAGGTAAAGAATATTTAGGGGCGCGAGATAATTCTCTCTAAGGAACTCAGCAAAATAATTCCGTAACTTCGGAAGAAGGGGTGCCTCCTCACTCATCCTCTGGGAGGGCTACTAGTCTTTACGAGTTATTGATTTACTATTTAAATAAGTAGAAAAGGGATTCTTGTTGCGGCTTGTATTTCCAACATCTTCTTTGGGCTTTATTGAGCAGTCTGTTGCTTCATTCCATAACTTCCTATGGGCATTAGTTGCTTCTACCCTTATTATATTAGTTTAGTCACAAAGGAACAAAAAAGAAAACCTTTTGACAACCTAGGGCGCAATTTACTAGTTTTTTTTTTTCGGGTTCTTTGCTAGCCAGACACCTTTCAACCAACCATCCAATAACTATCCATTCTTTCACAAGCCAAGCCAATATGTCTTGATCCGCCCCAGGAGAATCTAGTTGAATGGGTGACTTACGATTGAACTCTTATTTTTTTTTTGGGGAGGGGGGGGAGGCCTCATCTCAAGATTGCTACGGGTAGCTCTCTTAACTATCTGGCTATCTCTCAAGAGTGCGAATTGAAGATAAGATAATGATTTGGCTAATTGAATGCCATATATGGCTTGGCTCTATCAATTCCAGAACCCACCCTCCCTCCTAGTTGAATCTTTTTTTTCAAAGCTTGCTTAGTAAGGATTTTTATATATAACATGCATGCTTCAGAAACTCGATCTAATGCGCCTTGCGACTACTGAAGCAAAGTCCAAGAGTTGCTGTTTTTTGAACAAAACTATATCAGAGCCGAGCCCTGTGGGATGAATTTAGAAAAATGACTCTAAATGTTCTTCCACTAAAAAGCTTGTTAAAAGAGATTTGAATGTTGTGTTGTTATCGGAAGAAAAACTAGGAGGGCTATTCCTGCATAGCACAGCGGAGAATGACTTTAATGAAGTTAAACTGTGAACAATTGTGGCTTGGGAAGTTGGTTCAGATTAGTTGTAGTTGATTCACCATTACCCATAAAAAAAACATATAAATCTGCAAGACTGAATATCGAACTCATTTCCAAGTCATTGGGCACGACCGGTACGCATCAGAGCCCCTAAACAAGCCTTTTGGATTAATCAAGATGGCCTTTAAAAAAGTTTTCTGGTGATTTGTTTGTCATCTTTGTTTTAGCTTCGCTAGCTTTTCTTTTCAACTAATACTCTCTGAAGCCGGAATAAGGCACCTCTTTTTCCAGAGTTTGTTGGGGGAACTCTTTGCTAATTGAGGGCTTCATTTCTGATTTTACTATTTCACTTTCCTGCTCTGGTTCAAAACTAGGTAGGTATCTTCTTCAGTCTCATTTTACTATTTCACTAAACTCTAGGGTTCTTTGGGTGTGGATACATTTTTGTTGACATATTTGAGAGGAAGTGTATGAATAAATTGTTTATCTTTTTAAGTTTAATTTTAATAAAATATCTTATGATTCGATACAAAATTCAAATAGCCTTTTATTTATTTTACTTATTTGCACTTCCTTAAATTATGTATAATTCTTATTCTTCACACTCTCTCTCCGTTATTCTCTCTATCTATCCCCTATTATTTCTCTTTCTCCCATTGATAATTTAATTTCTTTTCAAATATGTAAAAATTTGATTTGATTTTTCATTTCTCCCCCTATTTTTTTTTCTCTCTCTCTTTCTTTCCCCTATTTTCTCTCACCGTTACTCTCTCTCTCTCTCCCCATATTCTCTCTTTTTACTTATATCAATATTACAACAAACAATTACACCAATTAGTTACCAAAGAGTTACACCAAACTATTACTAAAGAGTTAAATCAAATAGTTACCAAAGAGGTACACCAAACAATTACTAAAGAGTTACATCAAAGAGTTACACCAAATAGTTAACTATTTACAAACAAACAGTTACACAAATAAAATTATCAAAGAATTACAATAAATATGTACCAAAAGAGTTGTACCAAACAGTAAATCAATTACAAATAAACAGTTATATCTGTGTAACTGTTTAATAATCGTATTTTAAGATTTTTCTATTTCACATACATTCATTCATTATAAAGATTTAAAATTTTATTATTTTCATTTCACAAAACATGGGTTTGGATTTTATCAAACAAAAAAATTGAACTAATAAAAAATAAAGAAACTCGTACCGTTAGACTATTCAAATATCGATTGTAACACCGAACAGTTACCCAAAACAGATGTATGAATCAAATGTCATGAATCTCAAATATAGTTACTCCACATTGTTACAACNCGTACCGTTAGACTATTCAAATATCGATTGTAACACCGAACGGTTACCCAAAATAGATGTATGAATCAAATGTCATGAATCTCAAATATAGTTACTCCACATTGTTACAACAAATAAAAAATTAGTGTTTTGTGTTTTTTAAAATTTAAAATTTTGATATATTCATTCAACATAAAAGAATTTAACTTTGTTATTTTCATTTGGAATTGTTTGTGTTTTTTAATTTTAGTTTGGGTTCTTCTAAACAGAAATTGCAAAAAAAAAAAAAAAAATTAATCGGGGTTGAAACTTTGAAGGCGAACTTCAACGTCTAGAGAAGAGGATTTTGGCGACAAAGAACAGTTACACCAAACCAAAATGCCGAAAAGTTACACAAATAGGTACAAGAAAATATGATCTCTTGTTCTTCTTTCTTTCTTTAAAAAAAATCCATTTTGATATTCAATAGGGTTTGAAATGATTATTTCCCAGTATGATCTTCGGAACCTGTTCATAAATCCATTCAAATCTCAAAAATGCCGAAGATGAAGGGATACTCGGGTTAATGCTTCCTTTTCCGCCGCTTGATTCCTTATTGGAGCCAAGATTGTCATTTGACATTCAAATGGGGTTTGATCTTCTTTCCTTTTAATGAATAGCCTTTTGGTCATTTTCATAAAAAATGCACTTTTGCCCAAATAATTTTTCCTATTATAGTTTAATTCATTAAGTCTAAATTTTTGTACTGCCTTTCATTTTACCCTAAACTCTTTCATTGAATGGCCTTTCGAGTTTCATCTTTCCTGTTCGCAGGGCTGGGTCGATAGGATTTGGGGGCTCTATGCCAAAATTTGAAATANATTAAGTCTAAATTTTTGTACCGCCTTTCGTTTTACCCTAAACTCTTTCATTGAATGGCCTTTCGAGTTTCATCTTTCCTGTTCGCAGGGCTGGGTCGATAGGATTTGGGGGCTCTATGCCAAAATTTGAAATATATCCAAAATTTATTATGAATATATATAATATGACCTTGATTTTATTCAACAATGATTATTCTTTTTTTTTTTTTGGTAATGAAAAATTAGTAATTAATTCATCTATTTTTGAGATTGAATTACACCCTCTTTTTTTGTTCTTTTGTTTTCCACATCTAAATTCAACCTTTCTAAATGTTGCACTCAATATCAAATAATTTTAAAAAAAAACGATATATGGTTACTCAAACACAAAACTTTACAATATTATGAAGGTTAATANACCTTTCTAAATGTTGCACTCAATATCAAATAATTTTTTTAAAAAACGATATATGGTTACTCAAACACAAAACTTTACAATATTATGAAGGTTAATAACAATATAACATCAGTTCTGGCGAGCAAACTCCCGAACGATAGGTAGATGAGGGCGGCCTGAGAGGAAACGCCCCACCAAGCAATATTGAGATTTTTCTGCTGGGTTTTAAACCTCGGTTCCTCAAAAGAAAATATATTGTAGACTCGCCTTGAAAAATCAAAGATTTTCAGAGGTTTTGTCTTGGTCAGTTTAGGACGACCAGCCATAATCGCCGCATAATTCTTTAGAGTGATCTNAGAGGGCAGCCTGAGCCCACCAAGCAATATTGAGATTTTTCTGCTGGGTTTTAAACCTCGGTTCCTCAAAAGAAAATATATTGTAGACTCGCCTTGAAAAATCAAAGATTTTCAGAGGTTTTGTCTTGGTCAGTTTAGGACGACCAGCCATAATCGCCGCATAATTCTTTAGAGTGATCTCCGTATGAGCTGCCAACAGGACGTCTACTGCTGCGTAGTTCTTTAGTTTTATTTTTGCTTTAGAGGGATTTGGAGCCCAGTCCTTAGGCCCAATAAGATTAAAAAAAAAAATCACTTGCCAATTGCAAAAAATAACAATAATATCACCACCTAATTTAAACATCTATTCTAAAAAATTATATCATCATAATGTATATTTTTCTCCATAACTACAAATTAGAATATAGGTATGCTAAAAAAAAATAGGTATGCAATTTAATATATATATATACANTAAACATCTATTCTAAAAAGTTATATCATCATAATGTATATTTTTCTCCATAACTACAAATTAGAATATAGGTATGCTAAAAAAAAATAGGTATGCAATTTAATATATATATATACACACACATCCTCACTAGAGGTGACAATCTTAACCAATTACTCATTAATCCGCCTATAAATAAATGGGTTGAGTACCTATATTAATTAATATGAGTTCTAAATGAATTGAGTAATATAATTCATTTTAATTAAACGGGTTAATATGAATTACAAATAGGTATCCATTGAGTTGAGTATTTATTTTTTTATTAAATAGCACAAGTAATAAAATTAAATAAATATATTAATATACCAAAAAATACACACACTATTACACCAAAAAATACACACATATACACTAAAATATACAAACACTAGTACACCAAAAACACATATACTAATACACCACCCATGACCCACAACCAACCCATAGACCACAATTGACCCCGAACCATTATATGTGTATTTTTTTTTATTAAATGTGTTTTAATTTTTTTGTTATTATATGTGTGTGGATTTTTGGTGTATTAGTGTATATTTTAGTATATTAGTTAGTAAATGTGTGTGTATTTTTGGTGTATTTTTTTTAATGTATTAGTTTGTGTTTGTTTTGGTGTATTTGTGTGTGCGTTTGTATGTTTTTATTTTGGTGTACTACTAATGTGTCTATTAAGAATTCTAATTATTTTATGGATTAATCGGTTTAACCCAACCCGCTATAAACTTAACCCATTATAACTCATTTACTACATGAGTGAAAAATGGATTGAATTTATTTTAGTCAAATCCAAATTAACCCAACCCATAACCAACCCAACCCACCCATTTGTCATCTCTAATCTTTGTATTTTGGAATTAATCAAACTCAAAAAACCAAAAATTATTTCATGGGTGTTAAGAACACCAAATAGAAAAACACTATCTAGAAAATATATAGAGTTGAAAATGGTACAGTCTCTTACAATGGCTTCAACTGTTCTTCAACAAGCGTTGGTTTCACGACTTAAAAATATTGAGATTTTTATAGTGAGCTAGTGAAAAAGATTGATTAGTGTCACGCCCCATCCTGATCTCCCAAACATAAGACACGATTAGATTTTTGATACACCTGTTTACCTATATATAATCTAAATTAATAAAACACTAATTAATCTCACAGATACAACAATACCACCCATCACCTTAGTTAATAAGCATGATGGTAAACTTGTCTCATAACCTGTACCATATATAATACATGTACCAATTGTTTGTTTCCGAGATTATGGACAGATACAAAATTCCACACCCACATAGCATACATCACAAAGTATGCATGTTGAGTTTGTTACAAATATATATGCTATTAACCTGCTATAATAATCTCTCATTAACATAATATACAACCCAACTAATAATTATACAGATCCCCAAGCAGTATCATTGACTCATTTAAAAGTAAATACATAAAAAACAGAATATCATACTAACATTGTACAAAACTCAACCCCTTTTGACAGTGGACTGATTTGTGTCTCCTTCTCTTGTACCTGAAAAGAAGAAGCTATAGGGGTGTGAGCTAAACCACGCGCTTAGTGAGTGTATATGCCTTATATGAAATAAAAAAATGATAGTAATACACAGAAGTAGGTAAATACTACGTAAATACACATATTAAACAATAACATAAATCCAATTTCAAAGCATTCACAAGCCACAACACATCCATACTACCCCTCATCGGGTAATCGATTCCACATGGATCCGTGCCTCCTGAACCTCCCGGGAACACCACAGTGCTAGCACACCACTGCACGCCCAGTGATCAGTCATCGACGTTCCTGTCTCAAACAGTGCGCCACATTCCACATAACACAATACAAAACATCATCCAATCACATAAGCACATAGCACATAATCCTGGAAAAATGCTATTAAATTCTATCATCTAACATCATCTTATAATAACATTTTTAAAACATATAAAGATATACACCCACCTCAAATATTCCGATCTACGTCCCTTCGGTTCTATCAATGGATCCTTCCGGTGTTTTCGTAGCCGTCTCTATACCAACTGTCTTACCTGTCCCACCTAACACATCAATATTAATATACTTATCACATTGAATAATTAATCATGCACTAATGCATGCAAGATGATTCAAGTGAAAGTGTTCCGGTAACTCTGGTTATCGCACTGTTCACTCACATACTGACACATTAGATTTAGGGATCATATTTTTTTCTCCAAATCTTCAAAATCACTCACATTAATCACAATTAAGATTTAGTAGGTCAAACACATTGACCAGGGCCCATTTCCACACATTTTGACCCCGAGTCTCAAAAATTGCACTTCCTACGTTTCGTACATTCCGCACCTGATATTATATTCATTTGCATTCTAAATTTATATTATCGCATCAAGTATCATTTAAAAGTAATGCATGCAAAATTTCAGGTCATTTGGATTAAAATTCACACATGTAACAATAACATTTAGAAATTAGGGTTTCGGCGTTACCGACACCAATTTTCAATTTCTATCGTACTTTTCTTTTAAAACTACTAAACTTAAATTCACATACACATTTAATCAATGTAAAACAGCCCGTAATTGAGCCTTTAAACCACCCATTTTATTTCCAAAATTTTTGTTTCCAACCTAGCCCACTAAATGTTTCCCGAATATCTCTAATGCTCATTTCTACATTTTTCGTACATTCGGTTAAACACCCATTTAATACCCATTCTTAGCAGCCCCCAATTTTGTGTAACACTTTTAATAAAATCTATTTTGAACTTAAAATAAAATAGCCCATTATTTTAACACAAAACAACCCACTAATTATGTTTAATACATTTAATTTAAACTCATCAAAATATGCTTTGAAATTACACTAAAAAAATTCCACACATATACACAAATACTTAAAATTAATCACACACACACTAAAATGAACACACACACCCTTACCTTCTTCTTGTTTTCTTCTTATTTTTGGTTTGGCATGAAGTCCCCAAGATCTTCTTTCTTTCCTTTTTTATTATTTTTTTTTTCTTTCTTCTTCCTCTCCTTTACTCTCCCTCACTCATGGTTTCATATAGCCAGAACACACACACACACACTTGTTTGTCTTTTAAATATATTCACTTTACTACATATTAAAGTACACACACACACATTGTTCCATGCATTACATACACTTTACTACACCTTAAGACACACACAAACACTTGGCATACACCCATCCATATACATAACTTTTAAAATAACCCACCACCTTTTGTTTGACACATGTATAAAGATATTTCCATACAATTTTAATAATTCTACTTGCCTCACTCCAAATTCTTAAGTGATTCCAACACCAACCCAATATTATTTTCATACACAAAATTCTATCTAATAATTAATTTCACATAATTGCAATTTGTCCACATAATTATGCTAATATGTATGCAATGCATGATCGGGTCTCACAACTCTCCCCTACTAATAAAAATTTCGTCCTCGAAATTACTTACCTAGACTAAACAAATGAGGGTATTGGGCCCGCATACTTTCCTTAGTCTCCCAGGTTGCTTCCTCTATTGAGTGACTCCGCCACAAAACTTTTACCAACGGTATCGTCTTCGTGCGTAGTACTTTCTCCTTCCTATCCAAAATCTGAACCGGCTGCTCTATATAAGTCAAATCATCAGTTAATTCTATCGGTTTTGAAACATGGGATACATCATGTAACCTGGACAACTCCATTGGTAATTTCAACCGGTATGCAGCAGCTCCAATCCGCTCTACGATGTTGTACGGAGCAATATACCTAGGAGCCAACTTCCCTTTCCTGCCAAAACGAATGACCCCTTTCCAAGGTGATACCCGTAGGAATACTCAATCACCCACCTCAAATTCCAAATCACGACGTTAATTATCTGCATAACTTTTATGTCTGCTTTGTGCCCTCCATAAGCTCTCCTGTATAACTTTAATTTGATCAGTAGTTATCAGCACAATCTTTGGACCCAATAACTTCCTCTCACCCACTCCACTCCAACACACTAGGGTCCTACACTTTCTCCCATACAAAGCTTCATATGGTGCCATCTCAATCGAACTCTGATAGCTATTATTATAAGAAAATTCAACTAAAGGCAGATATTCATCCCAGTTACCTCTAAGGTCCATGACACAAGCTCTCAACATGTCCTCCAANTAAAGGCAGATATTCATCCCAATTACCTCTAAAGTCCATGACACAAGCTCTCAACATGTCCTCCAATGTCTGAATTGTACGCTATGTTTGTCCATCTATTTGTGTGTGAAATGTTGTACTAAACTTCAAAGTAGTGCCCAACGCAGTCTATAAGCTTAACCAAAACCTCGAAATGATATGTGGATCCCTGTCAGAGACAATAGACACAGGTACACCTTGTAGTCTCACAATCTCATCAACGTACAATTTGGCTAGTCTGTCAAGAGAATAAGACATCTTAACAGTTAGGAAATAGGCAGACTTCGTCAACCTATTAACTATCACCCAAATGGCCTCATGTCTTTTTTGCGTACGGGGCAAATTACTCACAAAATTCATAGTGATATGCTCTTACTTCCATTCTGGAATTGGTAAAGGATGCAATAACCCGACTGGCCTCTAATACTCAACTTTCACCCGCTGACATACCAAACATCGAGCCACAAATTCAACTATCTTTCGTTTCATCCCAGACCACCAATAATGTTCACTCAAGTCACGATACATTTTTGTACTACCTGGATGCATAGCATATGCTGAACTGTGTGCTTTCTCCAGAATCTCTCTTTTTAACCCTGCATCGTTATGTACACATAACCGAGAACCAAATAACAACACATCAGTTTTATCAACTATAAAATCAGTCTTCACCTCTGCCTTCAATTTCTCAATCTGGAGGTCATATTGTTGTGCCTCTCTGATCCTATCTACCAACACTGGTCTCAAAGTCAGTGTAGCAAGTAAAGCTATAGTCTCTCCTATCCCCAACTACACTCTCAAAGATTTCAAATTCACAAATAAACCCCTCCGAATCACTCATAAACTAGTTAATCTATCAGATAATTTTCTGCTCAAAGCATTTGCCACAACATTTGCTTTTCCTGGCTGGTAATGAATAGTGCAGTCATAATCCTTAATAAGCTAAATCCAGCGCCGCTGCCTCAGGTTCAACTCTTTCTGGGTGAACAGATATTTCAAACTCTGGTGATCTGTATAAATCTCACAGGTAACTCCATATAGAAAATGTCTCCACAACCTCAATGCAAATACAATAGCTACAAGCTCTAAATCGTGGGTAGGATAATTACACTCATGTGGTTTCAACTGTCTGGAGGCATAAGCTACCACCCTACCAAGTTACATCAACACACAACCCAAACTTTGATGTAAGGCATCACTATAAACCACGAACCCATCACTACCTGACAGAATGGTTAATACTAGTGCAGTCGTCAACCTGGTCTTCAGCTCCTTAAAACTCCGCTCACATCTTTTAGACCACTCAAACTTCACACCCTTCTGAGTTAATCGGGTCAGGGGCATAGCTATCATGGAAAAATTTAGTACAAACCTTCGATAGTAACCTGTCAAACCCAGAAAACTCAGAATCTCTATCATTGTCTTCGATCTCTCCCAGTTAACTACAGTATTAATCTTAGTTGGATCAACACAAATACCATCACCAGAAACTACATGCCCTAAGAACTCAACTCTTTCNTGAATCTCTATCATTGTCTTCGATCTCTCCCAGTTAACTACAGTATTAATCTTAGCTGGATCAACACAAATACCATCACCAGAAACTACATGCCCTAAGAACTCAACTCTTTCCAACCAAAACTCACATTTGCTGAATTTAGTAAATAATTGCCTATCTCTCAATGTTTGCAGTACCACCCTCAAATGTTGCATATGCTCCTCTTCACTACGGGAGTATATCAATATGTTATCACTGAACACTATCACAAATGAATCAAGATATGGTTGAAATATTCGGTTCATCAGATTCATAAATACAGTAGGAGCATTAGTCACACCAAATGGCATCACCAGAAATTCATAATGTCCATACCTGGTCCAAAAAGCAGTCTTCGATATATCACTATCCCTTACTTTCAACTAATGATATCCTGATCGAAGATCAATCTTTGAAAACACCCAGACACCTTGTTACTGGTCCAGCAAATCATCTATACGCGGCAATGGATACTTGTTCCGGATAGTCACCTTATTCAGCTGTCTGTAATCAATGCATAACCTCGTAGTGCCATCTTTCTTTTTTTCAAATAATACTGGTGCACCCCAAGGAGATACACTAGGTCGTATAAATCTCTGATCTAACAAATCCTGCAACTGCATTTTAAGTTCTTTCAATTCAATTAGAGCCATCCTGTATGGAGTAATGGATATGGGACTAGTTCCTAGCACAAGCTCAATAGTAAATTCCACCTCCCAATCAACTGGTACCCTGATAACTCTTCAGGATACACATCAGCGAATTCATTTATCACAGGAATATTCTTCAATTCAGAAGTACCTCTCTGAGTATCTTTCACATAAGCTAAATATCCGTAGCATCCTTTCCTGAACAATTTCCTGGTTTTAATTGCTGATATCAAATTCTTCGGTTCAGGGCGTCACTCTCCAAAGAAGCGAAACAAAGGAACATGTGGAATTCTAAATACTACTTCCTTACGAAAAACAGTCAATAGTGGCATGATATCCAGACAACCAATCCATTCCTAAAATCAAATCAAAATCCTGGAATTCAAAAGATATCAAATCTGCATGTAATTCTCTATCACCCACCTGAATTAGACACTCCTTATATATTACCCTAGCCATCACACAATCACCCGTGGAAGTAGCTATAGTCAATCCACAATCTAACAGAGTAGGTGGTCTATTAACATGTATGAAGCATGATAGTGATATAAATGAATGTGTGACACCTGAATCTATAAGTACTCGTGCCTGTTGACCAAAAATAAATAGTATACTTGTAACCACATCCGGGGTTGCCTGAGCATCCTGCTGGATAAGTACAAAAACACGACCTCCAGCCTCACGTTCGTTCGGTCCATTGCCACCCACACCGTTACCTCCAGTGCCACCTCCAGTACTACCTCCTCGTCCTCGACCTCTGCCACTCATTGCTCCTCGGGACACCGTATATGCACCGCCCATCGATGAACCTTGGATAGAACACTGTGGACAATCTCTCTACATAAGTCCCTTCTGACCACATAAAAAGTAATGCTGTGACATAGCAGGTCCTGATCCTCCCATAGAACAGTTTCGTACAATGTGCCCAACTTGCCCGCAACGGTAACAAGTAACTGTACTCCCTTGAGTCTGTCCTATCTCTCAATTCGGTGCAAATGAAGATGATCCACTCACTCCCTGTCTTCAACTTTGAGATGAGACTCCTGATTTATTCTTATTTGCACCCTTCGAAAACATTCCTCTCCAAGCTCGGTTAAGGAAACTTCCCTTGGAACCCTGTCCACTTGGCTCATATCTTCCCCTTTTTGTCGGCTTACTTACACTTTCCATCTCGTTCAGATCAGCTTCCACAATCAGGGCTTTGTTGTATAATTCTGAAAATGTTGTTAACTCCAACATCAAAATACGGGACCTAATATTGTAATTTAGCCCTATCTGAAATCTTCTGCATCTTTCCCCCTCTTCTGCGACAACAGAAGACATAAATCTGGATAAAGTATTAAATTTGCCCTCGTATTCCATCACTGACTGATTCCCCTGCTGCAGATGTAGGAATTCATTATGTTTTTGGTATCAATAACTCGAGGGAAAATATTTTTTATCAAAAGTATCTGTAAACTGCCGCCATGTGGGAACTCTAGGTACTAAACCGGTCTCCCCTTCAGTGCACACTGGTAACAATGTTCTCTCCATAGCCTCCCACCATTACTGGACCTCCTCTGATAGCATAAAAGTGGCCAACAATAATTTATCCTCCTCGCCGATCCCCATCACCCTGAATATTTTTTCGATTCGTCATAACCAATTCTTTGTTTCTAATGGACCCGCAGTTTCCGTAAACATTGGTGGATCAAGCTTTTTAAACTGCTNGATAGCATAAAAGTGGCCAACAATAATTTATCCTCCTCGCCGATCCCCATCACCCTGAATATTTTCTCGATTCGTCATAACCAATTCTTTATTTCTAATGGACCCGCAGTTTCCGTAAACATTGGTGGATCAAGCTTTTTAAACTGCTTATATAAGGTACCCCTAGGTCTTACTGTTTCCATTTGCTTTGTATGTTGTTCAAAGTATCTAGTTGCTACTTCCCATAGTTATCTAGCTTCCCGATCACCTGATTCCTCCTCTACCTGAGGTCTTTTTTCCTTATCTGCAGCACGAGAAGATGAACCTTCCCCCTCTATGTATCACTGTAAAACATGTGAATATCGCATATGGGTAATGATAACATGCATTATATATTCTATACACTCACACAGACTTCTAACACCCCACCTAACAGACCAATCCCTAAGTTCACTGTCACGCTAGACTCAACTCTACCACAAAATTATAAACTCTAGCTCTTTTACCAACTTAATTGTCACGCCCCATCCCGGCCCCCCAAGGATAAGACGCGACTAGATTTTTGATACACCTATTTACTTATATATAATCTGAATTAATAAAACACTAATTAATCTCACAGGTGCAATAATACCACCCATTATCTTAGTTAATAAGCATGATGATAAATCTGTCTCATAACCTGTACCATATATAATACATGTACCAGTTGTTTGTTTTTAAGGTTATGAACAGATACAAAATTCCACACCCAAATAGTATACATCACAAAATATGCCTGTTGAGTATGTTAACAAATATATATACTATTAACCTGATATAATAATCTCTCATTAACATAATATACAACCCAACTAATAATTATACAGTCCCCCAACCAGTATCATTGACTCATTTAAAAGTAAATACATAAAGAACAAAATATCATACTAACATTGTACAAAATTCAACCCTTTTTGACAGTGGACTGATTTGTGTCTCCCTCTCTTATACCTGAAAAGGAGAAGCTATAGGGGTGTGAGCTAAACCACACGCCCAATGAGTGTACATGCCTTATATGAAATAAAAAAAATGATAGTAATACACAGAAGTAGGTAAATACTATGTAAATACACATATCAAACAATAACATCAATCCAATTCCAAAGCATTCATAAGTCACAATACATTCATACTACCCTTCATCGAGTAATCGATTCCACATGGATCCGTGTCTCCCGAACCTCCCGGGAACACCACAGTGCTAGCACACCATTGCACGCCCAATGTTCAGGCATCAACGCTCCTGTCTCAAACAGTGCGCCACATTTCACAATACACAATACAAAGTATCATCCAATCACATAAGCACATAACACATAATCTTGGAGAAATGCTGTTAAATTCGATCATCTAACATCATCTTATAATAANTTGCACGCCCAATGTTCAGGCATCAACGCTCCTGTCTCAAACAGTGCGCCACATTTCACAATACACAATACAAAGCATCATCCAATCACATAAGCACATAACACATAATCTTGGAGAAATGCTGTTAAATTCGATCATCTAACATCATCTTATAATAACATTTTCAAAACATATAAAGATATACATTCANGTTAAATTTGATCATCTAACATCATCTTATAATAACATTTTCAAAACATATAAAGATATACATTCACCTCAAATATTCCGATCTACGTCATTTAGGTTCTATCAATGGATCCTTCAAGTGTTTTCATAGCCGTCTCTATACTTACTGTCCTACCTGTCCCATTTAACACATCAATATTAATATGTTTATCACATTGAATAATTAATCATGCACTAATGCATGTAAGATGATTCAACCCAAAGTGTCCCGGTAACTCCGATTATCGCACTGTTCACTCACATACTGACACGTTAGATTTAGGGATCATATTTTTTTTCCCAAATCTTTAAAATTACTCACATTAATCACAATTAAGATTTAGTAGGTCAAACACATTGAGTGGGGCCCATTTTCACACATTTCGACCCCGAATCCCAAAAATTGCACTTGCTATATTTCGTATATTTCGCACCGGATATTATATTCATTTGCATTCTAAATTTACATTATCACATCAAGCATCATTTAAAAGTAATGCATGCAAAATTTCAAGTCATTTGGATTAAAATTCACACATATAACAATAACATTTNAGGCCCATTTTCACACATTTCGACCCCGAATCCCAAAAATTGCACTTCCTATATTTCGTATATTTCGCACCGGATATTATATTCATTTGCATTCTAAATTTACATTATCACATCAAGCATCATTTAAAAGTAATGCATGCAAAATTTCAAGTCATTTGAATTAAAATTCACACATATAACAATAACATTTAAAAATTAGGGTTTCAGCATTACCGACACTCATTTTCAATTTCTATCGTACTTTTCTTTTAACAAAAAATAACCCACTAATTATGTTTAATACACTTAATTTAAACTCACCAAAATATGCTTTGAAATTACACTAAAACAATTCCAACACATATACATAAATACTTAAAATTAATCATACACACACACACTAAAATTAACACACACATACCTTCTTCTTGTTTTCTTCTTATTTTTGGTTTGGCATGGAGTCCCCAAGATCTTCTTTCTTTCTTCTTTCTTTTTTTCTTTCTTCTTCCTCTCCTTTACTCTCCCTCACTCACGGTTTCATATACCCAGAACACACACACACACACACACTTGTTTATCTTTTAAATACATTCACTTTACTACATATTAAATTACACACACACACACATTGTTCCATACATTACACACACACACACTTTACTACACCTTAAGACACATACAAACACTTGACATACACTCATCCATATACATAACTTTTAAAATAACCCACCACCTTTTGTTTGACACATGTATAAAGATATTTTCATACAAGTTTAATAATTCTACTTGTCTCCCTCCAAATTCTTAAGTGATTCCAACACCAACTCAATATTATTTTTATACACAAAATTCTATCTAATAATTAATTTTACATAATTATAATTTGTCCACATAATTATGCTACTATGTATGCAATGCATGACCGGGACTCACAATTAACATTAAATTTGAAATGATAAGTTTGACAAAAAGGATTTGCAAGAGAACTGGGTGCAACCGAAAAGGTTAGGTGTACTAACAATGCAATAAATTCAAAGTATTATCAACTAGAGGAAGAACCGATAGGAAAAAGAAATCTGATGCATTGTCTTTTGGGGTACAATAGACAAATGGTGAAGGAGAGAAGGGATGGTCTTTCATAAATATAATGTATTAGATTGTAATTAGAAATTTGCTTAAAGAATTTGTACGGTCTAAAAAGGATAAAAATTGCATTTATATTACTAATCAGTGGTTAAGGAGTGAATTTGTAAATGCATAACATTCAAACAGTCATAAGTGCAGTAAATGTATCCCTCAATAATTAATTAGAAGATGGATGGGCAATGGGTTTTATATGATATTATGTACTTAATTAGGGTAATTAATCTAATAATTATCTGACTTTATACAATTGTTTGAGAGTAATTATGCCAAAAAAATATTTTTGGGTTTAGTAGTCTTTTAGGAGTAGTGTATTTATATATATAGTTTATAAATTTATTTAAGAAGAAAATAGAAACTCAAAGGCCAAAAGATGAATTTATTCCTTCAATAATTATATGTAAATTCTTGAATAGGGATAAAGTAGATATTATAAAATTATGCAAGGCTAAAATAGGAAAAAGAAAAGTTTTACTTGTTAAGCCACTTTTAGAAATAGTATAGATAGATAAGAGCAATGCTATTAAGACATAATTTATTGACTTAATTCACTATAACTTTTGGATTGACTGTGAATTTCATTAAATATTGGAACTTGATGTTGATTCAATGGTTCTATTAAAGTCACTTCATTAAGTCAGTAAATTAGGTCAAATTTTTAGATTCATATATCATTACTCAATAGATAAAACAAATCATCAGACAGATACACTAAAATACAGATTGTCAGATGTCATCATAATGTCCAAATTGCTTAATTCATGAGTTAGAATTTTAAACTGATAGACAACACTGCAAAAATTTCAATAACAAATGCAAAAAAAAAATAAATTATATTTTAGGTTAAAATCATGTGATGAGGACAAAATGAATAATGAAAATTAGAAACTAACCAATCCCTTAACATTTGCACTAACATGGAGACCATGTATAAGTTTTTTCAATAACAAAACATTTTTTCATATTAAAAATTTGATAAGACTAAAATTAATTTCCACGCTAAAAGAGGGATCCTAACCTTGAGGGAGAGATATGTGGTGCATATCATATCATACTACTTTAAAATACCAGAATAGTTGAAAAACATTTTTTTCCCACCTTTATCCTTCCAGAAGATAAGTATTACATCCTTATCCTGCAAAATTAATTATATATTAGACCTAAATAATCACCTCTTCCCTACACCTACTGGTTTCTTCTCCCACTCTCATTAACAACTCTCTCTCTCTCTCTCTCTCATACACACACTCGGGGAAAACCAAATAGACAGTCCCCTTTCTCTCTGTCTTCCCTGGGCATTCAATATTCAGTTAAAAAAAAAGGCACCCACCTCTTTTCACCTTCCCACTCTCCCTCGTTCTCTCCTTATGTTCTTTTTGTGGCTCTAAATACTTCCGGGCTTCTCTCTACAACGTTCACCATTCCTTTCTTCTCGAAAATTATTTAATTACGGGAAGTCAGTTACAAAATTCAATCTTCTTAGTGGATCTAAAGCTTCTGGTATTCCTTAAACCCTTATCATCTCCCTAAATTTGTTCAATTATAAGAATTTATTTACCCATTTCAGTTACTTCTCTTTCAGGATAAAAAGTCTTTTTCTGGTTTTTGATAGCAGAATCAAACAGAGACTTACAATGGATGAAAAATCAGCTCTCTTGACTTCAGGTTACTTGTCAGAGAGGAAACTATGTAACAACTTAAGATAAAGGGTGATACGACATTGTTTTTGTAGTTCCTTGCCCTTTGACTGCAATTTACCATTCCACAGGGCAAAAGAAAGTTGCAGTCGTTATTTTTGGTGGTGGTAATTCCTTATATTATTAATAGGACACCATAGGGTGTACCAGGGAAAAAAAGGGGAAGGGGTAAGGGGGATTGGAAAGTTATCTTTTAATTTTCTATGTTGTTTTTCCTGTTCTTCAGAAGAACATGAAGAACATAAATGTATTTTTGAGACTACTACTTATTTTTATGTTCTTAATAATGTGTTTGAAGCTAAACATATCAAGAGTCCTGATAAATCATTGTGGTTTATGTTTTGTTTTATCTATTGCTAGGGTGTACAAGAATTAATTTAGAAGCAACCAGAGTACAATAAAGCAGTGATTGGATTGGTAAATTCGGCTGATACATTTTCTTGATCCAGATTTTTTGGGTAAGAGTTGCCTTTATTTTTGGAGTTGTACACTTTCTTTCTTTCATGTGGGTATTGTAAGTTTTTTTGATTACCTTGGATTGCATGCTGTTCAGATCCTTTCTTATTGAACCCAAGCTTTTGTGATATCATGTTCAATAACCACTACACCAAAAATTGTAAATGTTAGAGGGGTGTAACATAAATATTTATATATTTCAATATTACTACTTTGAATGAATTGAGATAATTATAGGACAAAGCTGGTTCTATTAAGTGTTAGATTTGTTAGCCACTAAATGCTACCTAATGCCAAGTTGATTAATTGGTTATAGATGATTTCCTACAAATTTTCATTCACTTACATTTCTCAGTCTGTTGTTTAATGTAAAACTTGAACAAGGAACACTAACATCTTTGTGTGTGTAAAAGGGTATTGTCAAAGGATTTCGATACAAGTACAAGAAAAGTAAAAAAATGAGTGGGTATGCTCCCCACTCGCAATCGAAATCATTTTGCGCCTATTTGATAATGCATGTATGTGGATTTGCACATACGCATTTAACCTTCATACCCTAGCTTGTTACACATTATGAATTCGCTTACTAATAGTTTGTATTCATAGCTTGAAAATTCAAATCCTACTTTGTACGCTGTGAATGTGCTGCCTCAGCTGAGTATAAACTCTATTAGCTTTGCTTCGAATTACAAACCATCAAAAGGCCAAAAGCAAAAATCATTAGACAATCTAAAGATAGACCAATAGTGGAGGAGGTAAATATTATTGAAAGTGAAACAAATGAGCCATGTCTTGCACAACATACCTCAAGCATATCCTGGCCGAAACAATCTTTATGAAAAAAATGTCGCCACTATCTTTTGAAAATGGAGATTGATGGTAATTAATAAATTTACTTCCGACATCATTATTATTATTTTTTGTGTATTCTTCAATTATGAAAATAAAGGCAGGTTTGTGTCAAAGCAGATAGCAAAGAAACATTTCCCAAGTGAAGGGCTATTCAACATACAGAAAGCCTATGAATTGATTCACTAAAAAAAAAAAGGTTATGCTTCGTTGATGCCTTTCTAATATTTTCTTACTTTCCATCTTAAATCCTCTAATCTTATTTTAAATTTTTTTCTACTTGCAGAATGAAGTATTAATAGTGGAAAATTGTCAGCTTGCGATTAAGTTGGAATTTGTTCTCAATATTTTTTTTTATGTTATTAAATGTTACATACAATTCATTCAGCTTATTATATTATCATGTAAATTTCATTGCCACTTTGCCTATGTTTATTAGCATGACTGAATAATACTTATTTCACAATCTTATGCATGCGTCGCTGGTGGTACAAGTCAAATATGTCATATTTTAGTCTCTTAAATGTGTTTACTTGCGTGATTGAATTTTGTGACTTTGCATTCCACAACCATCAGTGAACTTCTTCATCAGGTTTTGACTGGTCTACATGTGGTATAGTTAGCACATCAAGGAGTGACTTGCATTGGTTGTTGCCTTTAGATAAAGTCGATGGAAATTATGTTTAGGAATGAATTCATCAATGTCATTGTTGAATTTAAGAAGGCGTGGGTTGAGAAGGCGAGATGAGCAGTAGCGGAATTCTATTCCATTAAGTAAACAGGTTCAAGGGAAAGCAAGGTGACATAAAATTTAATTAAGGGTTACCATGAGAAAGTAAATGTTTGATGTTGTGGTACGTTCATGTCGAATTTAGTGGTTATTTTTTGGCCTAATGTCATCGGTTTGCATAATTGACTTAAAATTCTTTTGTTACAGGTTAGAACTTGATAGAGTCAAGCTTCTCTTTCAAGACCTGCAAATCTATAGAGGTGCTACATAAAAGTTCTTCAAATGACAATAATCCTACAAGCACAAAGGCTCAAGCAAATCCTCTGTGTTACTGGGGACAATAGCTTGGCGAAATTGTTCGAGTTGCCAAGGGGTGCTTTGGGATGGGGCTTATAATTGATTCATTGATTTTGGTTCTATTTTTGTGTATCAGCTTTCCTAGCCTAACATCAATCAAATCCCTCATCTAATGCTAGTTATCTCTCACTTTCACTTTATTTCGATAACTTTCTCCCAAATTGTTTCATTTTTCAATATTCACTGTACTACCAAACCCATTGAAGCTCCTTTGTGTTTATCTGTTATAATAATTTTTATTAAGGAGATTTCTATTTCACTCTTAACCATGGATGTAAGACTACGGTCATGCATCACTTCAAGTGAATTTTGCTACTTTTCTCTTTTATTTATCATTTACTTCTCCACACATCCCCGTCATAGTTCTAAGATGCTCCAATATTGAAAAACAAACTTACAAAGGAATAAAAGAAAGAAAAATGATAATACAAAATGATCCACGTGCAACGCACGTGTGCACCAATTAGTATTATATAAAAATAATTGTGTTGTATCTGCATTAATTGAGAGAGAGAAAAGAGAGTGGGATTGCTGAGTGATGATTTGATCATTAGCTGGGGACACATGGATTGAGATAATGAAAGATAATTTGGGCCTACTATTTCAAAATAGATTTGGGGTTGTTGATTAAGGGTATTTTTTTAGTAACATTAAACAATAACACGCTCAACAAAAAAATTATAACATCAAACAATAACATGCTTAATAAAAAAATAGTAACATCAAACAGTAATATACTCAATAAAAAACTTAATTAAATACTTAATCATTGCAATAGAGTGACACCATATATGAGAATTTATTCGGTTGTAAGGGTGTCACTCTATTACAATGATTAAATTTTTAATTAAGTTTTTATTGAGCATGTTACTGTTAGAAGTTACTATTTTTTTTTTGTTGAGCGTATTACTGTTTGTTGTTACTATTTTTTTGTTGAGCGTGTTACTGTTTAATGTTACAATATATATATAATTTTAATACTAACACAATTTTCAAGTTAGGAGTTGTTAATACTAATACAATTCCTGATTTAGGAGTTGTTAGTTTTTTCAAACAAGTTTTGATTAAATATAACTATTATGAGTATTTTGGACAATAGAGATCAAAATAGATTTATTTCCAAATAATTTTTTTGAATGTACTTAAGTCTAAATAAGTCTTAAAAAAAAAAAATTAGCCACAGCCAGACAATAATATGAAGACATGTATATAATTTGAGGCCCCTTTTTTTGGGCTTTAAGCAAACATTTAAGTTGCATTATATTTGGGCCGGCCCTGCCTGTTCTAATACATTTTTTTTTCTCCATTTCTATTAGTGGTATATCAATCTGCAATTCTGCATTGTATATAGGTGGTTTTATNAACCTTTATAGCCTATCCATAACCATATAGAGAGCCAAGGACTTTTTGAACAGATTCGAGCAGTATTTTTCATGTAAACAATTATCTTCATCGTTCATCTCATTACATTGATGCTGCATAATTAACGAGGAGACTGGAAATTTAAAACCTTATAGCTATAGTAGTTAATTGCAAGTTGACCAAAAATGACTCCTAAAAAAAAAAGAAAGTTGACATTTCAACTTATTTCATTTTCAGTTGTGGATTTATCTTCCAAAGGGTACTCTTTGGTTCAAATACTANCTCTGTAACCATGGGCTGATGGCAGAGCTTGTCCAGTGCCCATTCTTTTCCCTGTCTTTAAATCAAACTAGTAGAAAATCCTTGAATGACCGACCTTTCCAAATATCCATTCCCACAAGAAATAAACAGTTTGCATGATTTAACTCTATTGCAATTTCTGGATTATTATATGATGGTTTTTAAACCTTCCATATATAGAAAAGAAAGGAACAACTTTCGCGGTAACACGAGTCCCTTCAGTAGTTATTTACATATATCAACTCATGCTTCTAGATGTCATGGAGAATGTGGGATTCATGTTGTGTTGTGTTCAGGGCTGGATAATTGGTAATCTATACTAGCATGGATTACCATCTCCAAAGCCCGAAACTTGTATGAATATGCAGAAGGTTCTTTGCTTTCGGAACACAGGTAAGAGATGACCACCCTACAATGAATAGGGCAGTCTTCTAAAGAATTCTTTTGAATCGATTTGGTCACGCTGGTGGTGAATCAGCTGCTTGTCTGCTTTTCCAAACAATTGGAGCCACCAACATCCATACTGCATAAGGATTGTTATTTTTCAGTAATCACTCGTATTTGTTTGATCAGGAAATAATCGTGTCATCACAACAATGCACTTAAAATTGATCATAATCAGCTGGCTTTCAAGAGTGTTTGAGATTNTCGTATTTGTTTGATCAGGAAATAATCGTGTCATCACAACAATGCACTTAAAATTGATCATAATCAGCTGGCTTTCAAGAGTGTTTGAGATTTAAAACTGTATTTCACATGAGTTTCAGTTTCTGATACTCACTGTAAACGCAGGCTGCAAGCCACTCGTTAACTATCCGGACCCAAGTACTAGTCCAACCCACATCAATGGTCCACCTGCAAAGAGGTTAATTATAATTTCTCTAAGATTAACAACAATATTGGTTCTGTTTTATTACCAAATTTTGATTCTTGTCTTCCAAGGAATGCTTAAACTTATACATTAATGAGCTTGTTATCCAAGAAGTTAATTACAAAAAGAACGCGAAGAGGTCAATTATGTTCTTTCTAAGGTAAGCAGCATACTACGTCCTGCCCTGTATCAAGCTGTCATACTTGAGCCAGCTGCTTCAATGTTATGAGAGATGCTTAAACTTTTNCTCCCACTCTCATTAACAACTCTCTCTCTCTCTCTCTCTCATACACACACTCGGGGAAAACCAAATAGACAGTCCCCTTTCTCTCTGTCTTCCCTGGGCATTCAATATTCAGTTAAAAAAAAAGGCACCCACCTCTTTTCACCTTCCCACTCTCCCTCGTTCTCTCCTTATGTTCTTTTTGTGGCTCTAAATACTTCCGGGCTTCTCTCTACAACGTTCACCATTCCTTTCTTCTCGAAAATTATTTAATTACGGGAAGTCAGTTACAAAATTCAATCTTCTTAGTGGATCTAAAGCTTCTGGTATTCCTTAAACCCTTATCATCTCCCTAAATTTGTTCAATTATAAGAATTTATTTACCCATTTCAGTTACTTCTCTTTCAGGATAAAAAGTCTTTTTCTGGTTTTTGATAGCAGAATCAAACAGAGACTTACAATGGATGAAAAATCAGCTCTCTTGACTTCAGGTTACTTGTCAGAGAGGAAACTATGTAACAACTTAAGATAAAGGGTGATACGACATTGTTTTTGTAGTTCCTTGCCCTTTGACTGCAATTTACCATTCCACAGGGCAAAAGAAAGTTGCAGTCGTTATTTTTGGTGGTGGCAATTCCTTATATTATTAATAGGACACCATAGGGTGTAGCAGGGAAAAAAAGGGGAAGGGGTAAGGGGGATTGGAAAGTTATCTTTTAATTTTCTATGTTGTTTTTCCTGTTCTTCAGAAGAACATGAAGAACATAAATGTATTTTTGAGACTACTACTTATTTTTATGTTCTTAATAATGTGTTTGAAGCTAAACATATCAAGAGTCCTGATAAATCATTGTGGTTTATGTTTTGTTTTATCTATTGCTAGGGTGTACGAGAATTAATTTAGAAGCAACCAGAGTACAATAAAGCAGTGATTGGATTGGTAAATTCGGCTGATACATTTTCTTGATCCAGATTTTTTGGGTAAGAGTTGCCTTTATTTTTGGAGTTGTACACTTTCTTTCTTTCATGTGGGTATTGTAAGTTTTTTTGATTACCTTGGATTGCATGCTGTTCAGATCCTTTCTTATTGAACCCAAGCTTTTGTGATATCATGTTCAATAACCACTACACCAAAAATTGTAAATGTTAGAGGGGTGTAACATAAATATTTATATATTTCAATATTACTACTTTGAATGAATTGAGATAATTATAGGACAAAGCTGGTTCTATTAAGTGTTAGATTTGTTAGCCACTAAATGCTACCTAATGCCAAGTTGATTAATTGGTTATAGATGATTTCCTACAAATTTTCATTCACTTACATTTCTCAGTCTGTTGTTTAATGTAAAACTTGAACAAGGAACACGAACATCTTTGCGTGTGTAAAAGGGTATTGTCAAAGGATTTCGATACAAGTACAAGAAAAGTAAACAAATGAGTGGGTATGCTCCCCACTCGCAATCGAAATCATTTTGCGCCTATTTGATAATGCATGTATGTGGATTTGCACATACGCATTTAACCTTCATACCCTAGCTTGTTACACATTATGAATTCGCTTACTAATAGTTTGTATTCATAGCTTGAAAATTCAAATCCTACTTTGAACGCTGTGAATGTGCTGCCTCAGCTGAGTATAAACTCTATTAGCTTTGCTTCGAATTACAAAACATCAAAAGGCCAAAAGCAAAAATCATTAGACAATCTAAAGATAGACCAATAGTGGAGGAGGTAAATATTATGGAAAGTGAAACAAATGAGCCATGTCTTGCACAACATACCTCAAGCATATCCTGGCCGAAACAATCTTTATGAAAAAAATGTCGCCACTATCTTTTGAAAATGGAGATTGATGGTAATTAATAAATTTACTTCCGACATCATTATTATTATTTTTTGTGTATTCTTCAATTATGAAAATAAAGGCAGGTTTGTGTCAAAGCAGATAGCAAAGAAACATTTCCCAAGTGAAGGGCTATTTAACATACAGAAAGCCTATGAATTGATTCACTAAAAAAAAAAGGTTATGCTTCGTTGATGCCTTTCTAATATTTTCTTACTTTCCATCTTAAATCCTCTAATCTTATTTTAAATTTTTTTCTACTTGCAGAATGAAGTATTAATAGTGGAAAATTGTCAGCTTGCGATTAAGTTGGAATTTGTTCTCAATATTTTTTTTTATGTTATTAAATGTTACATACAATTCATTCAGCTTATTATATTATCATGTAAATTTCAATGCCACTTTGCCTATGTTTATTAGCATGACTGAATAATACTTATTTCACAATCTTATGCATGCGTCGCTAGTGGTTTAAGTCAAATATGTCATATTTTAGTCTCTTAAATGTGTTTACTTGCGTGATTGAATTTTGTGACTTTGCATTCCACAACCATCAGTGAACTTCTTCATCAGGTTTTGACTGGTCTACATGTGGTATAGTTAGCACATCAAGGAGTGACTTGCATTGGTTGTTGCCTTTAGATAAAGTCGATGGAAATTATGTTTAGGAATGAATTCATCAATGTCATTGTTGAATTTAAGAAGGCGTGGGTTGAGAAGGCGAGATGAGCAGTAGCGGAATTCTATTCCATTAAGTAAACAGGTTCAAGGGAAAGCAAGGTGACATAAAATTTAATTAAGGGTTACCATGAGAAAGTAAATGTTTGATGTTGTGGTACGTTCATGTCGAATTTAGTGGTTATTTTTTGGCCTAATGTCATCGGTTTGCATAATTGACTTAAAATTCTTTTGTTACAGGTTAGAACTTGATAGAGTCAAGCTTCTCTTTCAAGACCTGCAAATCTATAGAGGTGCTACATAAAAGTTCTTCAAATGACAATAATCCTACAAGCACAAAGGCTCAAGCAAATCCTCTGTGTTACTGGGGACAATAGCTTGGCGAAATTGTTCGAGTTGCCAAGGGGTGCTTTGGGATGGGGCTTATAATTGATTCATTGATTTTGGTTCTATTTTTGTGTATCAGCTTTCCTAGCCTAACATCAATCAAATCCCTTATCTAATGCTAGTTATCTCTCACTTTCACTTTATTTCGATATCTTTCTCCCAAATTGTCTCATTTTTCAATATTCACTGTACTACCAAACCCATTGAAACTCCTTTGCGTTTATCTGTTATAATAATTTTTATTAAGGAGATTTCTGTTTCACTCTTAACCATGGATGTAAGACTACGGTCATACATCACTTCAAGTGAATTTTGCTACTTTTCTCTTTTATTTATCATTTACTTCTCCACACATCCCCGTCATAGTTCTAAGATGCTCCAATATTGAAAAACAAACTTACAAAGGAATAAAAG
Organism: Ilex paraguariensis; assembly: GCA_963454935.2. NCBI lineage: Eukaryota > Viridiplantae > Streptophyta > Magnoliopsida > Aquifoliales > Aquifoliaceae > Ilex > Ilex paraguariensis. The sequence continues at coordinate 160,656 of CAUOFW020002292.1, forward strand.
AAAGAAAAATGATAATATAAAATGATCCACGTGCAACGCACGTATGCACCAATTAGTATTATATAAAAATAATTGTGTTGGATCTGCATTAATTGAGAGAGAGAAAAGAGAGTGGGATTGAGTGATGATTTGATCATTAGCTGGGGACACATGGATTGAGATAATGAAAGATAATTTGGGCCTACTATTTCAAAATGGATTTGGGGTCGTTGATTAAGGGTATTTTTTTAGTAACATTAAACAATAACATGCTCAACAAAAAAATTATAACATCAAACAGTAACATGCTTAATAAAAATATAGTAACATCAAACAGTAATATACTCAATAAAAAACTTAATTAAATACTTAATCATTGCAATAGAGTGACACCATATGTGAGAATTTATTCGGTTGTGAGGGTGTCACTTTATTACAATGATTAAATTTTTAATTAAGTTTTTATTGAGCATGTTACTGTTTGAAGTTACTATTTTTTTTTGTTGAGCGTATTACTATTTGATGTTACTATTTTTTTGTTGAGCGTGTTACTGTTTAATGTTACAATATATATATAATTTTAATACTAACACAATTTTCAAGTTAGGAGTTGTTAATACTAATACAATTCCTGATTTAGGAGTTGTTAGTTTTTTCAAACAAGTTTTGATTAAATATAACTATTATGAGTATTTTGGACAATAGAGATCAAAATAGATTTATCTCCAAATAATTTTTTTGAATGTACTTAAGTCTAAATAAGTCTTAAAAAAAAAAAATTAGCCACAGCCAGACAATAATATGAAGACATGTATATAATTTGAGGCCCCTTTTTTTGGGCTTTAAGCAAACATTTAAGTTGCATTATATTTGGGCCGGCCCTGCCTGTTCTAATACACTTTTTTTTCTCCATTTCTATTAGTGGTATATCAATCTGCAATTCTGCATTGTATATAGGTGGTTTTATTACAAATTAGTGGATCCCACTTGAATTTGTAAGGGACTATAATTGAGGAAAAAATATAGTAAATAGAATCCAAACCCGAGGTGGGGTGGGTTGATGAATTGAAGCCGCCATACCATCTTATAAATTGGAAAAAATATTCATTGTAACGTTGATATCACGTCAGTATTATCACATGATATCAATAATTAATAATATATAAATAAATAAAAAAGTAGATCCCATACAAATCAATAACTATTCGTCCATGTAAGTAAATAATTATCCGCTCTTATTTCATGTAAATCAATAATTATCCAAAAAAGATTCACTTTGTCCATTAATAATAAGCTGTTAACTTCCCTACGGAATCTCTCTGTAACCATGGGCTGATGGCAGAGCTTGCCCAGTGCCCATTCTTTTCCCTGTCTTTAAATCAAACTAGTAGAAAATCCTTGAATGACCGACCTTTCCAAATATCCATTCCCACAAGAAATAAACAGTTTGCATGATTTAACTCTATTGCAATTTCTGGATTATTATATGATGGTTTTTAAACCTTCCATATATAGAAAAGAAAGGAACAACTTTCGCGGTAACACGAGTCCCTTCAGTAGTTATTTACATATATCAACTCATGCTTCTAGATGTCATGGAGAATGTGGGATTCATGTTGTGTTGTGTTCAGGGCTGGATAATTGGTAATCTATACTAGCATGGATTACCATCTCCAAAGCCCGAAACTTGTATGAATATGCAGAAGGTTCTTTGCTTTCGGAACACAGGTAAGAGATGACCACCCTACAATGAATAGGGCAGTCTTCTAAAGAATTCTTTTGAATCGATTTGGTCACGCTGGTGGTGCATCAGCTGTTTGTCTGCTTTTCCAAATAATTGGAGCCACCAACATCCATACTGCATAAGGATTGTTATTTTTCAGTAATCACTCGTATTTGTTTGATCAGGAAATAATCGTGCCATCACAACAATGCACTTAAAATTGATCATAATCAGCTGGCTTTCAAGAGTGTTTGAGATTTAAAACTGTATTTCACATGAGTTTCAGTTTCTGATACTCACTGTAAACGCAGGCTGCAAGCCACTCGTTAACTATCCGGACCCAAGTACTAGTCCAACCCACATCAATGGTCCACCTGCAAAGAGGTTAATTATAATTTCTCTAAGATTAACAACAATATTGGTTCTGTTTTATTACCAAATTTTGATTCTTGTCTTCCAAGGAATGCTTAAACTTATACATTAATGAGCTTGTTATCCAAGAAGTTAATTACAAAAAGAACGCGAAGAGGTCAATTATGTTCTTTCTAAGGTAAGCAGCATACTACGTCCTGCCCTGTATCAAGCTGTCATACTTGAGCCAGCTGCTTCAATGTTATGAGAGATGCTTAAACTTTAACCTTTATAGCCTATCCATAACCATATAGAGAGCCAAGGACTTTTTGAACAGATTCGAGCAGTATTTTTCATGTAAACAATTATCTTCATCGTTCATCTCATTACATTGATGCTGCATAATTAACGAGGAGACTGGAAATTTAAAACCTTATAGCTATAGTAGTTAATTGCAAGTTGACCAAAAATGACTCCTAAAAAAAAAAGAAAGTTGACATTTCAACTTATTTCATTTTCAGTTGTGGATTTATCTTCCAAAGGGTACTCTTTGGTTCAAATACTATAAGATAATCCCATTCAAAGGCAAAAGTGTAGACAGAAATGCAGGAGTTCATGAGTTCCGCAAGATATGGGGCCTTACCTTTTCATGGTATGATGGGTGTTCCAACCAATTAATAGCATTGCAAAGTACATGGCTCCCGTGGCAAAAACAAAATGGAAGAATCCGTATCCATATGGAACATCATCTTCTTCCTGTGTCTCATCCTTCCTGAACTGTACCTTTCTTCGTCAGATATGCTATCAAGTAAATATTTAACAAATTGAAAAGGTTAGAGTGAGGTAAACCTGAAAGCATTTCGAATCAATGCCTGTTGAAAATGTCGCAATAACGATTGCAATGACTGCAACAACAAAGCTCTGTCAAAATAAGAGATCAATTGTTATTCATGGAGGAAGAGAAAATAATTGGCCAAGAAAGTTCTGATAAACACATTTTCTGCAGTAGTTGTGACCAGAAAAGCTACCCTGAAGTGAAGACTTTGGTATAAATTCTAGCATGTTATGGAAAAAAATCCCTTTAAACTTCTCTAAATGGTGCATTTTGATGGGGAAAAATGATAAATCACGCTGAGCTTTTCGGGTAAAAATATTTAGCAATGCCAATTTCATTAACCATGGTGAATACTAAAATCCTTATTTGATGAAATTTGGAAGGATTTGTCCATCTGCAACAAAAAGGTTTCAAGGCATCCCTTGAAATGCCTTAAATGTCACAAAAATTACAATTGAAAATTTCTGAAATCTTTGAACTCATTTGCACCTATATGAAAAGAAGAGAGATTTTTTAGATCCGAAAATTACTATGATGGTCAGCCAGTCTCCTTTAGTTGCAGCGTCTGTTTTCTTGATACATTTTGCCTCTGGTGGTTCGCTGTGAACATGAGATGTAATCGAGTTACAATTTGATAGAAGATAAAATTATAAGGAGAAAGCAAAAGAATTGTGAAGTCAAAAAACAATGAGAACTCAATCATCATCAAAACAAACTGGTAGTGATATTCTTCTATAGGCATGGTTTTACAGTATTGCTTTTGCCTTTCTGCATTTCTGGAATGACGCAATATCACTTCAGAGAGAGTGAAGTCATGTTTAAGTTGTCTGGTACTAGTGAGAAAAAAAGAAGGTAATTCTTCTTTTTCCCAACTACTGAAAGTTTGTAGTTACTAAGATGGCAAAAAGTACAGCTTAGCAATAAGCAGTAAAAGTGCTGAGTAAAAAACAACAAAATTCATAAACTAGAGACCATGCCTTCTAATGGCAGACCAGCAGAGGAACACCACATAAAGCCCCATAAACCCTGGAGTCAAAAAACCGGCATTCACCTGTTTTAAACAATGTTTACATGTAAATTTGTGAAGTTATCTCAAGAGAGAATGAAATGAAACTGACAGAGAAAGATCAGAACTAACTTTTGGGTGGAGGGAGACACTGGTCATCAGTTGTAGTAGTACTAGTGTCCAAGTGATGAAGAACATGTTAAGAAAGCAAGATGGTTGTGGAGTATACCAAATATACATCAAAATGATTCCCAGTATGCAGACAACATAGGCAGCGGTTGCAAGTAACATCACATAGACATGGCTGCAAATCTAACGATACATTAGAAATCATGCTCAGTTATTAAAATACAATAGGAAAACATAGAACTCTCATTATCTTTCAGAAAGATTTGTTGGAGAATTCCAAAGGTATTGATTGCCTATTTGGACCACCTTCACCTAAGTTACCCCAATAAGGATGTTAACAAGTTGGCAATGCCCATGAAAATAAGCTTAGGGCCCCGATGCTGTACTGTGATATGCACCCTTTTCTACAATTAGTGCATTGACATTTTAAGTGAAACAGGTGAAATATATTGCATAAAAGTTACGCTTTAATTTGGCATCGTAATGGTATGTTAAAGCAGTACCAAAAACTACCATAGTTCTAGTGATATATATTGAATTTTCTTCCTTTTGTACTAAATCTATATTTTTTGAATTTGTGTATAAGAGTTCAAGGCAAAACACAAGCAGGACAACAATCAGACATGCCTTCATATCTATACTGCATACTTTTTGCATGCATCAGTGATAAACCTGGGATTACATTCTGCTGTAGAACTATCCCAATCGTGAACTCTTACAAACTCAATGAATGCATAATGTAATCCCAGGTTGCTAATATGATTACTAACAGACTTTACAAGCTAAGCTAGCTGCACCTTTAACATGTAGCCTTTTAATGCTTTTCTGGCAGGAAATTGGCTTTAAGAACACTTCCAATTTAATGCATACTGTTCTATGATAATCAACTGTCGTGGAAACACATAGAAGACCTATAGCGGTGTCCGTTACAATGAGAAGACGCTTACCATCTGTTGGCGTATTTTTCAGAGTGACAACAATCGTTCAGCCATGTAATGAAACTGATTATACTTATTAGCTGAATTAGTAGAAAGACCCTGCAAAGGATTGCATAAAGGATCAGGAAAAAAACTACCAAGAAATCTTTGGTCACTTGACTAGGATTTTAGGTCTATTTTCCAACTTCTACAAGACTACAACCACCAATTCTAAATGAATTGAAAAAATTTGAAAACCAGAAAATATAAGGGGAATAAGTGATACCCGGCACCAAAATGTGCAAGATCACCTGCCAAAGAGACACTGTATTAGATTCATGATATAAATATTAGAAAAAGGAACTTCTGTGAGTACTTAAAATTGAAACACCTAAAGAAAACGATAAATATCTTAGGTTGTTGAACTGAACTACACTTACCATAAAGCTGAATAGCGGCTGAAGGAACAAAAAAAGGCAGCACTGTTAGTACAATCATGAGGAGAATCTTGGAAGGCCACCACCCAGAATGCCACAGTTCTCTAGGTTGATGCAACTTTGAGGTTCCAGCCGTGGAAAGAAACATTGTGAAATAAAATGCCTGATATATGGTTAAGGTTCACTTCAATTGTTAGAAGTATATGATCCAAAGATTCAACTAACCCTCCTCTTAGCACGTATGGGTGGACTGATATCTGTATCTGTACTGCAGAGTGGGACATTAGGCAAGACCAGTTACAAGTCTTAACACATAATACAAAATCTAGTAACAGCAAGTTCTCATCCCTTCTTTTTGTTGTTGGATCCCCATTGTATGTCATCACTCCCATAAGAACTTCACATCTTTCTATTAAGCTGCTAAACAGTGGAATAAATAATACCACATGCATCGTTGAAAGTCTGGTTTACAGACTTCGATGTTGCGAGAATTTTCCAAATTTCTCATTGTGATTTTGAAGAAGTTTTCTTATTCTTTGTTTCAACTCCTGTTTTGGCCCAAAAATCCAATGTTTGGTTAAAACCAAATGATTAGTAGTTTCTCTTATTATGGACAAAAAACAAGACGTAAATTACAATCTCTACTGAACTGGATTCTTTCTACTGCAAAGGATACAAAGCATCCCAAGCTCACTCTCAGAACTCCTTCCGCGCCCAAACAGTCTTTACCGCCATGGCATCCTTTTAGTCCTGCAATCAGATCAAATTATCTTAGCATTGCATTGTCTGGTGGTAAACCTTACTTTACTCTGTCTCATTGTAAATGAATACTAATGGTTTCATGTTTCAACTTTCAAGTCATATTATGTCAACTTTCCGATGCACTGTTCATGCTAGTTTGCACTATGATACCTAACAGACTTCCTGCCTAGCAGGTGCATAAGCCTCCCGCCACTGCACAGTCTACAGGAAGTCAAATGTATGCAGCTTTGCCGTGCAAGGGAAGAGGCTGTTTCCTGTCTGTTTTTGTTAAGAAGCAAAACAAAAATATTATGAATCAGAAATGATGTAATCTTACTTTCCATTTCCGTCAAGGCACTACGGCCATAATCACGGACAGCCCAAGCAAGCAGATTTGACATGAGAAACATCAATCCATAAACGTATCTGGCCATCCAAGGGTTGGAGCCATGGCGGAATTGACTGAACCAAGAGCCCTCCATGAGCTTGGCATACCTATCATTGGTACTGCTGGTGTTGCCCTCCATTGCTTCTTTTACGTTTGGGTATGAATCTTCCATCACATAGAACAAGAATGGAGGAGCATCGAGCTAGTGCTTTTGTTTCCACTAGCTTCTGTTCATCTGCAAGTCAAACATTGTTGGTGTTTAGTAGACACCATTGTAGTGTTTTATCGAAAAGGGACAAAGTTCACATAAATTCAATGAGTGAGCTTTAAATGCCGAGTTTAAGGAACCATTTTCACCTGTTGTTTTACATGAGTAAGAAAACAAGTCAACACTGACATGTAATTGGACAGCTATATACACGGATGCAACATACATTGGTAGGTGGAGGTTTGGGCTGCTCGATGAAAATTTATAAAGAGCAAGCCTATTAACATGGCACTAATCTGGCATTACAAAGAGCAATACTTCTACTTGGATCTAATTTAGTAGCATAATTTTCTGACACGGTTCACTCTTGTTGTCAGATTAGTAGTGGACCTCATTAAATATCGAGAATTGAGATTTGAGATCCACTAGTGATTTACCGAAAATAGTGGACTTGGGTAGGCCGCCCGACTAGCATGATAGTCACATGAAATAACGAGTAATGACGGGAAAACAACTGGCAGAGGTAGAAAAGATTAACACAAGAGGGGAGGGGGACAGCTAACAAAGTTTAGTTTCAATCATTCTTATACATGGCTACAAGCACATGGTTGAATCTGTTTAATTTTTCTAATCTTTATAATTGGGCTCTACCTATGCACCATCTATGGATTCAGCAGGCAATACACCTACCTAGAAGTGTAGGCTATGAAGGGGGAAATTGTGGTACAATTATTCATAAAGGCTATTTTGATATTTTCAACTCCATTGGACCATTGGCATAGGATGCTGCTGACAGTTTTGAGGTACATAAGTTTGGTTGGTTGGCCAATAATTTGTAACATAAAGCATCTAAAAATCCTTTAGTTTCATTATTAAATGGGCCTACTGCACATGTCACCTTGGAAAAACCCACAGGACTTGGAATTCAAATAATCAAGCCAAATCATACTAAGTCTTATGTCTCAATTATTTGGAGTCGGTTATATTAGTCCATTTTCACCATTCATTTCGATCAAGCACTATACGCTCATTTAAATTAGATATTTTCATATATTTTTTTATTATTCGTTCAATATTAATTTAGGTCTACCCATACTTTTAGTACCTTCAAGAGAAATTCTTTCACTTTTTTGAACGGGTGCATCTATTGGCTTCCGTTGAATATGATCAAACCATTTTAATCTATTTTCTTTTAACTTATTCTTAATTGGAGCTACTCCTACCATTTCTCTAATACTGTTATTTTGTATCTATCATTTCTAGTTTTTTTACACAGCCACCTTAACATTCTCATTTTCGCTATACTTATTTTGTCACTATGTTGTTTCTTAGGTACCCAACATTCTATCTTATTCAACGTTGTTGTCCTTATAGCTGTTCGATAAAACTTACCTATCAAATTTATTGGTATCCTTCTATCACTTAAGCTAACCGGCATTGATTCTATGAGTTACATTATCTCCAACCACTCTATCAATGATCGATCATAGATATCTAAATTGTTTACTAGTTAGTATTTCTTAATTTTCAATCTTAACTTTTTCACTATATTTATTTTTTCTATTACTAAAATTGCATTGCATATATTTAGTCTTACTCATACTTGTTTTAAACCCTTTCGACCGAGTGTCTTTCTTCAAATTTTTAGCTTCTTATTAATACCTCTGAGTTTCATCTACTAATACAATATCATCTACAAATAGTATACACCGTGGAACATTATATTGAATGTGCCTAATGATTTCATCCATAATTATGGTGAGTAGGTATGGACTTAGGGTCAATTCTTGGTGTAATCTCACTGTGATTGGAAATTCTTTACTTTCTCTCACGAAAGACCTAATTATAGTCATAAACCTGTCATACATGTCTTTTATCACCTCAATATACTTATTCGTTACTCCTTTTCTCTCAATCACCCTCCATTAGGGGTGTCAGCTCTTACCCGTTGAAATAAACTCGACATGAACCCGACACGAACGATCATAAAATTGACACGATTATTAAATACACATAATAAATAGTTTAAACTAATATTTAATACTTATAAGACATTAAAGAGATTTTTTTTTTGTCGTGGGTCTTGACATGAACACGACAACTTGACACAAATGATTATAAAATTGACATGATTATTAAATACGCATAATAAATAGTCTGAACTAATGTTTAATACTCGAAATACGCCATGCGGGTCACACAAAGACGATCCGATTGACACCCTACCCTCCAATACCTTCAATAAATATGCTTTTAAAAAAAGTGGTCTATAATTCTCAAAATGTCCAAGTCTCTCTTCAATGCAGATACCCGGAGATCAGTTGTACCATGACTTAAACCCATGATACTCAGATCAAGATGGAACAACATTACCGCAATCCCGATTAAAAATGTCACATTAGCAGCTTAGGTGGGAAATCCATTGAACTTGAAACTGAAAACCCCCTCATTTCTTCACAAAAAAACAAAAACAAAATTGCATAACTTTCTGGCAACTAAAATGGCAGTAAGCACGTGCAGTTCACGTGAAACATTTATTGGAAGAACAGTTGGGAATCAGACATAAAAGTTCCCCTCCTACATTCTATCACTCCTTCGGAAGCGTGTTGGGTTCATCAATGTAATGGTTGCCAACATTTCTTAACGACCACCCCTATCCACCATAACACTAATGCTATTTGAATATAATTTTGACAATTAATACATTATAATCATTGAATCGATAGTGACGTTTATTTAATATTAACACCTACTAATAATTCAACGATTACAATCTTCAAGTCTCAAAATAAATCTCAAGATTATGTCCCATTAACATTTCTGTCACACCAAACAAATTTTTTGAGACAGTTATACCCTCAATACTGTGTTAATTTACCCAATCTTGATTATAGTTTCTAAATTTATCCACTCCAAAAAAACCCAATAAACAGGAAAAATAAAAGAAAACAAAACTTTCTGTAAGCAATGGGAATCATATGAATCATGCCCCAGGCAATTTTTTTCCCCCTGTTTAATACTATATACGCATGCAAGTGGTTGTTAAAAACAATACCTTTGCAGGAAGATTTCTTCATGGAAAATAGAAACACAGAATCAAATGGGCAAAGAAATTATCATATATGATATATAATCCAAAGCCAAGAACAGAGCCAAAAAAAGAAAAGAAAAAGAAAACAATGCAATGGAGATTGAAACAGAGTATGTTATTCAAGTCTGTAAGAGGGTTTCTGAAGATTAAATTGAAACGTACCTGAAGAGAAAGAAGATTGATGAAGCTCTTGAGAGATCTCAAAGGGACCAAAGGTTTCTTCTTTAAGAAGAAGCTCAAACTCAACAACCTCAATTTGGGTATCTTTTATGGATGGCGAAGACAAACGGCAAACAAGGAGAGATTTTTCTGGTGTTTGTTTTTCACTTTTGCTCCTTTGTTTTTCTTTGTTCATAAAGAGAAAGTGAATACGATTGCATTTAGAGAGAGAGAGAGAGAGAGAGAGAGAGAGAGAGATTGCTTTTTGGTTGGAAGCTTTCACTTAGTTGCTTGCATTGTTCTTTTTTCCAGCCTTCGGCTCTGAGTCTCTTGCAAGGTTTGCTACACTCATACATATTAATGGCGCAATTCCATGCGTTTAAGAAACAGAAACCTGGTGGACAGCTACGTGCTATGCGCATGCTTAATTAGCATGGGCTCCAAATCATAACTTTCGAAATTAAATTTGAGGCAGAAGGATGAAAACCCAAATCATAGTAAATTATAAGGTTCATCGTAAATAACACCCCAAAAGATCTGTCGAACTTTAATTTGTATCTTAAAAGATAAAAAATCTCAATTTATACGTTCAAAAATATAAATTTGTATTAATGCACACCAAAAACTAAAAGTGGTTAGTTTCTCGTCTAAAATTAATTGGATAAGTTATACCTAGACCTCTTCAAGTTTATCACTTAATCATTTGAATCCTTCACATTTAAAATATTACTCTTACACCTCTTGACGTTTAATCACGTGTAACACATAATCTCTTGTTGTTGATATCTGTTAATATAACCGTTAAAAAATATAATTTTATCCCAAAAAAAAATTAAAAATTTTATATTATCATTTATTTTGTAGGTCCGTTAAATTCTAAAGTTTAATATCAAATTTACCATTTGAATGTTTAATATAATGCAGATATGTATATAATATTCTTTATATCCAATGCAATCTATAACTTGAACATAATTATTTGGATGACCAATTGAGAGAATATTTTTAGTAATATTTGGATTTTTAGGAGATGTAGGCGGTAATATTTCAAATATGAAGGGTCTAGGTGATTAAGTGACAAACATGAGGAGATCTAAATATCATTTATCCATTTAATTTTAGACGATGAACTGTTAGCTATTAGCTTCAGGAGCACATTGATACTGATTTATATCTTTGAAGGTACAAATTAAAATTTTATATCTTTGAGGGTACAAATTAAAATTCGAATGATCTTTTAGGATGTAATTTATAATTAACGCTAAATAATATTCTAAATCAAAATAGGACAATTAGTATACGAATCTTGGGACTAAAGAGTGTCAGATGTGTATAATTGTACTCTCATGTGCAAAAAAAATTATTTTCTTAGTACGAACGTATGACACATCTAAATTATAATGAAACACTATCCTTATTATGTCAAAACCCGCACAATAAAATGACTATGCTACTTAATCAAAACATGTACATTTAAGGTCACAAGATTTAGTGTCTTGAGCTAGTTGTTGGTTTATATTCACTAAACTCATAGTCGAATGACTAGTGGATATAGCGTAAAGAAACAGAACATATAACAACGTAACAGAGTGATGCATATTTACCGTGGTTGGCATAATAGAATAATAGGTTTGAGTGTAGAGAGCGTAGCCCTAACCAACCGTACAATACAAGTATATTAAAGATTTTCATATTTATCGTGATGCATATTATTTACTGTGATTGGCAGAATAGAATAATTGGTTTAAGTGTGNGTGATGCATATTATTTACCATGATTGACAGAATAGAATAATTGGTTTGAGTGCGGAGAGCGTAGCCCTAACCAACCGTACAATACAAGTACATTAAAGATTTAGTGTGTTGAGCTAGTTGTTGGTTTATATTCACTAAACTCAAAGTTGAATTACTTGTGGATATAGCGTAAAGAAAGAGAACATATAACAACATAAAATAGTGATGTATATTTACCGTGGTTGGCAGAATAGAATAATAGGTTTGAGTGCGGAGAGTGTAGCCCTAACCAACCGTACAATACAAGTATATTAAAGATTTTCAATGTATATTTGGTATGTGAGTTTTATCAAGATTGGTTGTATCAGATTTATTAGGACTAAGTTTTTAAGTTAGATCAGGATTATACTTACTAACTAGTATTTATAAATAAGTTGTAACCCTATTAAGATTTTAATAAAATGAAAAGTCGGTTCCAATAAACGTAGGTAAAATTTTTATCAAATTATGTAAATTTTGTATTATTATTCTTGATGGTTTTCTTTATTGATTGTTGAACATAATGCACTTTCTCAACATGCAAACCAATAAATAAAGGAAGATGTGTGCATTGCGTGGTTATCAACTTTTGCAATCATACCCAATTCACTTTGGAGACACCATGGGTGGGAAAAATAATCTAAAAAGTGGTTGGGTGCCTCACACCACACCATCACCATCACCATCACCAAAAAGTGATTAATCCTAGATTAAAGTCACAGTAAAACTTTAAAAGATTTCACTATTTCAACAATAATTACAAAAGATTTTGAATTATATTAAAGGAGAAGTAATTACTTGGATTTCTGTGATTCAAATCTTTCTTTGTCTCATGCTCGGGTCTTTTCTATGATGACTAATAATTGGCTGTTCACCATTAACTAGTACTGCTGCTGCTTAGGTAATAATTAAAGAAACGTGGTAATAATCATAGTTGTTAGGACAATTCCTACATGGCTTTGTGGTTGTGTATCTGCCTCCCCTGAGCCAGGGTGGTAGCTGAAGGGTTTGGTCATTGAGTAGCAAGTGAAGTCAAGGACTCGAGGGTATTTTTGATGATTATTTGCGACGTCAATTGTCTTTATCATTTGGGTAATTTTTTTTTTTTTTGATTCAATAGTCAGGGGTGTTTTATTTAATTTACGCGTATTTTTATTAATTTTTTTTTCAATCTATTCAAAGACAGATTATTTACATCGCAACTAAAATATTTATAAGAGATAGATCTCTCATGACTTAACTCTAAAGAGTTGCTAATATTCAAACTCAAATAATAAAAATTTAAAATTCATTTTTATTATCACTTAAAATATCCCTTAGAGTTATCATCCAAACAATTTCATCTAGTCGAAAAACTATCCACCTTCAACATTTGGTATTGAAGAGAGCCGAACATTGAGCACATACCCAAGCGAAGCAAGAGATGAATGATCAAAGTCCGAAAGCACCTAAAGTTTCAAAACTTCGCAAGTAAATGAGAAAAAAATTCAAAAAATGAAAACATACACAAAAATTAGTGCACAAAAATATTATTATTTTTTACCATGGTGATACATATTTTGTGGGTAATATCATGCATATTCATACATTAGTTCTCCTTTAAAGGAGGAGGCATTACCCCCTCTTATTACAAGCAATTTTTTTTTAAGAATATGAGGATCTATGGTGCTCAAATTCAAGGTTAGCCAAGAGACCTACATGCAAGTCTTTGAATAGATATTTAAAATAAAAATATATCATTTCATAATTTATTTGTGTTTTTAAAATTTAAATAATATTTGAGTAGTATTAATTTTCTTATTTTGTACTTTTTTTTATTCGATATTGTTGTCTTTTTTAAGTTTTATGTAAATGTATACATATAGTTGTATTATTTATATCCTAAAATGCATATAGATTATATTCAAATTCAACAATAATCAAATTTTTAGTTTCTTTCTTTTTGACAAAATTATTTTTCACCAAGTAATAACTTTTTTAGCAACCATTTTAGCAAAAGATTTATAAATTAAAACTAAAAACAACCCATAGACAAATAATTATAATAGAGATTGACAAAGAAATGCTGGCAAGTTGTTTTGCTGNCACCATCACCATCACCAAAAAGTGATTAATCCTAGATTAAAGTCACAGTAAAACTTTAAAAGATTTCACTATTTCAACAATAATTACAAAAGATTTTGAATTATATTAAAGGAGAAGTAATTACTTGGATTTCTGTGATTCAAATCTTTCTTTGTCTCATGCTCGGGTCTTTTCTATGATGACTAATAATTGGCTGTTCACCATTAACTAGTACTGCTGCTGCTTAGGTAATAATTAAAGAAACGTGGTAATAATCATAGTTGTTAGGACAATTCCTACATGGCTTTGTGGTTGTGTATCTGCCTCCCCTGAGCCAGGGTGGTAGCTGAAGGGTTTGGTCATTGAGTAGCAAGTGAAGTCAAGGACTCGAGGGTATTTTTGATGATTATTTGTGACGTCAATTGTCTTTATCATTTGGGTAATTTTTATTTTTTTTTTGATTCAATAAGCAGGGTGTTTTATTTAATTTACGCGTATTTTGATTAATTTTCTTTTCAGTCTATTCAAAGACAGATTATTTACATCACAACTAAAATATTCATAAGAGATAGATCTCTCATGACCTAACTCTAAAGAGTTGCTAATATTCAAACTCAAATAATAAAAATTTAAAATTTGTTTTTATTATCACTTAAAATATCCCTTAGAGTTATCATCCAAACAATTTCATCTAGTCGAAAAACTATCCACCTTCAACATTTGGTATTGAAGAGAGCCGAACATTGAGCACATACCCAAGCGAAGCAAGAGATGGATGATCAAAAAATGAAAACATACACAAAAATTAGTGCACAAAAATATTATTATTTTTTACCATGGTGATACATATTTTGTGGGTAATATCATGCATATTCATACATTAGTTCTCCTTTAAAGGAGGAGGCATTACCCCCTCTTATTACAAGCAATTTTTTTTTAAGAATATGAGGATCTATGGTGCTCAAATTCAAGGCTAGCCAAGAGACCTACATGCAAGTCTTTGAATAGATATTTAAAATAAAAATATATCATTTCATAATTTATTTGTGTTTTTAAAATTTAAATAATATTTGAGTAGTATTAATTTTCTTATTTTGTACTTTTTTTTATTCGATATTGTTGTCTTTTTTAAGTTTTATGTAAATGTATACATATAGTTGTATTATTTATATCCTAAAATGCATATAGATTATATTCAAATTCAACAATAATCAAATTTTTAGTTTCTTTCTTTTTGACAAAATTATTTTTCACCAAGTAATAACTTTTTTAGCAACCATTTTAGCAAAAGATTTATAAATTAAAACTAAAAACAACCCATAGACAAATAATTATAATAGAGATTGACAAAGAAATGCTGGCAAGTTGTTTTGCTGAAAATGACCAATCTACCCAAAAGGAATTGTACCAACACCCACTTATTAAAGTGAAAGACGAAACTGACAAAAAGAGTGCTGGTCCATGAAGAGTTTGATGGGCAAATAACTAAACATACCAGCGAAATTTCTGGTACACTGCAAAAGAAAATGAAAAAAAAAATAAAAAAAATTCAATCTTTTTTAAGACTATCAAAAAAATAGAAAAATATTACAAAATTCATATTAACTACTGATGGGATGCTTCTAGAAGGATTTCGAATTAACGACACGTGTCCTCGACGACGAGGTAGTTTATCGCCTCTGGCAAGGTCACATGTCCTTGACTCCAAGGCATGTTCACTCTCTCGGCTCTGAGGAAAGAGTCTAATTCCCTCGGACCCGAGGGTACTACCACCAACTTCGCCATAAGTCTTCGGCTTGTGGGGAGACTAATGACTGACAACTGAGCAGTTTAAGACTAGGAACTATGAAGACGCTCTACACAATGGAGTCAAAATGGCAGGGTGGTTTAGACACTTAACCAGAGAGAACCAAACGCTTGGTGTAAAATATAGGACGAAGGGTAAGAAGATCGATCTACCCCTGTTGATAAACGGCTGTTCTGGATAAACATTTAATGAATTCTCAAATGACGTGACATTTACAGTGGCTTGAGAAAGCCAATGATAGGGGGTATTAAATGTAGTGGACTTCTGCATTTAAAGTCTTTACACCGAAAAAAAAACATTAACTGTTCAAGAATCCTAGCAATCAATACTGGGACATTCCCCATGCAAAATAAGGGCACACTGCCTCGTTTCTAGACATTACCAACTGACTAGACTATCAACAATAATTATTCTTTGAAGATATAAATAGTCCTAAAAAACATATTGCAAAAGTATGCAAAATTATCTTTTAAGAGTCATACAGTGTTTTCTTTTTCCTCTCTCTCAAAGAACTGACTTGATCATCGGAAGAGATATGCCGAAAAACACTCCGACGCCCTTCTAACTTGTTTTTTATGTGCCAGAAACGTCCTGCAACCCATCGAGATTAATCGGACAATCCCTGAAACAATTCATCAGCACTCCTTAATTCCCCTTTGGCCCTTTCAACTCACTTCTTGTTGTCGGATCCACCGCCTCGACGGATCTGAGTTCATTGTAAGAGAGATTTGTTCTCATTTTAATTATTATACAAAAATCTGCACGTACAACTGCATTCAATTACTCAATTTATGTTTGTAGTTTTACATTTTTACGTATGGACAGTAATTTTGTTGAGCTAAGCTAATTTAAAAGTTTAGAAAGTCCGGATTTCCATGTCTCCAATATATATTTTTTTAATGAAACATCATATACCAAGAATTCAAGTTTGATATATTATCCGTGAATTTTTTATTAGTATATTGTTAATCATTTTTAATTTAACAAAAATAAAGAAATGTATGGAAAGAAATCGGGTTTCAGACAATTTGGGCCCGCCTCTTTTTGGGTTTCTGTGCACCGAACAAACAGGTCAAACATAATTGAAGACTATCGAGAAAACGACATGTTTAAAAAGGTTTTAATGTGTGACTAAGGATTTTCAAAATGCTGTGATCACTACTAGGGTTTTAAGGATTTCTAACTATTTTAGGAGCATATTCTGTCTCTGTCTTAATCAACAAGAAAGTGACAGAATTGAAACTATGCAGACACATTTTGTTATCTTCCAATACACAAGAATCTATAAAAGCTATTTTCTTATCTGGTTGGATATTGTTAAGTTTGAATAACTCAAGCTTGACTTGATTTTTATTTATTTAGAATTCTAAAAAAAATTTAAATAAAGTGAATTTGATTATGCTTTTAAGTCCTTTTTTTTTTATAAAAGAGTCAAATTTTAAATGATGTATGAGTTGATTCAAGTAGGCTTGGTACCACTTAGATAAATTTTTGTTTAAGAATAATTTGATTTTTTTTTGCTAAATTACACTTATTCGGAATTTGATTAGTTTGAAATTTCTCTCGAAATAGCTATAGTAGATGTATACTTCTCTCTCTCTCTCTCTCTAAGAAATTCTTTGGGAATTTATATTCTAAGGTTTGATTTCATGATTGATTATACTAAGTGTGAGTTCGTATTGAATTTCACACTAATCTCACTAATTTTTTTTTCTTGCAAAGTATAATTTCACTAATTTTTGTCGAGTGAACTTGTCAGTCTAAAAAGTTGAGATGACCTTTGTTTTGAGCTTTGTCGATTTTTTTAAATATTACGTAATTTTGAATTCAGTATATACCGTGTAATTATTGGGATAAGTTTTTAAATACAATTCCAAAAGTAAACTTGAAAACACAACCTTTGACAAGATAGGTTGAATTCGTTGCCAAACTTAAAAGGTATGTATGGACGCTTCATTTGAGACCCTACGAACCGGACAAAAAATGATATGAGGATAATGTGAGAGCATACCCTTTGATTCCATATAGAGGGAGACTCCTATGATCGCACCATGCTTAGCGTAGGAAAGAGCAATTTAGAGAGAGAAAATTAAGACTAGGGAATCTTTTGTATTGTATTTTTGACTTAATGCTTTCGGCTCTTTGGTAGTAGTTAGAAAATAGCAAAGGATGAATGTCGTCAAAAGATATCGTCTTTTAGCAAAGTTTGGATCACGTTCCTGCACATGTTCCCTACTAGGCTTGATTATTATAAGTGAAAAAGTACTTTGATTTATCTCCATTAATCTCAATTATGGAGGAGCCCTTGTGCTCCTAATGTCAAACTTTTTATTTTTTTTGGGTTTAATAATAGATGGTATTTGAGTCAGTTTATGCGCACTTTGACTAAATCCTTCTCCGATCCAGTCAAAGACAAATTCTAAAGAGTTGTCACAATTCGAATTTAAGATATTTAAATTTACACCTCGTCTTTATTATCACTTGATCTATTCCTTTGCATATGGTTATGTGAAGATAAGGTGTGGTGGTGCTGTGATGACAAGATTCTAAATCAAACTTTTCAATCATTATCAACCTACCTCAAATATAAATGGTGTGGTGGTGCTGTGATGACAACGGTAATGGTGGCATCCATCACGGGAATGACTCAATTATCTATAAATTTCATATGAAATTGGTATAGAATTAAGAGTGTTTCAATGTAAAATTCAATGGATCTAGATACTAAATAAGAATACCTGTTAAATAAATTAATCGATATTAATTCAACTAAATACGGCATAAAGTCAGAAAAGTCAAAACTTATGGCCCTCTCATTTCTTTTTTCTCCGGGTAGGCTGAAACCAAGACCTGTAGCCGAAATGTGCAGAATGTCAATATGTTCTACTTCTAACAATAGTTTGCAGTACAAAAATAGAAAGAAATTAAAGTTTACTATCATAAGAAAGTAGAAAGTGACGTTAACGGTTGGAGGTAGCGGGTTTCGAATCTCATTGTTCCCTCTATTTAATAGTGTCTGACGAAAAACAAAAATCATAAGCAAGTGTAAATCAAATAATTTATATGGTTAAAAGATTTAGAGATGACGAAAATAATATTGAATGAAATCAGAATAATGCATTTTACGATTACAGTTATAAAAAATTGGGTCGATTGTTTGTAGAGGCAGTTGAAAGTGGGCCACACTGACAGATGTTCACTTTTACGAATTTGAAATTTAACTTTTTTTACTTACGATATACCACATTATTTGATTTTTTTTAATCCGAATTTTAAATCAGTCTAACGTTACTCTTTTTCTAAGTCCTCTGCTCGTGTAAGCTAGTCCATTTTAGGATCCACACAAAGGTACTCTTCTGGGCCACACATACTACCTCTGCCATTTCAACCACTAATTTTTGTGGACCATAACTAATAATTTCAGCTTCAAACCAGCCTACTGAATAACATCCAGAAATGACCCAATGAATTGGGCCAGACAATGACAAAAAATTTGGGCCTGACCCATTTATAAGTGGACTAATTCATCAAATAGTTTGTCTAATCATTACAAGTTTGAACATATTTCCTCCTCTACTCTTCTTTTGTTCAATGGCTAAGCTTCGTNTTTAGGATCCACACAAAGGTACTCTTCTGGGCCACACATACTACCTCTGCCATTTCGACCACTAATTTTTGTGGACCATAACTAATAATTTCAGCTTCCAACCAGCCTACTGAATAACATCCAGAAATGACCCAATGAATTGGGCCAGACAATGACAAAAAATTTGGGCCTGACGCATTTATAAGTGGACTAATTCATCAAATAGTTTGTCTAATCATTACAAGTTTGAACATATCTCCTCCTCTGCTCTTCTTTTGTTCAATGGCTAAGCTTCTTAATAAGGGAGGGGAATAATTGTCCCCCTATTAAGACATCATCCCATTCGAAGACAACGATATGTGATTCCAAATCTCTTTCCTACTCTTTAGAGATGCGCCTAATCTTTCGCCTGGATGCATTAGGCAGAGTTTTCTTTTTAGCGTTTAAATACTCTGAATCCNAGCTTCTTAATAAGGGAGGGGAATAATTGTCCCCCTATTAAGACATCATCCCATTCGAAGACAACGATATGTGATTCCAAATCTCTTTCCTACTCTTTAGAGATGCGCCTAATCTTTCGCCTGAATGCATTAGGCAGAGTCTTCTTTTTAGCGTTTAAACACTCTGAATTCCATCTCCTTGTGTGCTTTGTCTTTCAACTCACTAATTCACCAATTTTAGCTATAAAATTAGACAAACACTATAAAAAGAAGATGATATCCATCACTTAATCATTTTTGACATAATTAACACCTTAATTAATATAAAAATAACAAAATATTCAAGGCTAATTAGCTACAATTAGGGATTAAGCTAAGTAAGTCACCATGGCGTAAGTTGTGCATTGCTTTGGTAGATACAACCATTGTGAACTTTTTACATTGTAATAGGTGATTCTTAATTGAAAAAGAAATTATTCCTCTCATAGTTTATCCCATTTTGAATAAGAAAAAGTAAATTCTCATATTACCCCACCTTCGTCTAACATTCACTCATACTTGATAATTGCTCGGTATATATGAGACTACGGATTACATTACCATATGCATAAAAAAGAATGATCGAATATTTTACGAGGCTCGATACCTCTTGGTGACATGAAGAAACTTACATCTAATTTGAAACCAACTTAGGCACTGATGTTCATTTGCTGTCGTATCATTGAAGGTTTGGTTCACCACAAACAAGATGCTAGTCCAAAACTATATAAGATAAATCATCACACCAAAACCAACCTAATGACCCACTCCCTAGTTATAATTTGTAAAGACATTGTACTTATCAACACAAAGCCAATGAACACAATGCCAATGATTGTGTAGAATAATATGAAAGAATCAAACAAGGCCGTCCATCTTTCTTAATCAATTTCCTGCGACGAGAATGCGACTCATCCATATTTTACCAACATATTAATTATTAAAATGATTGGTGGATGTGATTTTTTATTGTTCATAAACAATTCTTCCCTACCTTTCACCTGAAAGCAAATACTAATCCATTTGGCTTCTGTGTTTACATTTGTATTTTATGTGTGTCTCCTCTTTGAATCAGCCATTGCTCTCTCTCTCTCTCTCTCTCTCTCTCTCTCTCTCTCTCTCTCTCTCTCTCTCTCTCACACACACACACACATAAAACAAACAACCAAACCAACTCTAGGATGGAGAAGGTTATCTAAGTTGCACTTAAATTATAAAATTTTCAAATTGAGTTCAGTTTAAATTGGAATCTTTCGTCGGAGTATTGTTATTAGTTAAATTTTTATGTACAAATCATACTATTGAGATTGAAATTCAAGTTCGATTCGTAATTCAATGTTTGGATTGCAATTCAGAATCATGTCTATTTTAATTATAGGTTATAAAATTAGGTTGAAATTTGGACTAAATCCGAATTCACTAATTTAAAAAGGCACCATTGAGTGGTGCTTTCTCTTGAACTTTGAACAAAAAATAAATCTCACCATCATCTCGACCAAGAGTTCCGAATTAAAAAAAATTAAACTAAACATGAGTTAAAACGAAGGAATCGAGACCATAAAGGAATGTTTCAAACTCCCGATTCATTTGAATTTGGTAGTGAGAACATTTGATTTAAAAGAAATATTATGTAACTCAAATTTGTAACTTAAATTTGTATTTCAAATTAAGGGAGACCATTGGATCAGTGAGTTCTATCAACTTTTTTAAATGGAACCCACTGATTCAATGGTCTCTTTTCAGTTGAGATATAAATTTGAGTCACAGATTTGAGTCATATAACATCGCTCTTGATTTAATAAGAATTTCGTTAAGGGTCCGTTTGGTTAGCAAGAAAAAGATGAAAGTGAAAGAAAATATATTTTCATGCATGTATTTGGTTAGCATGAAAAACTTCTAAGAAAATTTTAAAACATTTTTATTCAATTGTTTGAAAAAAAAGAAAGTTATAAGAAATTTTTTTTAATTGTCTAAATTATCTTTAAGTATTTTAACTAGGTCTGAAAAAGAAAAAAACATATTTTTTATTATTCAAATTTAAAAAAAAAATTGGCTCGTAACCTAATTCAAGAACAAATATCGACTCAAACCTTAATCTCTAGACCAAATTATACGATTAGCTTAATTTGTACTCATTTTTTTAAAATTAATAACTAATTGAATATTTTAAGAAAAATATGGGTAAAATGAGAAGTTAAGTTATTGAATACAACTTTCTTACTTTTTCTTGTATTTTTTGCAAGAAAAAAAAGTTAGTTAGATGTGAAAAAATCTAAAATTGAGAGAAAATTATTATTTTTATCATTTTCTATTTCATCCTAAACAAACGCATGTAAAATTTAAATTTTTTTCCTTTTTTGTATTTTTTAATATTTTCTTACTAAATAAAGAGAGCCTAAGTATTAATTTGGATCAGTATTATTGTGGCATCACTTTTGTGGTATGCCATTAGTAGGTTTGACCCCACCCACAGCCTGTCATTTGAGCCTCTAAATAAATAACAGTTATGCCTCTCTACTCTACTTGCAGGACAATGGAAACAAGTCAACATGCTTGTTCATTGAAATCTACTGGAGGAAATTTTAAAGCCCTACAGCCCATGTGGGTATCATGCAATTTGGGCCCACTCGATTACATCACTATGCCTTTTTTTCTTCATTTTCTCTTCCGATAACGACATATCGCTCCATTTCAAAAACTCTAAACCCGTGATTTTAATACAAATCTCGAATACATGTAACAACTTGTAAGTCATGCGTATTACTTAAATACCCCGAGTTACAATACACAGGAATTGACCGTTACGTCAGTACCTCTGGGTGGGTTAATACTTGCCTTGGTATATTTCATTTTTTTTTTGGTTTAACCGTTAGAAATATTCGAATCAGTTTACATATACTTCGATTACTTTTTTTTTTTGATTCGGTCAAAAGTAGGTCATTTACATTGGAATTAGGTTATTTATAAATGATAAATGTCTCATACCTTGCTCCTGAGGGGTTACCAAGATTTGAATTCAGAACGTCTGAATTTTCANGTCAAAAGTAGGTCATTTACATTGGAATTAGGTTATTTATAAATGATAAATGTCTCATACCTTGCTCCTGAGGGGTTACCAAGATTTGAATTCAGAACGTCTGAACTCCTCACATTTATGTCAAAATAGAAAATGACAAGTTGAAGACTATTGATTCATCTTTTTCACTTTTTCCCCTGTGAAATATGTAGTAGATGGTCGGATAAGTTAACTGAATTGTATACTCCAAGACTAAAATTTTCTGACCAGGAAATTGACAAAATGTGAAAGCGATCAGTTGAGGGTTGAGAAAAGGACCCAAATGATGTGTATCTGTGAGAGATATGAACCACTCCTTTTTTTCTTTCTTCTTTCTAAACTTCCATCGTCTTGTGGAGTATTAATTATCCCATTTTTTTGGAACTTATTTATACTTATATTAAAGTAATTTATTGAATTATTATTGTTGTCATAATAACATATTTTGAAAACACGTTTTTAATGAAAATTTGAGAAAATCTAAGTAAATGATAAGTTTTGTGAGTTGAGCAAAGGACCCAAATGCTGTAAATGTGTGGGAGATACATGAACCGCTCCTTTATGCCCAAAGTTGCATCTTCTTGTGGAACATCTAACATCAAAGGTTGGGAAACCTTGAAGTTTTTACGACTTCAAGGTATCAACAATGTGGATAAAATCATGGTTGATACAATTCACATGGTTTACAAATAATTACTTATATTCTGAATTGATTTTTTAGACATTTTTTTTATATATAAAAAAAATATTTTTTATACGATTCTGCCATATCTATTTCATAAAAGGAAGTGATGTGAAAGATACGAAGAACTTGGTTGGTAAAACAAACCATCAATTTTTTTTTTTATTTAATGGTTAAGGGTGTTCGGATTAACTTATGCATATTTCGACTAATTCCTTTTTATTGTAAAACTCCAACTTTAAATCTACTAATTTACCTTGGATTGAATTTTTGAGATTGATTTTCCACATATGAATTTCAACAAATTTCAGGGTATGGTCACATGGTCATAAACGCAATTATCATAACCTTAATTTTCTAGGAGAAAGGTCCAATAAAGGTTTCGAGCTTTTCACCACTCATCAAGTTGGGATTGAGGCTGTTAAAATGAGGCCTACCACATCGATTGAAAATGTAGGACCCTTGGATCAGATCAAATGACCTATCTTCCCCTCGACAAGGCCAACATGGTGGTAGGGGCCTATGGCAAAACTCCATTACCTAAAAACCTGGACCTTAAGATTGGTGTCTATAAATGTTCCCTCTCCACAAGCTGGACCTGAGTTGTTTCATGACAAACTTCAAGAATGAGGAATTTGTTAACGATTATGATCATGAACCCTCTTCCAAGGCATGACAAACGATCACGATCATTGAGAGCCCACTCCTAAACATTGTATACCTCCAAATACCACAACCGGTAATCACACAGGTAGTGTTATAAACCTTTTGATATGACTTGTTTTTAAAAACAGGTTTATAAAAAAAAAAAGTGTTCCATAGTTTATATATATACATCTAATCTTATTTTTAATGAATATGAGATCATAATATTCTACCACCCTTCCATAGTCAATGTCCACGACGACCAACTTCATCGGCATTGGCCCAATGATTATTACCCTTTCCCTTTAATAGTTTAACTCATATATTAATATTCAATGAAATCACACTATATTCATACGTAATATCAAATCACTTGATCCAATTTATAAACCACCCCTTGTATAACTCGACCCACAACTTATATTGCATTTGATTGAGACGGCTAGTTTTGATACCAATTATTATAAATTCATAGATAAAAATTCTGCTTTGTAAGAAAAAATGCCTAATAGTTTATATACATACATTTAATATTATTTTTAGTCCACATTTAGTTAAACCCACCCGGGTGTCATCAGCAACAGTCTAAATCAAGATGTCAGAATTATTTTTTAATTCACGATTCGTTCCAAGCCAACCATGCATCTCTAGGCTACCCGTGCAGGTTGAAAGATAATGGGTATCAACAACCCACACATGGATACTGATGCCCCTATTTTGTTTGATACTCCAATTTCCCAGAATTCACTGAAAGATATGCAAACAAATTCCCCCGTAACCAAGAACATGTATCATCATCCCGTGAAGGACTAAAGAGGGGGGAAAAAACAAGGCTTGATCAGAACTGGAATTCACAAATGAGACATGAATGTTTCAATCTCATCACTTACCAAAAAAACGAGAGAAGAAAAATAAGAGCACACAGTGAAAAGAGGTCTGAATTCTGGAAAATCAATACAAGTAAAATGTTCATGATTATACTATGAATTTGAAAGCAAAATTAGAAACAAAAGTATGATATAAGAAGAGATAATAACAATAAACCCACAAACCAGAACCCAAAAGCACTGATTATGGACTATACATACACTTCTCTGCAACCTACTCTCTCTTTCTCTGCCAATTTATTTCCACAACTCAAGTTTATATCCATATCAATTCAAATAAATATTGGGAAAGAGACTTTCTCCTCTTACATCCTCCTCTCGCTTCCTTGCCACTTCTTCTCCCCTCTGTTTCTTCAACATGGACAATTAACATTTTCTCAATAATAAAATACAAGTTCCCGGCACAAACACTCTGGATTTCTTCTTTGATCTATTCTCATCCAGATGATGAGAGATTGCGGTGCCCATGAGATTCAAAATGATCCCACGGAGAAGAAAAAAGACACAGGAAATTGAAATAACGAAGGCTGCTGAATTGGTAGGTTTTGTATCTGTTTCGAGGATGGGTAAAGAGGAAAATTCTCAAAAGAATTAATAAAAGGGTGGGGGTGGAGGAGAAGCATATGAAACTCCAAATATTGGAGGCAATGGTCCTTCATAGACCGGAGTGGGAGGGGGTGGACTTCCATAGATTGGTGGTGGCGGTGAAGGTGGTGGATTTTCACATGGGATAGGAGGGGGTGGAGAATGGTACTGTACCGGTGGNAAAAAAGAGAGAAGAAAAATAAGAGCACACAGTGAAAAGAGGTCTGAATTCTGGAAAATCAATACAAGTAAAATGTTCATGATTATACTATGAATTTGAAAGCAAAATTAGAAACAAAAGTATGATATAAGAAGAGATAATAACAATAAACCCACAAACCAGAACCCAAAAGCACTGATTATGGACTATACATACACTTCTCTGCAACCTACTTTCTCTTTCTCTGCCAATTTATTTCCACAACTCAAGTTTATATCCATATCAATTCAAATAAATATTGGGAAAGAGACTTTCTCCTCTTACATCCTCCTCTCGCTTCCTTGCCACTTCTTCTCCCCTCTGTTTCTTCAACATGGACAATTAACATTTTCTCAATAATAAAATACAAGTTCCCGGCACAAACACTCTGGATTTCTTCTTTGATCTATTCTCATCCAGATGATGAGAGATTGCGGTGCCCATGAGATTCAAAATGATCCCACGGAGAAGAAAAAAGACACAGGAAATTGAAATAACGAAGGCTGCTGAATTGGTAGGTTTTGTATCTGTTTCGAGGATGGGTAAAGAGGAAAATTCTCAAAAGAATTAATAAAAGGGTGGGGGTGGAGGAGAAGCATATGAAACTCCAAATATTGGAGGCAATGGTCCTTCATAGACCGGAGTGGGAGGGGGTGGACTTCCATAGATTGGTGGTGGCGGTGAAGGTGGTGGATTTTCACATGGGATAGGAGGGGGTGGAGAATGGTACTGTACCGGTGGTGGCGGCGGAGAATAATAGTGAATTGGTGGTGGCAGAGATGGTGGGGGTGGAGAATGGTAGTGAATTGGTGGTGGTGGAGGTGGAGAGGCATATACCGGAGGTGGTGGAGATTTGTGAATTGGTGGTGGGGGTGGGGATGGAGATGGGGGTGGCAAGTAAATAACTGGAGGTGGTGGGGATGGTGAAGGTGGTGGTGGTGAGTATTCTTCACATGGTGGTGGTGGGGAAGGAGGGGGTGGTGGTGGCGGTTCTATACAAGGTGGCGGTGATGGTGGTGGTGGAGAATGAACAGGAGGTGGGGGAGGGGATGAATAGACATAAACAGGCGGTGGAGGCGGTGAATGTGGAGGTGGCGGTGGTGGTGAATTATAGTAGGGAACGGGTGGTGGGGGAGGTGGTGAATGTGTTGGAGGAGGTGGTGGTGGTGGGCTGAGACAAGGCGGAGATGGCGACGGAGGTGGTGGAGATGAAAGGAGAGGCGAGGGTGGAGGCGGAGGTGGTGAATAAACTGGTGGAGGGGGCGGTGAATATAATGGTGGAGGTGGAGAAGGCGGAGGAGGTGGCGGTAAATAAACAGGTGGTGGTGGAGAAGGTGGCGGAGGTGGAGGCGAGTACACTGGGGGCGGTGGAGAAAGTGGCGGAGGGGGTGGTGAGATAATTGGTGGTGGTGGTGGAGGTGGTGAAAAAACAGGAGGTGGGGGCGGAGACGGCACCACAACAGGTGGCGCAGGCACTGGAATCGGTGGAGAAGGTGGCGGGGGTGGTGGCAAAGTAGGAACAAAAGGCTTACACCTGAATGCACCACAATCAACTTTCTTCGACAGGAAAGCCTTACACTGAGCAGCTGACCTTTGTGCCGGCCTGGCCGGCAAACAATTCCTCCGATCATCAAAGCCCGGCAAGGACAAGCACACCGGCGGCTCTCCGGTGAAGAAATTATACGAAAACGTGAAATTATCAAGCCTCGGAAGCTTACAAATACTCGCCGGAATTGCACCGGAAAGCATATTGTGAGCCACATTGAGCTGTTCCAAGCTCACCATTCCTCCAATGGCCTTCGGCAAGGGACCCATTAGCTCATTGAAACTCACATCAAACACTGTCAAGTTCTTCAACAACCCAATTTCCGGTGGCAAACATGACCGGAACCCATTGTTCATCAATATTATCTCGTTCAAGGTATCAGCCATGTTTCCGAGACTCGCCGGAACACAGCCATGGAACTTGTTATTGGCTAAAACAATTACAGACACCGGTGAATTACCAAAATTATCGGGTAATTCGAAGGAAAATCTGTTATGGTTTATAAAAATGGCATCCAAATCCTTATCGAAAAGCTCACTGGGAACACCTCCTTCAAATTCATTGAACCTAAGATCTAAGAATTTCAGAGTCGGTAATTGAAGAACAACATAAGGGAATTTTCCGGCAAACCTGTTGTTACTCAGGTCCAGCTCGAATAAGAGCTTGAGGTCCTTGAACTTTTTCGGCACAGTTCCACAAAACCTGTTTGAATTGATGTGAAACAATGCAAGATCTGTAAGCAGTCCAAGCTCTTCCGGGAGGTAGCCGGCGATATCGCCATGATTGAGGTCAATGCCGGCGACTGTTTGGATTGAAGGGTCATCGAGCGCCGAAGCACAGAAAACTCCGGTGTAGTTGCAGACCTCAGATCCAACCCAATTCCCAGTGATATTTTGGGGATCAGAGAGAATGGCTTGCTTCCATGCTTGTAGAGCAATGTAAGCATTTCGGAGTCTTGGGTTTTCGAAAACGAGAGATGGGTCGACCGTCACATTCTCGCCTCTGTCACCGAACTCGTCTCTGTAGTATAAGAGTTGTCTATGCTTGATGTACATGACTTCAGTATCAGAAAGACGGCCATTGTTAGAGACCTCGAATCTAATGTGCTCACAGTAGCAACAATTAAACAAGTTGAAAACCAAGAAAAGAATGATAAATGAAGGATTGGAGAAGAAATGCTGTGCAAAGGTCGTCTTCTTCATCTCACATGAGACATCTGAAGCTAAACCAGCAGGCAACAAGTAGTTTTATCTGTAAGCTTTTTGGGTTTTAGAGATTGAGAATGTAAGATGGTGGGTTTTGAGATCTGGTGAGAAAAATGGGTGGAGAAGAAGAATTGGGAGGAGGGTTTTGAGAATGGGGGTGGTGGTGGAGCTTGAGGAGAGAGAAAGATGGGTGGAGGGAAGAGGTTTTTTTCTAGGGATTTTGGGGGAGCGTGTGAAAGTGAGAGGGGAGGAGGAAAGTGGTAAGAGAAATAATAAACATCAAAAGGACAGCTAATCACAGCTCAAAGCCCACCAGATTCTTTCATTCTCTTTCATACTTTCTCTCTCTAATAAAGGGCGTCTTTATTCTTTCTTTTTAGTTTTTGAATTTATTCCCATTCAACTACTACAAGCTAAAGTGTAGAATAAACACAAAAAGAAAAAAAATAATATTAATATACAATTAACAAAAAATGGTATTATAATTTTTAATTATTTTTTTAATAATCGAGAGTGTTTGAGTCAATTTTTGGACATATCAACTAATCTCCTCTTTAATCTGATCAAAAATAGATCATCTATATTGAGATTACGGTATTTATAAGAGATAAATTTTTCATGATCTGACTCTAAAAATTTGTCAATTTGAATTAAAAATATATAAATTTATAGTTGATTGTTGTTATCACTTGAGTTACCTTTTAGAGGAGTATCATGATGTGAAACAAGCGTGTGATTACACTTTAATATGTCTTTTAAAATTTGATTTTCTCATATAATATAATGAATTCTAAATAGTTCTAAAAAAAAAAAGAAAATTGATTTTATCATTTGGTTTTTTAATTGTATTTTTTTGTTGGTCTTAATATTAGTTATAAGTAAATATGAATAATGCTATGATGACCCAAAAATAAAATTAAAAACGGTAAACAAATGATACAGAGGTAATATGATAATATTTTTGGTCCCTCTCTTATATATCTAAATTAGGTATAATCCGTATTGAAAAGTGTGATATAATATGAATAATTTTGAGAGGAATTATTGGTGGTCGTTCAATAAATTTATTTGAGATCACTGGATGAAATTATTAAAGACTATTATATTTTATATTATAGATTTAGATTTTATTCACTGTGTCATCACCAGAATAATTCTGCAATTAAATTTGTTTTAAATACATATAATGAATAAAATTAATTTGTGGGGTTGCAATAAATTTGAGGCTGTTATAGGCTGCTGGGGCGGTATGTTGACCGGCGAGGCTTGTGTAGCCGGTAACCGGTAAATGGGTGGTTTCGCATTTTATGTTTGGTGATTGGGATCGGAGTTTGTAAACCACTATTAAGGCTGAGTGGACCCTGGTTTTGGGGCTTCAATTGTCAAATCAAGGTAGTCTGTGGGCCCACACATTGATGAACTGCCAGCAACGTAAATCCGAAATTACCGGTTTGTCCATCTTGGGTTTTCATGGTCTCGAGCTCCGTTACTTTTGACTTTTATCACCGCAAAAGATGTTAATACACACAAGTTCAGGATTTTTTTTTCATGCATACTATATAATTTAGGAAAATATAATGTATTTTTGCATAAATAGTTAGAGTCTGTGTAAAATATTTTTGACTTAACGATATTTTTAATTATGACTCAAATTTAAATTTGAGTAAAAAAATATAAAAAATTTGCTCTAACTTTGATGAGCAATGCTACATGAACTTAAAAACTAGACTTGATAATCTCAACAATTGATTTCACTGTGAGTCCCGGCATTTATTGGGACCCATTATCTATTCAATGGTTGAGATTATCAAGTCTAATTTTTAAGTGTAGTTTTTAAGTCCATCTAGCATTACTCAACTTTGACTCAAACTTATACCAAATTAAGAGAAGTTTAATTTTTTACTCAAATAAAGGAAGATTCAAATCATTATTCAAAATTTTAATGATGAAATTTCAATCTCTTTTAAATATTCAATAATTATCTTTACTCTCTTTTAAATTTAGATTTTTATTTATTTAAATTTAAATTTAAATTTATTCATTGAAGCTTTTTGTATCAAATTAAGTTTTTTTTTATTCAAATATTAATTTAAATTTAAATAAAAATTTAAATCCTAGTCGGAGATGCTCCAATAATATGTGAAGTGATAATGTTTTAATGAATAAATTCAATAATTATAGTCTCGACGACACTATTAAACCCACAATTGTAGTCTCGACGAGACTACTAAATGGAGTTTGACTTCTCTCCAATTCCCTTTGAATGGTGAAGATGTTTTTACCTGAACAAAATTTTTCTTATTATGAATTAAATATGTTGTTGAGGATGGATCCTTATTATTTAAAGAGAATTGAAAGATCGATCAATTATTTGAGAATTGGAAGGGTGCGTTACTTGGCTAGACCATGTGATTGTGTTACATCATTAGGTTAATTAGCAAAGCAAATTAGATTAAATTTTTCATGCATATTTTACGAAGTTTAGGATTTTTTTTTTTGGGACAACATATTTTGCATGCATACAATAGTTCAGAAAAATACAATGAATTTTTGTATAAATAGCTAGTGTATGTGCGAAATATTTTTTAGCCAGTCTAAAATTATTAAAAAAATTGTTTTGATTTGGGCCTAAAATTAATTAAATGGTTTATAGTTTGACTAAAACAACACTGTTGAATCATGTCTCTATCACATCATCGGGCAGCAAAATTAGGTCATTTTTTTTTGTATTGTTGTCGGAGGTAGGTGTCTGGAATAATTTATGCATACTTTGACAAATTTATTCCTCAATCTGATCAAAAGTAAGTCATCTATGTCTCTAGTGAAAAATTTATGAGGAATAAATCTCTCATGATTTAATTCTAATACTCCGTTTGGTATGATGAAAAAATGGAAGGATGGAAAGTTAGAGGGATAAATAAAACATCGTGTTTGGTAAAGAAGTAAAATAAGAAGGATAANCATGATCTGACTCTAAAAATTTGTCAATTTGAATTAAAAATATATAAATTTATAGTTGATTGTTGTTATCACTTGAGTTACCTTTTAGAGGAGTATCATGATGTGAAACAAGCGTGTGATTACACTTTAATATGTCTTTTAAAATTTGATTTTCTCATATAATATAATGAATTCTAAATAGTTCTAAAAAAAAAAAGAAAATTGATTTTATCATTTGGTTTTTTAATTGTATTTTTTTGTTGGTCTTAATATTAGTTATAAGTAAATATGAATAATGCTATGATGACCCAAAAATAAAATTAAAAACGGTAAACAAATGATACAGAGGTAATATGATAATATTTTTGGTCCCTCTCTTATATATCTAAATTAGGTATAATCCGTATTGAAAAGTGTGATATAATATGAATAATTTTGAGAGGAATTATTGGTGGTCGTTCAATAAATTTATTTGAGATCACTGGATGAAATTATTAAAGACTATTATATTTTATATTATAGATTTAGATTTTATTCACTGTGTCATCACCAGAATAATTCTGCAATTAAATTTGTTTTAAATACATATAATGAATAAAATTAATTTGTGGGGTTGCAATAAATTTGAGGCTGTTATAGGCTGCTGGGGCGGTATGTTGACCGGCGAGGCTTGTGTAGCCGGTAACCGGTAAATGGGTGGTTTCGCATTTTATGTTTGGTGATTGGGATCGGAGTTTGTAAACCACTATTAAGGCTGAGTGGACCCTGGTTTTGGGGCTTCAATTGTCAAATCAAGGTAGTCTGTGGGCCCACACATTGATGAACTGCCAGCAACGTAAATCCGAAATTACCGGTTTGTCCATCTTGGGTTTTCATGGTCTCGAGCTCCGTTACTTTTGACTTTTATCACCGCAAAAGATGTTAATACACACAAGTTCAGGATTTTTTTTTCATGCATACTATATAATTTAGGAAAATATAATGTATTTTTGCATAAATAGTTAGAGTCTGTGTAAAATATTTTTGACTTAACGATATTTTTAATTATGACTCAAATTTAAATTTGAGTAAAAAAATATAAAAAATTTTCTCTAACTTTGATGAGCAATGCTACATGAACTTAAAAACTAGACTTGATAATCTCAACAATTGATTTCACTGTGAGTCCCGGCATTTATTGGGACCCATTATCTATTCAATGGTTGAGATTATCAAGTCTAATTTTTAAGT
>CAUOFW020002292.1:194324-207625 GCA_963454935.2 Ilex paraguariensis
CTTTTAAAATTTGATTTTCTCATATAATATAATGAATTCTAAATAGTTCTAAAAAAAAAAAGAAAATTGATTTTATCATTTGGTTTTTTAATTGTATTTTTTTGTTGGTCTTAATATTAGTTATAAGTAAATATGAATAATGCTATGATGACCCAAAAATAAAATTAAAAACGGTAAACAAATGATACAGAGGTAATATGATAATATTTTTGGTCCCTCTCTTATATATCTAAATTAGGTATAATCCGTATTGAAAAGTGTGATATAATATGAATAATTTTGAGAGGAATTATTGGTGGTCGTTCAATAAATTTATTTGAGATCACTGGATGAAATTATTAAAGACTATTATATTTTATATTATAGATTTAGATTTTATTCACTGTGTCATCACCAGAATAATTCTGCAATTAAATTTGTTTTAAATACATATAATGAATAAAATTAATTTGTGGGGTTGCAATAAATTTGAGGCTGTTATAGGCTGCTGGGGCGGTATGTTGACCGGCGAGGCTTGTGTAGCCGGTAACCGGTAAATGGGTGGTTTCGCATTTTATGTTTGGTGATTGGGATCGGAGTTTGTAAACCACTATTAAGGCTGAGTGGACCCTGGTTTTGGGGCTTCAATTGTCAAATCAAGGTAGTCTGTGGGCCCACACATTGATGAACTGCCAGCAACGTAAATCCGAAATTACCGGTTTGTCCATCTTGGGTTTTCATGGTCTCGAGCTCCGTTACTTTTGACTTTTATCACCGCAAAAGATGTTAATACACACAAGTTCAGGATTTTTTTTTCATGCATACTATATAATTTAGGAAAATATAATGTATTTTTGCATAAATAGTTAGAGTCTGTGTAAAATATTTTTGACTTAACGATATTTTTAATTATGACTCAAATTTAAATTTGAGTAAAAAAATATAAAAAATTTGCTCTAACTTTGATGAGCAATGCTACATGAACTTAAAAACTAGACTTGATAATCTCAACAATTGATTTCACTGTGAGTCCCGGCATTTATTGGGACCCATTATCTATTCAATGGTTGAGATTATCAAGTCTAATTTTTAAGTGTAGTTTTTAAGTCCATCTAGCATTACTCAACTTTGACTCAAACTTATACCAAATTAAGAGAAGTTTAATTTTTTACTCAAATAAAGGAAGATTCAAATCATTATTCAAAATTTTAATGATGAAATTTCAATCTCTTTTAAATATTCAATAATTATCTTTACTCTCTTTTAAATTTAGATTTTTATTTATTTAAATTTAAATTTAAATTTATTCATTGAAGCTTTTTGTATCAAATTAAGTTTTTTTTTATTCAAATATTAATTTAAATTTAAATAAAAATTTAAATCCTAGTCGGAGATGCTCCAATAATATGTGAAGTGATAATGTTTTAATGAATAAATTCAATAATTATAGTCTCGACGACACTATTAAACCCACAATTGTAGTCTCGACGAGACTACTAAATGGAGTTTGACTTCTCTCCAATTCCCTTTGAATGGTGAAGATGTTTTTACCTGAACAAAATTTTTCTTATTATGAATTAAATATGTTGTTGAGGATGGATCCTTATTATTTAAAGAGAATTGAAAGATCGATCAATTATTTGAGAATTGGAAGGGTGCGTTACTTGGCTAGACCATGTGATTGTGTTACATCATTAGGTTAATTAGCAAAGCAAATTAGATTAAATTTTTCATGCATATTTTACGAAGTTTAGGATTTTTTTTTTTGGGACAACATATTTTGCATGCATACAATAGTTCAGAAAAATACAATGAATTTTTGTATAAATAGCTAGTGTATGTGCGAAATATTTTTTAGCCAGTCTAAAATTATTAAAAAAATTGTTTTGATTTGGGCCTAAAATTAATTAAATGGTTTATAGTTTGACTAAAACAACACTGTTGAATCATGTCTCTATCACATCATCGGGCAGCAAAATTAGGTCATTTTTTTTTGTATTGTTGTCGGAGGTAGGTGTCTGGAATAATTTATGCATACTTTGACAAATTTATTCCTCAATCTGATCAAAAGTAAGTCATCTATGTCTCTAGTGAAAAATTTATGAGGAATAAATCTCTCATGATTTAATTCTAATACTCCGTTTGGTATGATGAAAAAATGGAAGGATGGAAAGTTAGAGGGATAAATAAAACATCGTGTTTGGTAAAGAAGTAAAATAAGAAGGATAAAAAATTAATTATTTGTGTTAAGATGTATCTTATTTGTCTATATATTATGAACACATTAATTTCATATAAAAATACAATAAATATATATATATATATATATAAATTTAAAATAAAAATAAAATAAAATAATAAAAATAAATTTTTAAATAAATTTTTTTTTTTTCATCTTAAGGGTGAAAATTTTTGATTCAACATTATAACACGACTCGATGTCGATACGAATTTTATGACGTGAACTTAATTATAATTAGACACGAATTTGAAAATGACATGACACGTGAAAAATAAATATAAAAGCACNGTAAATATTATATCACATTAATATTATACTATTTAATAATAATATATTAAAAAATTGACGACGACTCTATTTTTTTATATGATTAATTATTTTACATAGAGAAATAGTTATTTACATGAGTAGGATTCAAAAAAAATAGGGTCATCTTAACCTTTTGAGTGAATTATAAATCTCCCCATGTCAATACTAATGTTTACGATTAATATTAATTGAGTNTATGATAATATTTTTGGTCCCTCTCTTATATATCTAAATTAGGTATAATCCGTATTGAAAAGTGTGATATAATATGAATAATTTTGAGAGGAATTATTGGTGGTCGTTCAATAAATTTATTTGAGATCACTGGATGAAATTATTAAAGACTATTATATTTTATATTATAGATTTAGATTTTATTCACTGTGTCATCACCAGAATAATTCTGCAATTAAATTTGTTTTAAATACATATAATGAATAAAATTAATTTGTGGGGTTGCAATAAATTTGAGGCTGTTATAGGCTGCTGGGGCGGTATGTTGACCGGCGAGGCTTGTGTAGCCGGTAACCGGTAAATGGGTGGTTTCGCATTTTATGTTTGGTGATTGGGATCGGAGTTTGTAAACCACTATTAAGGCTGAGTGGACCCTGGTTTTGGGGCTTCAATTGTCAAATCAAGGTAGTCTGTGGGCCCACACATTGATGAACTGCCAGCAACGTAAATCCGAAATTACCGGTTTGTCCATCTTGGGTTTTCATGGTCTCGAGCTCCGTTACTTTTGACTTTTATCACCGCAAAAGATGTTAATACACACAAGTTCAGGATTTTTTTTTCATGCATACTATATAATTTAGGAAAATATAATGTATTTTTGCATAAATAGTTAGAGTCTGTGTAAAATATTTTTGACTTAACGATATTTTTAATTATGACTCAAATTTAAATTTGAGTGAAAAAATATAAAAAATTTGCTCTAACTTTGATGAGCAATGCTACATGAACTTAAAAACTAGACTTGATAATCTCAACAATTGATTTCACTGTGAGTCCCGGCATTTATTGGGACCCATTATCTATTCAATGGTTGAGATTATCAAGTCTAATTTTTAAGTGTAGTTTTTAAGTCCATCTAGCATTACTCAACTTTGACTCAAACTTATACCAAATTAAGAGAAGTTTAATTTTTTACTCAAATAAAGGAAGATTCAAATCATTATTCAAAATTTTAATGATGAAATTTCAATCTCTTTTAAATATTCAATAATTATCTTTACTCTCTTTTAAATTTAGATTTTTATTTATTTAAATTTAAATTTAAATTTATTCATTGAAGCTTTTTGTATCAAATTAAGTTTTTTTTTATTCAAATATTAATTTAAATTTAAATAAAAATTTAAATCCTAGTCGGAGATGCTCCAATAATATGTGAAGTGATAATGTTTTAATGAATAAATTCAATAATTATAGTCTCGACGACACTATTAAACCCACAATTGTAGTCTCGACGAGACTACTAAATNTACTTTCCATCATTTCTATCAAACGGAACATAAAAGAGTTATTAAGTTTCGAATTTAAAAAGTCTAAATTTATAGTTGGAATGTGTCATCAGTAGGCTATCTTTGGAGTTTTATTTTAAGTCACAATAACTATATTCTCCAAAAATTCAACTTGTGTTCTTTTATATTTTCAATCAAAGTAATTTAGCATCAAAATAAAATGATAATTTCCCAATTAATGTTCCATGATCAAGTGGTATGATACCTAAGTGCATTAATGAGTATAAATTGGCCAATTAAAAATAATAAGCCGCATGCAATACCATCACATGTCATGTTGAGTTCACATCATGATAATCATTTCATGGGTATGGGACAGTGATTTTTAGACATGAAATACAATAATTTTTTGGCAGACCACACTATCCAATTTTATTTATTTTGGATATATTATTATTATTTTTTGAAAATAAAAAATATTTTATTATATTAATGATCAATAACTATGCAAAAACAAAAGAGATGTAAATCATTTTTTTTTTCTCTATTCTCTTTTTTGAGTAAATTTTTCAATGTCAGTGTGGGAGTGACTCACTTACATGTTATGAATTTTACATGAATTTACATGAAACAAAATACAATGAAAGGAATTTTACTCTAAATAAAACTAGCAATTAAAAATAATTTTTGAAACATCATATAAAATGGTCATTTTTTTGGTAAATACTATGGGGAGTAAAGAGGAGCGTTTTCAAAGCACGTGTGAGTCCCCATAACTTAGCCATTGAATAAAAAGTGGGTGTAAATATTATATCACATTAATATTATACTATTTAATAATAATATATTAAAAAATTCACGATGACTCTATTTTTTTATATGATTAATTATTTTACATAGAAAAATAGTTATTTACATGAGTAGGATTAAAAAAAAATAGGGTCAGCTTAACCATTTGGGTGAATTATAAATCTCCCCATGTCAATACTAATGTTTACGCTTAATATTTATTGAATAATATTATACAAGTTAAATAAATTAAAAAAATTATAATTCAAATGTATATTATCTATTAGATGAATGTTTGATAAATAAATTTTATTAAAAAATTGATTAGACTCACTTATTTAAAAAATAATATATATTTAAATTATAATTTTTTAAATCTATTTTTTATATTCATGTAACGTTGCTCTCATGTTTGCCTGTTGGCTGGTTCCCAATGTAAGAAAGGGACATTTCATGCAATTGTGTTTGGGCCCCACACGTGTCACGTCTTGCAAAGCTGGATCGTCGGCGCTGAGAGAATGGTAGAGGGGCATATGCCAGTTGTGACGCGTCTCAGTACGTGACTAATTCACCGAATTGCCACATGTAATTTCGTGCACTTACACATTATTTTGAGCACTTTTTAAATATAAAAATAAAAAATTATACCACAACAATATTGCAACCGGATATTATCACTCGATAATAAATAAATAAGTGATCATAATAAATCATATATTTTTTTTCAATGGGTAACATTGGAGGGTAGTTATTTAACATAATAAAATTTATTTTATACATTTATTAATTTATTATTGAATAATTATATTACGTGATAATACTAACATTGAATTAACGCTACAATAAAAAAATGGTTTGACTATTAATACCTCAACAAAAAAAAAATACTATTTTGATAGGATATGAATTAAGTAGGATTTTAATTTATAGAAACATAATTTTCATGAAATTAATTGAGAAAAATTGAGGTAGAGCTACAATTTTTTAGTCATGGAGGGTCATACAAAAATAACATGGACTTAAAACGAAAATAACATACCACAAATATTATACAAATATAACATGAATCGAGAATGTTACAATTCAAACTTAAAATGATATAACTCAATTGACATCTTGGTCGAATAAATATAAATTGTAATAATTTATAATATAAAATAAGATAAGTTTTAATAAATTCATTTAATAGCCTCAAATAAATTCATCTACCGGCATCAATATCTCTTTTAAAATTATTCATATTGTATCGTATTTTCAGACACAAATTACGCTTAATAATAATATATTATTGGTAATGTGATATCACTATTTAATAATAAATTACAACGTGAGTCATTAAATCTTAGTTAATATTCACTCTAAAGTGACCATGATAAAAGAAATGAGTAATGCTGCATGGATTTAAAAAGTAAACTTAAAAATTAGACTTGATAATTACAATTATTGATTTCACTGTGGGTCATAGCATTTATTGGGATCCACTACATATTCAATGGTTGAGATTATCAAATCTAATTTTTAAGTCTATCTAGCATTACTCTAAAAGAATACTCACAAT
The DNA here is from genome assembly GCA_963454935.2 of Ilex paraguariensis. Taxonomy (NCBI): domain Eukaryota; kingdom Viridiplantae; phylum Streptophyta; class Magnoliopsida; order Aquifoliales; family Aquifoliaceae; genus Ilex; species Ilex paraguariensis. The sequence goes on from CAUOFW020002292.1 coordinate 200,662, forward strand.
TAAACATCAAATGATATAATAAAACCCAAAAATAATATTTAAAAAAATAACAGCAAAAGAATTGGCATAATCGAAATTGCTTTAGAAACTATTGACTTATTTAGGCAAGCCATTTTCAAACTCCAAAGAGGATTCCAACTCATTTGAGACACCGTGTGGGGGCCACGTTGCCACGTAGGAAAGTGAGCACGACAAATTAACAAGGGACAGCTTAATCATGCAACGTGGCTCACAAATACACCTCTCCAAGTCTTCATCCATTTAGAGGACCCACGTGGCTAATTACTCAGTTTTTTGGTTGACCAAAGAATGTTCAAACAACTGCCACGTGTCAGTTCACTTTAGTCCAAAGTAATAGCAATTTGATTTTTTTTTACCCTAACCCGGCAAAAAATTGAGTTGGTATTAGTTTACGAATTTCTAGAAATCAAAGTGGAAAATCAGTTTAATCATTTTAATTTTTTTTAAAAAAATTAAAAAAAAAAGATCCACAGCGTACAATAATTTTTGAACAAAGTTTGAAACTTGAGTGTATAGTGTTGATGGCATGGGAGCAATGCACTTGGCCTAAGTTGATAGTTCAGTGTTCTAATCTGACAAACAATTTCTTTTGGGGTATGTATTCGACAGAATTTTAAAATAAAATAAAAAAAAATCCATGGCACAAAAAACTTTTCAAACACATAAGTCGGAGTAAATATTGGGAACAACAGTTATGTTACGTTAATAATATTATATAATTTAATTATACAATAGAAAAATTATAAATGGACCCCACTTCCTTACATGGTGATTATAAATTTTTATAGAGCTCACATGTAGTATTTAATCACTTATTAGTAAACGGTTGTATTACATTATAATACTAATGTGATATAACTGTCTCAATGAATGTTTTGCCGTGAAGATGAAGGTATTAATAAACTCCAACAACTACCATTGGTCAAAATTAGCCAGGACCAACTACCAAGCAACTAGTTGGTTGGTTTGTGTGGCTAAAAACAGTGCTCCAATAAATTAAAAGTTTAATTTTTTATTGGAAATTTAATATTCAGAAAAAAAAAAAAATAGGAGTCCGAAATATGTTTGTGAGAATATAATTCAAGTCTTGGCCCTTAAAAAAATTAACTCTTCTTTTTTAAATCGCATACGTGCCTTGTTTCGAATGAGGCTGGAATAGTCAAGTGTAAGCCGGGCAAATGAACCAAAATTTCATGAACAGCTCAAGATAGACTAGGATTAAAGTTCATTCATTTATAAAATCGAGCTCGATCTCACTTTCAACACCTGTTTTATCCAAGTCTGATCTTTAATTGGAAATCTGAATTCAAGTTTGAGTACAAACAAAAACCCAAGTTCAAGCTTTGTTTAAACCAGCCAAGAAAAATTAGAGCTAGACTTTGCAAAAAAAAATTAACGAGCAAAACTTAACCAATATATTTAAAAATCATCACAATGTTGAACTGATTTTGAATTTTTTTTTTTTTTTTTACAAATAATGAACTACATTCAGATACTCGTCGTAATATTCAATTCAATTCGACTCAACTGCCCGATGAGATGACCACATGTTGATGATCCAAACTAGTTCGTGTTGGTTCAATAAATAAAAGCCTAAGATTGAAGAAAGTGTGAAAAAGGGTCATTTAAAGGCACTTCTTCTTCAAAGGGAGATAGAAATAAGGACCACCTCCCAATGCTTTTTCTTTCTCTTTTCTTTTATTTTATTTATTTTTATTTTATCGTTTGTGGGTTAAAAAAAAAAAAGGGACCACGCAAATTACGGGCACACTTATTAGACCCGAAAGTTAAGAGCCCCACATTTCACGGTTCTCTTGTTTACTTTCGTCGGCAGAGAAAAGGCATCATCTTTGTGGTGGTGGGTGGGTGGGTCCCGACCACTCTGGTCTACAACCAAAATTCATATGAATATTAACCCCAGGTGGGTCCTAACTGTTCTCCTCCAGGAGTTTTATCTTTTATGGATGATCATGGACCCAACAATTTATTTAATACGTATTTTTTTTAAAAAAAATTCCATACTAGATCAGTCTATATATGAAAATACTATTTAGACCTAATTTGAGAATTTAATATGAAAATCTAATTTAATACAACTATTTGGATTTTAACATTATAATTCACAACTAATTCAATACTTGTATTAAAATCACATCATTAAGTTTTTAAATAAGATCGATATAACAGTGTTTATATATATGGCCTTGAACCCAAATATTTTTTTTTTTTGATTTAACAATTAAGGCTGTTTAGGTCATAACTCAGACACACTTTGAATAATTTTCTCTTTAGTCTAATTAAAAACAGATCATCTACATCAAAATTAAAATATTCATAAGATATTTATCTCTTATGACCTAACTTTAATAAATTGCTAAGATTTGAAACATCTAAATTTATCAATTGACCTATCATATATGTGGGTGACTAGTATCTTGTCTTTCTAGAACCAACTATTTCACAAGATAGACAACATTAAACAATGCTTGACATTAAGTTTACTTTTTATAGTTGTACTTGGGGGTGGTATTGTTCTGAGTATCATCACAGAACCCAATTGCTAGCAAAGAAATTTCAACAGCAGGGTGTTCAAAATTTTGATTTAACGTAATTTTTTATCTTATTCAATCTTATTGAACGATTAGTTGTAAAAATTGGGTAAAAATACAAAAAAAATTTTGGTCTTTCGATTAAATCAGATAAGAATACAAAATATCTATCAATTTCTGCATTTCTACCTTATCCTACCGGCAAAAAATATATTTAATTTTTTTTATATTTTTTTTAGTAATTATAAAAGTATTTGTATAATATAATTTATATTATAATATTATTATTATTGTAGATGTTTGAGTCACAAAAATATAGACTTATTTTTTGTATAGGTTACATGATTTGTGATGAATTGATGGTCTATTGAAGCAGTTATGATTTTAATGTGTTTCATATTGTTTAAACTTGAGATAAATGTTATTGTATTTGTGTAAAAATTATGATGGATTGATATTCATGATTTCTATGTTTTATTATAATTGTTGTTGTAGTTGTTTTAGAATTTAGTGTTATTGATTTATTATGTTGTTAAATTGATGCATGTTATTTAATTAAATTATTAAAATGATCTAAAAATTAATAGCTACAAAAGTGTTTACCCGACTTCTTATCCGATTAATCGGATAAAAAGTCGAGTAAAAATACCACACTTGATTGGGTAGGGTAGACCAATAAAAATCTTTTTTACAAAATATCGGATAAAAAGACCGAAGACTATATTTCCTACCCGTAGGGTATAGTGAACACCCCTACTCAGGTAAATAAGTTGATGAGTCGTCTGGTTTAATCGGCTCTAGTTCTGAGTTCGAATCGCCAATTAATCCTGTAGAATTTATCCAGGTTATTGTAATGTGGGTGAAGTTGTGTACCGTAAAAGAGATCCAAATATCTCATACTTGACCAAAAAAAAGAGTTACTTAACAAAAAGTATGCTTAAATAACAACAATATGGCAATGCAGGAGGTGACTGAATAAAAAATGTGAACCACTCTTTAGCTTGTTGAGAAACTCGAATCGTTACCTTTTTTTTTTTTCCCTGCTGTTTTTTACTTTTTTTACGTTTTGTCTCACTTGTGGAGATGAGGGAGGACAACCAGACATAAAGGCCCTGACCAGTGCGTCCACAAGAGATGAAGCAATCATAAGACTTTAGGCATCATCTAGAATGAATTTTACACCTTGAGAAATCTTCAATTCAAACTATCCCATTACAAGTCTACAAAAATAACAAGGGGTCCATGTTACCACATTCCACATGGAGACATCTCTCCAGACTTCCTTACTAAATCAAGAATAAGCATCCCTCCATTACCACCTTGTTTACTGTGCCCGTCCTACTACATAGCCGCTGAACTGTCATTTATCTTCTACNGTTACCACATTCCACATGGAGACATCTCTCCAGACTTCCTTACTAAATCAAGAATATGCATCCCTCTATTCCCACCTTGTTTACTGTGCCCGTCCTACTACATAGCCGCTGAACTGTCATTTATCTTCTACCCTTGTTGACAAACTCAAATCACTAAATTTTTGCTTGTCTTATTGCCTCAATTGTGTAGTCAAGAGAGGCTCAAAGAAGACCAAAACGCCCCCACTACTAATTCCTTCCGCAGCTGATGGTGGTATCATGAAACTTTATACACCGTTTAGGTCACTACCACGCATGGAGAAAGCAAGCAGATGACTACCAAATTATAAGATTACAAAACCCCCCAACTTGTCCATATTACTCCATTCCATATGCTGATGTGATGTCTGTCCACAGTCCCACTAGGTCAAGGACCAATTTCCCTCTAAGAGATAGAGATGCTTTCCTTGCTCCAGTCCACAGGAAGCCTAAAGTTTCCGCGTAATGACATAGGATCACAGCTATGCATTATTTGACAATTAGGGTTTTTCTTAGTAGTCAAGGACTCGAGAATTGTCTTTTCTAGGCAAGGATGTATACTTCGAACTTCTTATTACGATGTAAACTACTTTGAATCAAGAAACNTTTTTTTTTTTTTTTTACAAATAATGAACTACATTCAGATACTCGTCGTAATATTCAATTCAATTCGACTCAACTGCCCGATGAGATGACCACATGTTGATGATCCAAACTAGTTCGTGTTGGTTCAATAAATAAAAGCCTAAGATTGAAGAAAGTGTGAAAAAGGGTCATTTAAAGGCACTTCTTCTTCAAAGGGAGATAGAAATAAGGACCACCTCCCAATGCTTTTTCTTTCTCTTTTCTTTTATTTTATTTATTTTTATTTTATCGTTTGTGGGTTAAAAAAAAAAAAGGGACCACGCAAATTACGGGCACACTTATTAGACCCGAAAGTTAAGAGCCCCACATTTCACGGTTCTCTTGTTTACTTTCGTCGGCAGAGAAAAGGCATCATCTTTGTGGTGGTGGGTGGGTGGGTCCCGACCACTCTGGTCTACAACCAAAATTCATATGAATATTAACCCCAGGTGGGTCCTAACTGTTCTCCTCCAGGAGTTTTATCTTTTATGGATGATCATGGACCCAACAATTTATTTAATACGTATTTTTTTTAAAAAAAATTCCATACTAGATCAGTCTATATATGAAAATACTATTTAGACCTAATTTGAGAATTTAATATGAAAATCTAATTTAATACAACTATTTGGATTTTAACATTATAATTCACAACTAATTCAATACTTGTATTAAAATCACATCATTAAGTTTTTAAATAAGATCGATATAACAGTGTTTATATATATGGCCTTGAACCCAAATATTTTTTTTTTTTGATTTAACAATTAAGGCTGTTTAGGTCATAACTCAGACACACTTTGAATAATTTTCTCTTTAGTCTAATTAAAAACAGATCATCTACATCAAAATTAAAATATTCATAAGATATTTGTCTCTTATGACCTAACTCTAATAAATTGCTAAGATTTGAAACATCTAAATTTATCAATTGACCTATCATATATGTGGGTGACTAGTATCTTGTCTTTCTAGAACCAACTATTTCACAAGATAGACAACATTAAACAATGCTTCACATTAAGTTTACTTTTTATAGTTGTACTTGGGGGTGGTATTGTTCTGAGTATCATCACAGAACCCAATTGCTAGCAAAGAAATTTCAACAGCAGGGTGTTCAAAATTTTGATTGAACGTAATTTTTTATCTTATTTAATCTTATTGAACGATTAGCTGTAAAAATTAGATAAAAATACAAAAAAAATTTTGGTCTTTCGATTAAATCAGATAAGAATATAAAATATCCATCAATTTCTGCATTTCTACCTTATCCTACAGGCAAAAAATATATTTAATTTTTTTATATTTTTTTTAATAATTATAAAAATATTTGTATAATATAATTTATATTATAATATTATTATTATTGTAGATGTTTGAATCACAAAAATATAGACTTATTTTTTGTATAGGTTACATGATTTGTGATGAATTGATGGTTTATTGAAGCAGTTATGATTTTAATGTGTTTCATATTGTTTAAACTTGAGATAAATGTTATTGCATTTGTGTAAAAATTATGATGGATTGATATTCATGATTTCTATGTTTTATTATAATTGTTGTTGTAGTTGTTTTAGAATTTAGTATTATTGATTTATTGTGTTGTTAAATTGATGCATGTTATTTAATTAAATTATTAAAATGATCTAAAAATTAATAGCTACAAAAGTGTTTACCCGACTTCTTATCCGATTAATCGGATAAGAAGTCGAGTAAAAATACCACACTTGATTGGGTAGAGTAGACCAATAAAAATCTTTTTTACAAAGTATTGGATAAAAAGACCGGAGACTATATTTTCTACCCGTAGGGTATAGTGAACACCCCTACTCAGGTAAATAAGTTGATGAGTCGTCTGGTTTAATCGGCTCTAGTTCTGAGTTCGAATCGCCAATTAATCCTGTAGAATTTATCCAGGTTATTGTAATGTGGGTGAAGTTGTGTACCGTAAAAGAGATCCAAATATCTCATACTTGACCAAAAAAAAGAGTTACTTAACAAAAAGTATGCTTAAATAACAACAATATGGCAATGCAGGAGGTGACTGAATAAAAAATGTGAACCACTCTTTAGTTTGTTGAGAAACTCGAATCGTTACCTTTTTTTTTTTTCCCTGCTGTTTTTTACTTTTTTTACGTTTTGTCTCACTTGTGGAGATGAGGGAGGACAACCAGACATAAAGGCCCTGACCAGTGCGTCCACAAGAGATGAAGCAATCATAAGACTTTAGGCATCATCTAGAATGAATTTTACACCTTGAGAAATCTTCAATTCAAACTATCCCATTACAAGTCTACAAAAATAACAAGGGGTCCATGTTACCACATTCCACATGGAGACATCTCTCCAGACTTCCTTACTAAATCAAGAATA
>CAUOFW020002292.1:208755-230244 GCA_963454935.2 Ilex paraguariensis
AGACTATATTTCCTACCCGTAGGGTATAGTGAACACCCCTACTCAGGTAAATAAGTTGATGAGTCGTCTGGTTTAATCGGCTCTAGTTCTGAGTTCGAATCGCCAATTAATCCTGTAGAATTTATCCAGGTTATTGTAATGTGGGTGAAGTTGTGTACCGTAAAAGAGATCCAAATATCTCATACTTGACCAAAAAAAAGAGTTACTTAACAAAAAGTATGCTTAAATAACAACAATATGGCAATGCAGGAGGTGACTGAATAAAAAATGTGAACCACTCTTTAGCTTGTTGAGAAACTCGAATCGTTACCTTTTTTTTTTTTCCCTGCTGTTTTTTACTTTTTTTACGTTTTGTCTCACTTGTGGAGATGAGGGAGGACAACCAGACATAAAGGCCCTGACCAGTGCGTCCACAAGAGATGAAGCAATCATAAGACTTTAGGCATCATCTAGAATGAATTTTACACCTTGAGAAATCTTCAATTCAAACTATCCCATTACAAGTCTACAAAAATAACAAGGGGTCCATGTTACCACATTCCACATGGAGACATCTCTCCAGACTTCCTTACTAAATCAAGAATAAGCATCCCTCCATTACCACCTTGTTTACTGTGCCCGTCCTACTACATAGCCGCTGAACTGTCATTTATCTTCTACCTTGTTGACAAACTCAAATCACTAAATTTTTGCTTGTCTTATTGCCTCAATTGTGTAGTCAAGAGAGGCTCAAAGAAGACCAAAACGCCCCCACTACTAATTCCTTCCGCAGCTGATGGTGGTATCATGAAACTTTATACACCGTTTAGGTCACTACCACGCATGGAGAAAGCAAGCAGATGACTACCAAATTATAAGATTACAAAACCCCCCAACTTGTCCATATTACTCCATTCCATATGCTGATGTGATGTCTGTCCACAGTCCCACTAGGTCAAGGACCAATTTCCCTCTAAGAGATAGAGATGCTTTCCTTGCTCCAGTCCACAGGAAGCCTAAAGTTTCCGCGTAATGACATAGGATCACAGCTATGCATTATTTGACAATTAGGGTTTTTCTTAGTAGTCAAGGACTCGAGAATTGTCTTTTCTAGGCAAGGATGTATACTTCGAACTTCTTATTACGATGTAAACTACTTTGAATCAAGAAACCTCTCACGATATTCAAACTTAAAACCTTCATTTTGTTTTTTTTTTCCCTCAATTGTGAGTTTTTTTACTAACTACTCCTATCCCGATTACAAAACCCGAAAAGAGAAGATGTTTCCCTTCCGTCAGAGTAAGCCTGCCTACGGTTTCCGCGTAATGACATGGGTTCTCTGGTTGATCACAGCTTTCAATGACGTCACCCCACACCCTCATTTTTCTTATGTTTGTGTTTATCTCATTTCCGTTATTTTATGTCTAGTAGGAATAGTTCAAACTAATTCATACACGAATATTATCTTGATATCGTCAGCTTCCAAATGCTACCAAATTCATAAAGATGAGACAGTCTTCGGCTCCAGCCTGTTGATGATGCAAATTCTTAGCTATCTAACCCAGACACGCAAAAGTCAGAGAGGATATGCTTACATTTAGAATTGCGGAAAAGTATCACGACAACAATTGAAAAAAAAAATAGAGCAATGCTATTTGAATATAATTTATTGACTTAACCAGTTAGTTTTTTTTTACTCTTTACTCAAACCCTTTTTCAAATTTAAATTTGAATAAAAATAAATTAAAAACAAGCTTCGGTCTTTGATTCAAAGTTCAAACCTACACCAAATGAAAGAAGACTCAACTTTTTACTTAATATATCAGAAAGGATATCACACATCACACATGACATAAAACTTGAATTTTCTATTTCACCAACATAGGTTTAGACTAAATGACAATCAAATCGAATATTAACACATCTAAATCCGATCCATGAAATATAACTAAGAGACTCGGATCCAAATTCAGGTTACTGGTCAAAGAATACATATATGATATATCTAATTAATCTGGTTTGAGTTATATTCGAATACGTTGGCAGGCCCATGTGGAAGTTGCTAAGAGCTGGGGGTGGGGGGTATGTAGCCCCATCCATCTCTGTTGGCACGTGAGAACAAAAGAACAAATGATTGAACCTAATGAGTAATGATCCTAATCCAACACAGCAGAATTTTCGTTCTTCACAAAACGTTAGTCAGGTAACCGAACCTGACAGCTAACTTTAAAATGCAAATTAGAAAATGCATTGCCAGCTTAGAACTCGTACAAGACTAGGTTAACAAATGCCTCTTCATCAAACAACTCTTCTATTATTCATATGTTCGAGAACAACCTTTGTTGCGTGTCCCAAATCATGTTTAGGAGATAAAAGGGAATCAAATGATTGGGAATGATTTGGACGTTGTTTTCAAATTATAATGTTGTTAGTAGATGGTTTCACATGATGGCAACTTTCAGTTAACCACATATCATTTGAAAAACTTTTAAAAAAAAAGAAGCAAATTTCAACTTTTTTGCTTTAATTTGAAAGCAAAAGGTGAATGAACATGTTGAGTTACTGTTTTTGAGAAATATCAATACCAAACTTTAAAAAACCGTTATCAAATGGTTTTTTTGTTTGATTTTAAAAACAGATGTTTCCCTATTACTTTTGTTTTTCTCATAAGCGACGATGTATATTGAGTATGTAACTGCCCAAAGGAAGAAAACAGCCTGCCCTTTTGGTTAAACTCCAAATGGCTTTCGGTTGATAACATGATACAAGGTGAATAAAAAGCATGTATAGAGGGAGAAAAGGGGAAAGGAGAGGGGGCATCATAATGAGCAAAGATTCGTATTGGCACTGCTAAGTATCACGAGAATAGCTATAAGGGATACTTTCGAGGGTGAGGGTGTACCTAAAGGCTAAAGAAGAAATGGTACAAGACACCATGCCAGAAAAGAAACGAAAGAAGGCTGTCCAAGGTCGATAGTCTTGGAATAGCAGAGAAAATAGGTTACATGTTTCTTTAGTACGTTTACTTTTGGGTCCCATCTTTCAAGTAGTAGCCAAAAATCTGACAATGATGAGCTTGGCTGAGCATAGGGTGAGAGCACTAGATCGTAGCTCATGGATTACCCAACTTCAATGGGATTTTGAGCTTTGGATCAATTGAAAATTTGAGTAATATGGTAATATGCCTACTGCAAAAGATATTAATTATTTTAGTAAGTGCACTTGCTTAGGTACAAGTGATTGGTTTAGTGAGGCTAATGATTCAGTAAATCCCACTTCCGAGGGCTCAAATCCTAGGAAACGGTATAAATTCACTACTTTTAAGACTAGTTGAAGATGAGGCAAGTGGACGATTGTTGTTCCTGGATACACAAACTAAGAAGAATTACCTCCATTGGCCACATTCTACAAATGTGATGAGGATAAAAGTCTCGAGCTAATAATCGTAAGATTTTGAGTTCAAAACTTAGAGCAATATAAAAATATGATATATTGTATACATGACTCTCGTCCATACAGTTTTCCCCAAACAACCGACACAAGGTGAATGGTCATGTATAAAAAAAAAAAAAAGTCATTACAAAGTGCAAAGATTCGTAAGGGGAAATCGAACGTTAGGTCATTATTGTGGGTGTCCTTTATTGGCACTGTCAAGTATCACGAGAATAACTATTAGGGGCAGTTTAAAGGGTGAACCGAAAGGCTAAAGAAGATGTGGTACATGGCCCAGTATATTGACTCTTGGGTCCCACCTTTCAAGTAGAAGCCTAAAACTCCAGGACAATGGTAGCTCATGGATTACTCAATTTTAACGGGTTATGGACTTATGCTTAGGTAAAAAGTTGGCCAATATGTTAAATATGCCAAACTGATGAAAGAAATGACTTATTTTATAGTATTCTAGCATAGATACAACTTACAAGTGCTAGGTCTAGTGAGGTTAATGATTCAGTGAATCCCTATGAAGGGGCTCAAACCCTAGGGAAAAGTATAATTTCACTACTTTAAGACTAGTTGAAGATGAAGCAAGTGGAAGATTGGTGCTTTTGGATATGCAAACTAAAGGAAGAATTACCACATTGGCCACTAATGTGTTCTGGACGAAAGTGTCGAACTAACAATCGTAAGATTGTACATACAAATATGAAAAAATGTTAGATCAAAATATCTCACATATAATAGAGTATGAGAGAGGTAATTAGTGGGCAAATTTAACTAAAGTTTAGAGAGTCTGATTCGTAGCATTATGTCTTAAAATCCTTATTAACATGGATTAAAATAGGTAAGCCCTCTATGAGTCAATGTATAACTATAGATTGATGTAACTCATACTTGGCCTCGATGAGTATCAATAAAAAGCCTCCAACAAGCATTGACTGCTTTAATTGGGAATGACTGGTGTCCAAAGAGATTACAATTGATCGTGCCTCTAATATAATTTCACTAGAAAGCATTCTATGTTGATTTAGAAACAACATAATCACTAGGGATTTTTCACACTACTAGAAATTCATATCAAAAGTTATGTCCTAATTAAAGTTACAGTTTAAACATGTAAAATTACATACTTGATACGGTCAAACTAGAATCAATCCAAAAAGCTTCAGATTGTTCCCAATCTTTGAGGATCAGTCCCAAATTATTGGATATCATTGAGTGATAACTTGATGTAATTAGTCCGTAACATACTCCGAACTTTTTCGGTGCAGTACTGCATCAGCCCATAGTTTTTCCTAATAATTATCATGTTATATATCTCTAAGCCGACGTACAGGTTAGAAGGTGTGGAACTGGCAGCAAGTTACGTGGAAGTTAATAGTGTCAAATAAATGCATACCGCAAAAGGAAAGACAACAGAAAAGAAGAAAAAGAAAAGCACCTAATAAAAAAGGAAAATTATAGATATTGGNCAAGTTACGTGGAAGTTAATAGTGTCAAATAAATGCATACCGCAAAAGGAAAGACAGCAGAAAAGAAGAAAAAGAAAAGCACCTAATAAAAAAGGAAAATTATAGATATTGGTAAACACTTTCTTACCTGAACATGATGGCATACAACAGCTAGCATCTGCTGTCTTGATGGGACCTCGTGATGTGGTGCAAGTATTGCCATCTCGGCCAAATACATAAAGTCAGACATGTCGACATTTTGCATGCTGTTATAATAAAATAGACTACTGAATAAAGCATTTCTGAAATTGGATAGTAATAATGAATCGTAGCAGATTTCTAAAACAACACAAATATTTTCAAGCATACTAATGCAAAGCTTTAAGAGAGAACCATTTTTTTGACAAAGATTTTGAGTTTTAGTGTTAATGCCTTCTTTTTCCTAATTTCTGTTTAGGATGAGGAGGCCATTTATGGCCAAGGGGTATCAATTTGTTCACCTTAACAAAAATGAGTTTTGACAGAACCTGTTGGTACCGTACAAAAATTTTGACCCATCGAGATTAAGTTACGATTTAACAGGTCAAATGATAAAACAATCTAAAGGACTTAAGGATCAATCCCAACTTTTTTTTTTATCCTCAAATTTGGTCCTCATTGAGTTATAAATTTAATCTCATAGAATCGTATGTTGAACTCATGGGATTGTAACTTGTAGCAAATTTTTTGGTGCAATAATGAATCCATATCATAATTTTTTCCTCATGACAGACTCCCTGGTGATAATACACGNTTTTATCCTCAAATTTGGTCCTCATTGAGTTATAAATTTAATCTCATAGAATCGTAGGTTGAACTCATGGGATTGTAACTTGTAGCAAATTTTTTGGTGCAATAATGAATCCATATCATAATTTTTCCCTCATGACAGACTCCCTGGTGATAATACATGAGTCAAGGTGTAGTGTGCTTATCTCAGGGTGAGGGGCTAAGGCACAGCACTGACTACAAATTTCCCAGTGAATAGGCGAATCAGGATTCAATCTAAATCTTCACTATTTCCAACCCAAAATTCACCTAGTTAATAAAGCTTACTTATCCAGAATCCTGAGGCACCTAACTCTAACAATTACAAACAACAGTTCAAAAAACTGGAAACAGTGAATTTACTCATATAATGTCAAAGAGGCAATTTAGAGCTGATTAACAAATGACGAGAGACAAATTTAAATTTTCACACAAAGCCCTATACACAGCCTTGAGCTGTGGGAGTTTATTCATGATGCATACCATACTCTTCTTGACCCTCGTTTCTGTCAATGAAAATAGTTCCATTTGTAGAATCAGCATCCACCTCAACAGCCTTTTCTTGGCTATGTTTTTTCTCCATTCCCAATCAATTCCTGTGATAGAGTGAAATGAAAAGATGAAACCCTGTAACCAAATTCAACAATGATGGACACAAGACTGCGTCATTTACTATCAAAATGGACTCATAAAACCGTATCAGTCATTCTAACAATATATGCACACATTATATAATTCACTTGCAAAATGATTGCAGGAGACGACCAAATAGTACTCAAATCATACTGATACAACATCTGATAACCAACAATATTGCAGTGAAACTTAAGAAGTTTGCTAGTGCATTTTTTAGATTAAATTATTAACTATTGTTCCCCTGTATTAGCACAAGAGTCTTGGCAGTCATGCTAACCCATCAAATAGGGTGTGTGCTTCACGTGCAGGACTATACCTAGAAAGAACAGCCCTATAAATAAGCAAAATCAGACATCTGTATGTTTGGCTCACTGCACAGCGACAGAACAGATAACAAGTCATTATACCCACACAAAAAGTTCCTAAAACAATCAAAAGTCCGGTTTTGAGACTCATAAATGTGCTTTTGCCATTGTACCTGATGGTCATTTCCATAAAAAATAAAACCAGGACAATCTTTAACTCCCCAAAATTGCATCTACTCTCATTAGGAAGAAGACAACATGCCGATAACATAAGTAACTGATGGTGCACTATGTACAAATGTAAAACTAAGTGCACCATCCCACTAGAAACCTGCAATTTCAAAGTATCAAAGTTTCTCTATTGCAAATTGCTTCAATTCTCAAAGGTCATAATCACAGAAAGGATTGTTTTGAGGCAGCTATTATCTAAGGTGTCTATGCAAAATGCACATCTTTATGGTGCAATTAAATGAAGCAATAGCTGAAGTGTTGGTACTTTTGGATTAAGTTTAACTCACACCACATAGGGCCATGTCCTTCAAAAATCCGATCTAGCACACAATCAATTCTTTGTCCCAGTCCCCAAGCTTAATCAGCCAGTCACCAGGTGATAACAACACATGGAAGTGTGGGATGGATAGCTACACGCTCGTGTAATCTGGTCATGCATCGGAAACCTTATCCATGGCATCGAAACGGAAATGCAGATAAACATGTTATCAGCTCCAGTATATTGCTTACATGCAATAAACTTAGCAGACAGCACTGCAAACACATGGTATCGACAGCAATCAAAGTACCATCAGGTGAAAAAGAAGAGAAGAAACTTATGAAAATCGGAAGTATCTGCTGTTCAGTCACTTCAGTGACCTCAAAAGAATTTGCCATTGTTTGAAGTAGACTAGAGTATGTGACAGAAAGTTCCCCAAATCATTAATTCATTATAGGAACATGCCATTCTACGAGAAATCAAATAGATAATAGATGCTATGATTGAGATAAAACTGTAATTATTCAAACATGGGGTAGGATGTCACAAAAGCAAACAAAATCACAAGATGATTTCAAATTCAGTGTCACTATGGACTTCCAAAGGTATGTAAACTTGTTACTTCTTCAATGTCTATTAGAAGCATGTCTTTGTTCCTTCACTAGGATCAAGGTACAACCATATACAAGCAAAAAACAAAAAAGAAAGGTACAACCTTACAAGAGGTGTGGTTACCAAATTATTTCTATTGTTGAAATTAAGCTATGAGCTTAGCTCCAGCTGTTATCAATAGCAAAAATCCATGGCTATAATCATGACAATGTTACAGAGGAAAATTCCTGAGAGCTTAAATTAAAAACATGCCTAAGATTTGACCGTACCAGTAAAATACAAATTTAGAAAATCAACATCATTGACAATCCTTTCATTGTTTGTGCATATTCACAACCACCACATAAAATCTCTAGTTCTTTGTTTTTTTCTAACCAGTATTAACCTGTTCTTTGCAGTTAGTTGGGGGTGAGGCATGTTAGGAATCTTAAGTCTCAAATTATTTGAGACTTATTCGATAAAACCCTTATTGGGGATTGACATGAGACAAAGGACCTCTTCACGAATTTATGAATTTATTTCTCAACGACCAAGATTTTACAATCAACGTCCAACCAGTGTGTTAGAGTCATCCAAAACTTTGTAAGATTATAAGAAGAATCAAGCTACTTAATTTTGATCCAGCATTGGCCTGATTAGCTTGTTTAAGATGGCTTGGGAGAGAGTAAACTTTGTGGGATCTGGATTGAAAGTATGAGAAACATAACTTAAAATGAATAGAAGAGTATATCCTTGGGATAATAACCATGAAGCTCTCAATTGAATAAGAGGCATATGACCAATGCAGGAAAATTGGAATATGTAAGAAAATCATAATGTCTATTTAAGAATCCTGTTTCACTCCTGCAATCTATGCAGCAGTATGTATCTAATCATCCACATGATGTGCATATATTTATCATCCGTTAGCTCTAAAAAACAGAGTATAAGATGTCAGGATATTAGACATTTCTAACTCACATTTTAGTTTTTTCTATACATAGGAGATGACAAAGAGTTGAAGTGGCTAATTTTCATGACAGATACCTTGACATGGAATCATATTGTGATATCACCATTCTAAAAATTCTGGCACAACTGAGATAAATTTCATATTGAAAATGAAACAAGGACAAAATATAGGATATAAGTTTTACACGAATAGTTTCGAGTAGTAATAATAATTGCCATGTACCAATGGTTCTGTTGGATGCAGATTCACGCAAATTTCTCTTTCAAACATTTGTGCAAATTTCCTCCGAATATTACATTCTGGTTAGTATTATGGAATTTCTGAATATTATTGTTTTTCTTACAACTAGAAANTACCAATGGTTCTGTTGGATGCAGATTCACGCAAATTTCTCTTTCAAACATTTGTGTAAATTTCCTCCGAATATTACATTTTGGTTAGTATTATGGAATTTCTGAATATTATTGTTTTTCTTACAACTAGAAAAAGAAATCTCTTCTCTTTATATAAGGAATACAATGGACATAATATACGAAAGAAAACCATTTGAAATTCAAACAAACAGTTTCTAAAGACAAGAATGAAAAGAATATAAAATTCAGAGAAATTTTGGGAGATAATGGTTGATCTATTGTCACATGACTTGTTGCTTGATCTGCTCTTTATTTGTGCCATGATCTAATCATTGAGATTAGGGGTGTTCACCCTACCCTACGAGTAAAAAATAGTCTTTCGTCTTCCTATTCGATACTTTGCAAAAGAATTTTTTCTTGACTTACCCTACCCAATCAGGTGTGGTATTCTTACCCAATTAATCGGGTAGGAAATCGAGTAAACACTTTTGTAACTATTAACTTTTGGATTATTTTAATAATTCAATTAAATAACATGCACTAATTTAACAATACAATAAATCAATTACACTAAAATCTAAAACAACTACAACAATTTCCCGATTTTTTATGTTAATTGGATAAGTTTTGAAAACTTAAAAAAAAACAGAGAAGGCCTGAATGATGCTTAAAAAAAACAGAGAAGGCCTGAACGATACTTGAAAGCTAAGGTTTTGAGGTTCATTAACTTGATGCTTTAAAAAAAAAAAATCAGATTTGTNCACTAAAATCTAAAACAACTACAACAATTTCCCGATTTTTTATGTTAATTGGATAAGTTTTGAAAACTTAAAAAAAAACAGAGAAGGCCTGAATGATGCTTAAAAAAAATAGAGAAGGCCTGAACGATACTTGAAAGCTAAGGTTTTGAGGTTCATTAACTTGATGCTTTAAAAAAAAAAAATCAGATCTTTAGATGAAGGCCACCAGATTGCGCCCAGAGAGAGAGAGAGAGAGAGAGAGAGAGAGAGAGAGAGAGAGAGTACCTAGGGAGTTCAGGACTGAATGATGAAGGCTTGAGCTTTGGAGGCAGAGGATTGAGTGACGAAAGCCGATAGAGGCAAGAGGAGAGGAGTGAAGTGAGGTGCTCGCTTAGTTAGTAAACGGTACGAATGGTTAGCAATTAGGATTTTTTTTAGTTTATATATATATATATATATATATATAAATTAATTAATTAATTAATACGGGTAGGGTAGAGTAAGAATGCGAGAATTAATGGATATTCCGTATTTCTACCTAATTTAATCGGAAAACCAAAAACTCTTCCGCATTCCAATCTGATTTTTGCGGCTAACCGTTTAGTAGGGTAAGATAGGATCGAGTAGGGTAAAAAATTGTAGCCAATCGAAAATTTGAACACCCTACTTGAGATTGATATGTTATCCCTTTGTTTAGGGCATGATTTTGTTCCTTGATTTGGCCGGAATCATTACTTTCTATACTTCCCCTCAAACGAAGACGAGGTAGGAGGCCAAGTTTGGTACATATCAACTCAAAGGGCTCTCATGAGAGTGCTTTAGTGAATACATCTGTGAGTTAGTGAGACGATGTCACAAACTTTGTGATGAGAGAGCCAGCGGCAACTTTTTCCCTTATATAATGGTAGTCCACCTCAATGTGCTTAGATTGTGCATGAAAGACTGGATTGACNAGAGAGAGAGAGAGAGAGAGAGAGAGAGAGAGAGAGAGTACCTAGGGAGTTCAGGACTGAATGATGAAGGCTTGAGCTTTGGAGGCAGAGGATTGAGTGACGAAAGCCGATAGAGGCAAGAGGAGAGGAGTGAAGTGAGGTGCTCGCTTAGTTAGTAAACGGTACGAATGGTTAGCAATTAGGATTTTTTTTAGTTTATATATATATATATATATATAAATTAATTAATTAATTAATACGGGTAGGGTAGAGTAAGAATGCGAGAATTAATGGATATTCCGTATTTCTACCTAATTTAATCGGAAAACCAAAAACTCTTCCGCATTCCAATCTGATTTTTGCGGCTAACCGTTTAGTAGGGTAAGATAGGATCGAGTAGGGTAAAAAATTGTAGCCAATCGAAAATTTGAACACCCTACTTGAGATTGATATGTTATCCCTTTGTTTAGGGCATGATTTTGTTCCTTGATTTGGCCGGAATCATTACTTTCTATACTTCCCCTCAAACGAAGACGAGGTAGGAGGCCAAGTTTGGTACATATCAACTCAAAGGGCTCTCATGAGAGTGCTTTAGTGAATACATCTGTGAGTTAGTGAGACGATGTCACAAACTTTGTGATGAGAGAGCCAGCGGCAACTTTTTCCCTTATATAATGGTAGTCCACCTCAATGTGCTTAGATTGTGCATGAAAGACTGGATTGACTGTGAGAAACAATGCATATAGATTGTCACACAATAAAGTAGGAGGTTTAAGCAAGGAAACACCAATGTCTCATAAGATGAAATTGATCCAAGTAATATTAGCTGCAGTGGAAGCCATGGATTTATATTCAGCTTCAGTACTAGACTTGGCAATAGTTGGTTGCTTCTTAGCACTCCACGAGAGACAATTAGGACCTAAGAATGTGCAAAATCGTGATGTAGAGTGACGTGTCATTGGACAACCAGCCCAATCAACATCCGAATAGGCATAAAGTTCAAATGATCCATAGTGATGAAGATGGAGGCCATGGTCCAAAGTGCCATTAATGTACCTGAGAATACGTTTCACAGCATGATAGTTCTCCTCAGTAGGAGATGCCATATATTGTGAGACATGATTCACACTAAATGATATATCAAGTCGTGTCATCGTTAAATATTGTAACCCACCAACTAAACTACGATAGTGAGTTAGGTCTAAAAATGGTAGAGCAGAGGATCCATGAGACCTTTTTTGCACCATCAGTGTAGGGACGGAGTTACAATTTGTCATATTTGCACGTTCAAGAAGTTCCATTGCATACTTTGTTTGAGATAAATGAAGGCCATCATCTAGACGAGTGACCTCTATCCCAAGGAAATAATGAAGGAAGCCAAGATCCTTCATAGCAAACTCATGACTGAGAAGAGAGATAAAATGATCCAACATAGCACTATTATCACCAGTGACAATAATGTCATCAATGTATAAGAGTAAAATGAGTGTACCATGATTATTATGACTAACAAATAAGGAAGGATCGGCCACACTACAATAGAAACCAAGGGTGAGAAGAAAGCCACTAAATCTGTCACGAGGTGCTTAAACCCAAGAGGAGTCTATAAACCCAAGAGGTTGGTTTNTATCAACTCAAAGGGCTCTCATGAGAGTGCTTTAGTGAATACATCTGTGAGTTAGTAAGACGATGTCACAAACTTTGTGATGAGAGAGCCGGTGGCAACTTTTTCCCTTACATAATGGTAGTCCACCTCAATGTGCTTAGATTGTGCATGAAAGACTGGATTGACTGTGAGAAACAATGCATATAGATTGTCACACAATAAAGTAGGAGGTTTAAGCAAGGAAACACCAATGTCTCATAAGATGAAATTGATCCAAGTAATATTAGCTGCAGTGGAAGCCATGGATTTATATTCAGCTTCAGTACTAGACTTGGCAATAGTTGGTTGCTTCTTAGCACTCCACGAGAGACAATTAGGACCTAAGAATGTGCAAAATCGTGATGTAGAGCGACGTGTCATTGGACAACCAGCCCAATCAACATCCAAATAGGCATAAAGTTCAAATGATCCATAGTGATGAAGATGGAGGCCATGGTCCAAAGTGCCATTAATGTACCTGAGAATACGTTTCACAGCATGATAGTTCTCCTCAGTAGGAGATGCCATATATTGTGAGACATGATTCACACTAAATGATATATCAAGTCGTGTCATCGTTAAATATTGTAACCCACCAACTAAACTACGATAGTGAGTTAGGTCTAAAAATGGTAGAGCAGAGGATCCATGAGACCTTTTTTGCACCATCAGTGTAGGGACAGAGTTACAATTTGTCATATTTGCACGTTCAAGAAGTTCCATTGCATACTTTGTTTGAGATAAATGAAGGCCATCATCTAGACGAGTGACCTCTATCCCAAGGAAATAATGAAGGAAGCCAAGATCCTTCATAGCAAACTCATGACTGAGAAGAGAGATAAAATGATCCAACATAGCACTATTATCACCAGTGACAATAATGTCATCAATGTATAAGAGTAAAATGAGTGTACCATGATTATTATGACTAACAAATAAGGAAGGATCGGCCACACTACAATAGAAACCAAGGGTGAGAAGAAAGCCACTAAATCTGTCACGAGGTGCTTGGTGAAGCCTATACAAAGCCTTTTTAAGATGACAAACACAATCAGGATGAGAGGAGTCTATAAACCCAAGAGGTTGGTCTATGAATACCGGTTCAAATAATTGCCAATGTAGGAATGCATTTTTTACATCAAGTTGACGAATATCCCAACCTCGCATAATAGCAACCAGTAATATAGTGCGTATACTATCAGGTTTGATCACCGGAGAGAATGTCTCAAAAAAGTCAACTCCTTCAACTTAGTGGAAACCCTTAGCAACAAGACGAGCCTTAAGCCGCTCTAAAGATCCATCAGCCTTAAGTTTTGTTTTGAAGACCCATTTACTTCCAACAACATTCATGGAAGAATCATGGGAAACAAGATCCCAAGTATCATTGTTGTACAGAGCATTGAGTTCTTCTTGCATAGCATTAGCCGAAACTGGATGAGCAAGAACAAATTTTATAGCCTCAGGCTCTTTTGGAATATCAGTGGAGACAAAAAATGCATATTTGGGATTGGGTTTGATAATTCCAACCTTGGATCTAGTCATCATGGAGTGTCCAAGGGATTGTGAAGGAGATGAAGAATCTGGCCTAAGTTCTGTATCATTAGTGGAGCTTATGCTAGGGGGCTGAAATGCTGGATCAGATTTAGCTTGTGTGCCAGAGGTTGGGCTAAGTTCTGACATGGGTGGTGCATCNTTCTGTATCATTAGTGGAGCTTATGCTAGGGGGCTGAAATGCTGGATCAGATTTAGCTTGTGTGCCAAATGTTGGGCTAAGTTCTGACATGGGTGGTGCAACTGATGCATGTGTGGGCCTTGCACTTGACTCTAGAATGGGTTCAACTTGGCTACTAGAATCCTGTAACAATTCATGAAGAGTTGATGCTTGAGAGCCACTGTTGGTGGGTTCTAGTGATGAACCATCAGTGTGATCATGGGCTGCCACAGTAAAGGGATAAGATATTTGTGGTTCTTTCACCACCGGATCTGCACATTCTTGAAAAGTAGATATGGCCTGATTTTCCAATTCTACTTAGATCAAATGTGGGTTAGAAAAAGGAAAAATGTGTTCATCAAAGATAACATGATGAGAAATATATATCCGACTCGATATGGGGCATAAGCACCAATATCCTTTTATGCTTCATGTGTAACCCAAAAATACACATGGTTAAGACTTGGGTGCAAATTTGTGTGAAGTATAACCATGGAGATAAGGAAAGCATTTGCTTCCAAAGCCTCGAAAAGAGGTATAGTCAGGATTTTTGCNGTGCAAATTTGTGTGAAGTATAACCATGGAGATAAGGAAAGCATTTGCTTCCAAAGACTCGAAAAGAGGTATAGTCAGGATTTTTACCAAACAATCTCTGAAAAGGGGAGTCCATATCAAGAACCGATGAAGGCATACGATTAATGAGAAAAACAGCAGTATAGAAAGCATCAATCCAATATTTCTTAGGAACATGAGAATGTACCATCATAGTGAGTCCAAGTTCAGTAATATTGCAGTGCTTACGTTCGGCAAGACCATTCTGTTCTGGAGTCTTTGGACAAGACAGCTGATGAATTATTCCAGATTTAATGAGATAGCTTCCGAAAGCCCTATCTGAGTACTTACCTCCTCCATTGGATTGAAAAATCATTATTTTTGTACCAAATTGTCGTTCCACCATTGCTTGTAAGATAAGAAAACAAGAAGAAATTTGATTTCCTTTTAAGAGGGTATATCCAAGTAAAAAGTGTGCATTCATTGATAAAAATAACATAATAGTGATAACCATCATGAGATTTAACCGGAGTTGACCCCATAAATCTGAATGTATAACAGATAATAGTTTATCAGAGAATATTCGTGACGACAAAAAAAGCAATCTACAAGATTTTCCAATTTGACAACTGTCACAAATGGACTTATTATCCCAATTATGGACTCTAACAAAGTCTTTATTATTCAAAAATCTGATCACGTTGGAATGAGGATGCCAAAGCATACAATGCCAAACCTTCCCACTTACATCTTGATTTTGATTTGAGAAAAGACCTGTTGGATGCACCTTTTCAAGAACATAGAGATTTCCACTTTTACTGCCCTCCATCAAGATGTTTTTGTTGCTACTGTCCTTTATAACAAAACCACCATTGAAGAATCCAAAATTACAAGGATTATCACTTATAAATTGGCTTACAGACAAAAAGTTTTTCTTTAAGTCTGATACTAAAAGTACTTTTTTAATAACCATTTGTCTATGTTCAGTATCAATAAAACCATCCCCAATATGAGAAATCTTGAGCAGTTGACCATTACCAACCATCACAGCATCATAACCCTCATACTCTTTTAAATTAAACAATTTACCTTGATCCCCAATCATGTGAGTTGAAGCTCCTGTATCCGAGTACCATGCATGATCTTGACTGTCGCTGATTGGCATTGCAGCAAGTGCCTGTGGAACATCATCTGAGACAATATATTGATTAAATCCATGCCAACACTTCAATGCAATATGGCCATTTTTGTTACATATTTGGCATTTTGGAATGGAGCCAAAGTTAAAGAATTTATTGTCGTCCTTGCCAGATTTTCTGCCATGATTTTCACCGGATGATTCAGAGTTATTTCTATAAGTCTGGTTCATCTGGGTGAAACCTCTGCCACGTGAAGAAAAATTATTACAATGAGCTTGGTTTGAAGATCCATGGCCTCTTTGAGCAACAAAAGCAACATTTTGATTGTTAGCTTGGTGAACCTCATGCATTGATAACCATGTCTCATGACTTTGAAGCAGGGGAATAATTTCTTTATAGCAAGGTGTTGGGGGGTTTGAGCATAGTTGACACAAAAGATTTATATTCAATCCCCAAGCCACTAAGTAACCAAAAAACTTTCTTCTTATCATCAACGGGCTTCCCTATGGCAGCTAGATCATCACAGGTAATCTTAAATTCCCGAATGTATGACGTACCTTTCCTTAACATTTGTAATTTTTGTGTAAGATGAAATTCTCGTTCTTAAGAATCTTGTGCATAAGCATCATGCAAAGTGTTCCATACCACTTTGGAGGACTCGAGTCCGACAACAAGACTCAACACATCTTCACTTAGAGTGCCAANTCTTGTGCATAAGCATCATGCAAAGTGTTCCATACCACTTTGGAGGACTCGAGTCCAACAACAAGACTCAACACATCTTCCCTTAGAGTGCCGATTATCCAACCTCTTAACAATCAGTCAGAATGTCTCCATGCTACGAAATCTGGATTGATGATCACCTTCTGACCAGTGGTTGACACATCATCTGGGGCGGCAATCGTTTGATCCGGCGGCATTAATTCACCATTGATAAACCCAGTAAGATCTTGGCTTTCAATTAGTCCAAGCATTTGGGTTCTCCACAATAGATAATTGGTATTGGTGAGTTTAATGGAGACAAAATTTCTTACATTCAAAGTTGCAGGATATGGGTACTTTGTATTGGCCATGATAGAGAAGAAGAGGTTGAAGGCAATTTTTCACACAATTCAAGTCGTTTAAGGCTCCGATACCATATGAAATTTCTAAATATTATTGTTTTTCTTACAACTAGAGAAGGAAATCTCTTCTCTTTATATAAGGAATACAATAGACATAATATACGGAAGAAAACCATTTGAAATTCAAACAAACAATTTCTAAAGACAAGAATGGAAAGAATATAAAATTGAGAGAAATTTAGGGAGATAATGGCTGATCTGCTGCTATCACATGACTTGCTGCTTGATCTGCTCTTTATTTGTGCCATGATCTAATCCTTGAGATTGATATGCTATCCCTTTGTTTAAGGCATGATTTTATTCCTTGATTTGGCCGGAATCATTACTTTCTATAAGTATCACACAAAACTAAATATGTGAAACACACTTAAGAACATCTAGCAAAGAAAGTAAACTATCAAAAATTCATGAGTTAAACCCCAACAACGAAGTCATCAAAAAATTTCAAGAGCTAATTGATAATATTTCATGATATATACTAGTAACGAAAACTACTCTGATTACAGAAACAAAAATCGATCAAATAATAAGAAAATGCTTCCACAAATACACGCATAGCAATCAAAAACTCGTCAGTTCTAAACTCAAAAGAAAATATCATCAAAAGCATTAACAGCTAGCTGATACAAATTCATCAAAACTTAAAAGGCTAGCTCATGCGAATTCATCATTCATGATAATTGATATATACTGGTAACTTAAAACTAGTTCGATTACGGAAACACAAATTGATCAAATATAAGAAAATTCTAACAAAATACACGCATAGCATTCAAAAACTTATCAGTTCAAACTCGATGATACTAATTCAAGATATATACTAGAAACTGAAAACTAGTTCAGTCACAGAAACAAAAATTGATCAAACATGAGGAAATGCTAATAAAAATAAACACATAAAACATGTACGAAGGTATGGATATTATACCAGTAGTGTGTCCGTGAATGTGATTATTCCAAATCAAGACGGATCTGAGCTAGTTTTGATGAGGAAGGGACTGTGTGAAATGTGATTCGTTACCATTTTTTGTGGACGATCGAAGTGGTTGAACTTGAGCGACGACTTGAGAGGTTTAGAGATTGGAATTCAGAAACTGTAGGGATTCAGATGAGCGGGAATTTAAAGAGAAATTCAGAGAGTTTTGCCCGGCAACAAAGAACAGGGTAAAGGAGAGAGAGAGTGAGGGAGGGGGTTTTGAGTTTGATTTACACAGAAGGACATATTTACGGTTTTAGGCCCAATTATTTACCAATTTTACTTCTTGTTTGTATTAATTACACTAAAGTTCTCATATTTCAGAAACAACATAAAGACCCCAAATGTTGTCACGGTTAGAATAGAACATTCCTCAATCATACCTAAACAACTCCTCATTGCAAATTTGAACTTATTCAAGGTCAACACCAAAACAAAATTAAATTGTTATTGCAGGCCCTTTATTTTGTTAAAGTTTGAAAATAAAGTTTAAACATTTGGAAATGGTGCAGGTGACTATTAAAAGCGGCCACCATTATTCTATACATGCATGTTTGAGATTGAGAAAAGTTGTTATATCTTGTCACTAGAAAAGGAAAAAAAAACGAACCAATGCATCATTTACCATGTTTAGAGGATGAGCTTGGGAACAATGGTAAGATTAAAGTTTCCAATCACAAAAAATACATTATTTACTAATAAATAAAGTTGTGTTCATATAACCCATCATAAACCTTGCAATGACATGAGTCACATTGTAAATTGCCATTTAACATACATTGTAGATTACAAATAGATAATAGTCATGCGATTTAATTATTTATTTGACCCCTAAACAATATCATTTATGTCAACATGGCTCCTCTACCCAAATTGGTAGTTAATTTTGACGGAATTACTCAATTGTGCATCACGTAAGTTAGGGATTCGTGTATAATTTAGAGGTTACGTGTTGTGCTTGTGAGGAATTCCCTAAAATTTGGACAGAAGGGTCACTTTGACACAAATGATATAGGTTAGAGGTTAAATTAACATAAAATATAATTTAAGGATTTAATTGATATAAATAATATAGTTCAAGGATCAAATAAATAATTAACTCTAGTCATGCACCAAGATACATCTTTATTTTTAGGGAGAATTGTACTTTATATATTAAAAGATTTAAGAATTCTTATTTTATATCATCAAAGATTAAACTTTTTCATATTGTATCTTTAGTATATTAAAAATATTGCAATATGATCTAGTTGTTAGCTTAAATTATTTATTCCACAAAAATTCAACCCATTGATGTTAACAAAGTAATCAATAAAAGCTAATGAGAGTGTCACATTACGATATTTTTAATTTATTAAGGCACAATGTAAAAAATCTAAAATTTTAATGGTATAAAGTAAGAATATCTAAATTTTTTGAGGTACCAAGTGCAATTACTTTACACACTACAGATTACTCAAAAAAAAATAACTCATTAAAGGAACATGACTTTTATATTCATAATTTGAGCATCTCAACATACTAACCCAACATTGACCCCAATTAATAACCACACTTTTTCAATATGTAGTTGTTCCTATCTTACATAGAAAGGTGATTATTTGAAAAAATAGGATCCATTTTATCTACTTATTTATTTATTATTAGACGATTATACCACGTAATAATACTGGAGTAGCATTACACCAAATATTTACTCAATATATCCAGTTTCTGATAACTTGGATACTCTGTTATCTGACTGCCTTATGTATCAACAAAGTCTTCCCCATTAGTTTGGTTTGAGATTTTGAGTGAAAACCTACATGCCTCTATTGCATCTTCAATCGATAAGAACACCGATTCCTTCCCGACCTCCTCGTCGATGAATTTCGTTAGCATCAACTTCTCCATGACCTTAATCCTGGGGTTTATCAGAGTTACCTGGGAAAAAAAAACAAAGAGTAAGATTAGAGCATTGTTGTGTATATAACTCTATCGAGTGAAGGGACAAAGAGGAATGGTGTGGATCACCTTGATCCCTTTTGATTCCATGTTTTTTCGGACTTCGCATAGGGTTTCTATACCTGTTATATCAATTGCTGTAACACCTACATGATGATATTCTGATTATGTCATAGGAAAAAAAAATCTAGAATGACGGCTTTCAAAAGATGAGCAAGGGTTGGGGGCTCTCAAAACCAAACGAGATTAGAAGAAACATGGCAAACAGCAGTGATTAATCCTCCGCAAGCAAAATTTGACCAAGGTCACTGGGCAGATTATAATCCTTACCTCCCAAATCCAGCAATAAGTACTCAATATCATTCCCTTCAGCATCTATAATGTCCTGTTCATCTCTGACCCATCTCAGAATCCTAGTAGAATTTCATCGGAAAAAATAAAATAAATAATTAAATCGTAAATAAACCAACATTTCAATAAGCCTCTTAATGGATCGGACTTTGGCCCAATTTGATTCCAAATCTGATCTACGACATGAATATTCGATGGATTTGATTTTCATAATCCATATGCAAATCTGTGAGAAAAATAAAAATCAAATTAAATGCCAAACAACCTATTTTTAGCTGAATTTCAGAAAAATGACATGTTAAATTTAATTCAATTTTATTAAATAATCATTCAATTTCACGAATGACTATATAAGTGTATATAATTCGAATCACATAAAATTGGATCAATTTTTGGTATATCCAACTTTAAATCCATGAGACATCGTATGCATGATTTGATTTATTAGATTTAGGTAATTAGTTGAAAATAATCCACATTCGACTAACTAGACTTAGATCAGATTTGAAAGTCAGAGAAGTTTTCTATACACCGACAATTTTACGGTAAGTATCAGTAGAACTTATAATCAAATTGAACTTTGTGAGTTTGAGTGGAGCCTATTAAGCTTATTTTTCGAAATAAGCCCAAAATGAACAGAACCCAAGTTAAACTTGAATAGCTCGATTATTTTATGTATAAACGAATCAAGCTTTTTAGACTCGTTTTTCTAAACAAATTTAAAAAATTATTCAAACTCGACTCGTTTAGAGTCTTATACGAGTTGAATCCAAGTCCAATCTGAGTACCTCGGCTCGATTATCGGCCCTAGTTATTAGCCACCCAAAAAATTGAGAAAAGATTAGTGAAGGAGCAAAACCTTTCTCTTATGTAGCTACTATTTGCAAAGTAGATAGGGGAACCAAGTTGCAGAATTAGAATCCCCGGAATCCCTGTTGCACCAGGGTACTGCTCTACATCACGATATAATGTGGAGTCTGGTATGTTAGCGAGCTTGCAAGTACCAGGTCTAGCTACATACAGCAGTCCTCTGAGTAAGGCAAGTCCCACCTGAAATCCACAAAAAAATAAATCATTGATAATGGGCGGGTAACCGGAGTGTTAATCAAGCCGTGTTTGAGTATAGTCATATTATATTTAGTTGTGACTGAATAAGCTAGAACGTGAACATGGCCACTAAATTCTTCGGCTCGGCAAAAACTTGTGAGCATTCAAGCAGAAATCCGACTTAATTATTAGAAAACAAAACCCTAGAACTTTGATAATTCATCCTCAGATAATCAAATTTGTACCAAAAAACCTTCCAAAACCAGTTCAATTAGTCCCTATGAGCTTAAGTTTTACTAAAAAAA
>CAUOFW020002292.1:231290-288682 GCA_963454935.2 Ilex paraguariensis
TCAACACCAAAACAAAATTAAATTGTTATTGCAGGCCCTTTATTTTGTTAAAGTTTGAAAATAAAGTTTAAACATTTGGAAATGGTGCAGGTGACTATTAAAAGCGGCCACCATTATTCTATACATGCATGTTTGAGATTGAGAAAAGTTGTTATATCTTGTCACTAGAAAAGGAAAAAAAACGAACCAATGCATCATTTACCATGTTTAGAGGATGAGCTTGGGAACAATGGTAAGATTAAAGTTTCCAATCACAAAAAATACATTGTCTACTAATAAATAAAGTTGTGTTCATATAACCCATCATAAACCTTGCAATGACATGAGTCACATTGTAAATTGCCATTTAACATACATTGTAGATTACAAATAGATAATAGTCATGCGATTTAATTATTTATTTGACCCCTAAACAATATCATTTATGTCAACATGGCTCCTCTACCCAAATTGGTAGTTAATTTTGACGGAATTACTCAATTGCGCATCACGTAAGTTAGGGATTCGTGTATAATTTAGAGGTTACGTGTTGTGCTTGTGAGGAATTCCCTAAAAGTGGGACAGAAGGGTCACTTTGACACAAATGATATAGGTTAGAGGTTAAATTAACATAAAATATAATTTAAGGATTTAATTGATATAAATAATATAGTTCAAGGATCAAATAAATAATTAACTCTAGTCATGCACCAAGATACATCTTTATTTTTAGGGAGAATTGTACTTTATATATTAAAAGATTTAAGAATTCTTATTTTATATCATCAAAGATTAAACTTTTTCATATTGTATCTTTAGTATATTAAAAATATTGCAATATGATCTAGTTGTTAGCTTAAATTATTTATTCCACAAAAATTCAACCCATTGATGTTAACAAAGTAATCAATAAAAGCTAATGAGAGTGTCACATTACGATATTTTTAATTTATTAAGGCACAATGTAAAAAATCTAAAATTTTAAAGGTATAAAGTAAGAATATCTAAATTTTTTGAGGTACCAAGTGCAATTACTTTACACACTACAGATTACTCAAAAAAAAATAACTCATTAAAGGAACATGACTTTTATATTCATAATTTGAGCATCTCAACATACTAACCCAACATTGACCCCAATTAATAACCACACTTTTTCAATATGTAGTTGTTCCTATCTTACATAGAAAGGTGATTATTTGAAAAAATAGGATCCATTTTATCTACTTATTTATTTATTATTAGACGATTATACCACGTAATAATACTGGAGTAGCATTACACCAAATATTTACTCAATATATCCAGTTTCTGATAACTTGGATACTCTGTTATCTGACTGCCTTATGTATCAACAAAGTCTTCCCCATTAGTTTGGTTTGAGATTTTGAGTGAAAACCTACATGCCTCTATTGCATCTTCAATCGATAAGAACACCGNGATTATCCAACCTCTTAACAATCAGTCAGAATGTCTCCATGCTACGAAATCTGGATTGATGATCACCTTCTGACCAGTGGTTGACACATCATCTGGGGCGGCAATCGTTTGATCCGGCGGCATTAATTCACCATTGATAAACCCAGTAAGATCTTGGCTTTCAATTAGTCCAAGCATTTGGGTTCTCCACAATAGATAATTGGTATTGGTGAGTTTAATGGAGACAAAATTTCTTACATTCAAAGTTGCAGGATATGGGTACTTTGTATTGGCCATGATAGAGAAGAAGAGGTTGAAGGCAATTTTTCACACAATTCAAGTCGTTTAAGGCTCCGATACCATATGAAATTTCTAAATATTATTGTTTTTCTTACAACTAGAGAAGGAAATCTCTTCTCTTTATATAAGGAATACAATAGACATAATATACGGAAGAAAACCATTTGAAATTCAAACAAACAATTTCTAAAGACAAGAATGGAAAGAATATAAAATTGAGAGAAATTTAGGGAGATAATGGCTGATCTGCTGCTATCACATGACTTGCTGCTTGATCTGCTCTTTATTTGTGCCATGATCTAATCCTTGAGATTGATATGCTATCCCTTTGTTTAAGGCATGATTTTATTCCTTGATTTGGCCGGAATCATTACTTTCTATAAGTATCACACAAAACTAAATATGTGAAACACACTTAAGAACATCTAGCAAAGAAAGTAAACTATCAAAAATTCATGAGTTAAACCCCAACAACGAAGTCATCAAAAAATTTCAAGAGCTAATTGATAATATTTCATGATATATACTAGTAACGAAAACTACTCTGATTACAGAAACAAAAATCGATCAAATAATAAGAAAATGCTTCCACAAATACACGCATAGCAATCAAAAACTCGTCAGTTCTAAACTCAAAAGAAAATATCATCAAAAGCATTAACAGCTAGCTGATACAAATTCATCAAAACTTAAAAGGCTAGCTCATGCGAATTCATCATTCATGATAATTGATATATACTGGTAACTTAAAACTAGTTCGATTACGGAAACACAAATTGATCAAATATAAGAAAATTCTAACAAAATACACGCATAGCATTCAAAAACTTATCAGTTCAAACTCGATGATACTAATTCAAGATATATACTAGAAACTGAAAACTAGTTCAGTCACAGAAACAAAAATTGATCAAACATGAGGAAATGCTAATAAAAATAAACACATAAAACATGTACGAAGGTATGGATATTATACCAGTAGTGTGTCCGTGAATGTGATTATTCCAAATCAAGACGGATCTGAGCTAGTTTTGATGAGGAAGGGACTGTGTGAAATGTGATTCGTTACCATTTTTTGTGGACGATCGAAGTGGTTGAACTTGAGCGACGACTTGAGAGGTTTAGAGATTGGAATTCAGAAACTGTAGGGATTCAGATGAGCGGGAATTTAAAGAGAAATTCAGAGAGTTTTGCCCGGCAACAAAGAACAGGGTAAAGGAGAGAGAGAGTGAGGGAGGGGGTTTTGAGTTTGATTTACACAGAAGGACATATTTACGGTTTTAGGCCCAATTATTTACCAATTTTACTTCTTGTTTGTATTAATTACACTAAAGTTCTCATATTTCAGAAACAACATAAAGACCCCAAATGTTGTCACGGTTAGAATAGAACATTCCTCAATCATACCTAAACAACTCCTCATTGCAAATTTGAACTTATTCAAGGTNTACACTAAAGTTCTCATATTTCAGAAACAACATAAAGACCCCAAATGTTGTCACGGGTAGAATAGAACATTCCTCAATCATACCTAAACAACTCCTCTCCTCTCTCTCTCTCTCTCTCGCGCGCATTATTATGTACAAGATCATTGCAAATTTGAACTTATTCAAGCTCAACACCAAAACAAAATTAAATTGTTATTGCAGGCCCTTTATTTTGTTAAAGTTTGAAAATAAAGTTTAAACATTTGGAAATGGTGCAGGTGACTATTAAAAGCGGCCACCATTATTCTATACATGCATGTTTGAGATTGAGAAAAGTTGTTATATCTTGTCACTAGAAAAGGAAAAAAAAACGAACCAATGCATCATTTACCATGTTTAGAGGATGAGCTTGGGAACAATGGTAAGATTAAAGTTTCCAATCACAAAAAATACATTGTCTACTAATAAATAAAGTTGTGTTCATATAACCCATCATAAACCTTGCAATGACATGAGTCACATTGTAAATTGCCATTTAACATACATTGTAGATTACAAATAGATAATAGTCATGCGANATATTATATTTAGTTGTGACTGAATAAGCTAGAACGTGAACATGGCCACTAAATTCTTCGGCTCGGCAAAAACTTGTGAGCATTCAAGCAGAAATCCGACTTAATTATTAGAAAACAAAACCCTAGAACTTTGATAATTCATCCTCAGATAATCAAATTTGTACCAAAAAACCTTCCAAAACCAGTTCAATTAGTCCCTATGAGCTTAAGTTTTACTAAAAAAATTACTAGAAAAAGGATACCGAAGTATATCTATAGTCTACAATTATTTAAGGAGAAGTTTATAATCGTTTCTCAGTCAAAGTTGTTAGTTAACTAAAAATTTGTTTGAGCCGAATGGAGGCAACGTTACTCAAGTAGAGTCACATGTTGTTTCGATACAGTTTATTTATAAAAAACAACATAAAAAATCTGATCAAGTTTGATTTATTTTTTAGTTTAAAAAAGTTTGAATGAACTAAAACAGAATCGAGCTCGAGCTACTTACATTGTTAACTAAAATCATGAATTATACAAAAAAGAGGGGGACTTGGTAGAATTTCTGTCAAGATGATCCTTACCGACATCATGAGGCCAACGTCCATGCTTATGAAGGCAACACCGAAGAAGGCAATCATACAAATGCAGAAATCGAACTTGTCGGTCTTGTAGAGGTGATAAGCCTTTTCATAGTCAATCAGACCCAGCATGGCTGACATAATAATGGCAGAAAGGGCAACAAGGGGAGTGTAGCTAAACAGAGGAGCCAAGAACAGGAGGGTCAGCATCATACATACTGCCATCACTACATTAGCCATGGCTGTTCTGCAACCCGCATTGAAATTTACTGCTGTTTTTGAAAATGGACCTGCAAATCCAACGTTTTTTGTATCAAAAATAGCTATATATAGGGTCAGTAGTACATCGCGTCATATTTTATCCAACTCGTGTGGTGTCAAAATAGGGTGAATTCTTATCTTACCAATTTATAATTGCATATGAGTAGATTCTTGTTATATTGAATTTATGTCACGTACGAGCTATGTTAAACTAAGTCTGTACAGTGCCAGTTTGTAAGTAATGAAATTGACTAAAGCCTCTCAAAATGGTCTTGCAAATCCAACATCGCTATACTCTAAAAATAGCTAAGTTCATAGCATTTCTTTTGTGGACTAGGTGTTTTATTTTGATCAAGGGTGTTAGTTTTGCTAGGATTTGGATTGTGTGCGTTTTTAATTTGTGGGAGACCTTGTTTGGTGTATTTGGTTAAGAGAGACATGAGTATTAATCCTATAATTTATAGTTCACCGTTTTCACAATCACGATATAAACCCAACAAGATATGGCACGAGCATGATACCAAGACAATCCAATAGGCATCCATTAAATTATGCTATAATGCCTCTAACTAAACAAGTACCAGTTGTCAAATAGCATGAAGTGAAAGATCCAACAATGTTCATGAGACCAAAAGCCATCATCTCCTTGTTCCCATCAATATGATCATTTCTCATAATGGCAAAACTCCTTCCAATAGCTATTCCTTCCTGCAACAATTTTTATTTACAAAACACACCCAAATTAGCAAATTATTTTACTAATAACCAAAAAAAGGGGGAATTTGAAACTAACAAAACAAAGAAGAACATGGTACTAGTGTTCTTACAGCTAGAGCCACCATTGCTGTGATGAGCCCAGCTTTTAAGGGTGCTGATATGTATTTAGGATCAAAGGTTAAACGTTGAATGGAGGAGGGATTTATTCCTTTCTTCAGGTCACCCACCTGCAATACACAAAAAAAATCCGAAACATAGTCAGTTTTATTATAAAACATATGATTGGTGGTATATTTTTGTAAAATATCCGACAAAAAATATTCCATTGAGAATCCCTCGATACAATACATCGTAAGTTCGAGTCTGTTAATTAATTTCTTCAAAATGGAGATGAGACTATTTGTCACTTATCTATCTTGTAATGATACGATGAATCTAACTATTTGATTTCACCGTTCTTTATTTTTTACCATAATTAATTGATTCTGAAAACCAAAATTATAGATTGTTTTCCTTTTTTCTCTTTTTTTTTTTGACTCAACGATTAGGATTGTCTGGACCAGTTTAAGTACACCTCAATTAATCCTCTCCCTNTTTATAATCGTTTCTCAGTCAAAGTTGTTAGTTAACTAAAAATTTGTTTGAGCCGAGTGGAGGCAACGTTACTCAAGTCAAGTCACATGTTGTTTCAATACAGTTTATTTATAAAAAACAACATAAAAAATCTGATCAAGTTTGATTTATTTTTTAGTTTAAAAAAGTTTGAATGAACTAAAACAGAATCGAGCTCGAGCTACTTACATTGTTAACTAAAATCATGAATTATACAAAAAAGAGGGGGACTTGGTAGAATTTCTGTCAAGATGATCCTTACCGACATCATGAGGCCAACGTCCATGCTTATGAAGGCAACACCGAAGAAGGCAATCATACAAATGCAGAAATCGAACTTGTCGGTCTTGTAGAGGTGATAAGCCTTTTCATAGTCAATCAGACCCAGCATGGCTGACATAATAATGGCAGAAAGGGCAACAAGGGGAGTGTAGCTAAACAGAGGAGCCAAGAACAGGAGGGTCAGCATCATACATACTGCCATCACTACATTAGCCATGGCTGTTCTGCAACCCGCATTGAAATTTACTGCTGTTTTTGAAAATGGACCTGCAAATCCAACATTTTTTGTATCAAAAATAGCTATATATAGGGTCAGTAGTACATCGCGTCATATTTTATCCAACTCGTGTGGTGTCAAAATAGGGTGAATTCTTATCTTACCAATTTATAATTGCATGAGTAGATTCTTGTTATATTGAATTTATGTCACGTACGAGCTATGTTAAACTAAGTCTGTACAGTGCCAGTTTGTAAGTAATGAAATTGACTAAAGCCTCTCAAAATGGTCTTGCAAATCCAACATCGCTATACTCTAAAAATAGCTAAGTTCATAGCATTTCTTTTGTGGACTAGGTGTTTTATTTTGATCAAGGGTGTTAGTTTTGCTAGGATTTGGATTGTGTGCGTTTTTAATTTGTGGGAGACCTTGTTTGGTGTATTTGGTTAAGAGAGACATGAGTATTAATCCTATAATTTATAGTTCACCGTTTTCACAATCACGATATAAACCCAACAAGATATGGCACGAGCATGATACCAAGACAATCCAATAGGCATCCATTAAATTATGCTATAATGCCTCTAACTAAACAAGTACCAGTTGTCAAATAGCATGAAGTGAAAGATCCAACAATGTTCATGAGACCAAAAGCCATCATCTCCTTGTTCCCATCAATATGATCATTTCTCATAATGGCAAAACTCCTTCCAATAGCTATTCCTTCCTGCAACAATTTTTATTTACAAAACACACCCAAATTAGCAAATTATTTTACTAATAACCAAAAAAAGGGGGAATTTGAAACTAACAAAACAAAGAAGAACATGGTACTAGTGTTCTTACAGCTAGAGCCACCATTGCTGTGATGAGCCCAGCTTTTAAGGGTGCTGATATGTATTTAGGATCAAAGGTTAAACGTTGAATGGAGGAGGGATTTATTCCTTTCTTCAGGTCACCCACCTGCAATACACAAAAAAAATCCGAAACATAGTCAGTTTTATTATAAAACATATGATTGGTGGTATATTTTTGTAAAATATCCGACAAAAAATATTCCATTGAGAATCCCTCGATACAATACATCGTAAGTTCGAGTCTGTTAATTAATTTCTTCAAAATGGAGATGAGACTATTTGTCACTTATCTATCTTGTAATGATACGATGAATCTAACTATTTGATTTCACCGTTCTTTATTTTTTACCATAATTAATTGATTCTGAAAACCAAAATTATAGATTGTTTTCCTTTTTTCTCTTTTTTTTTTTGACTCAACGATTAGGATTGTCCGGACCAGTTTAAGTACACCTCAATTAATCTTATCCTTAGTCCAATCAAAAGCAGATTATTCACGCCCAAATTACGGAATTCATGGGGATAAATCCCTTATGGTCGGCCCTTAAAAAATTGTCAAAATTCAAACTTAAAACACCTAATTTTCTAATTCATTAACATTATCACTTGAATTACCCCTCATGTTTTCCTTCTTTTCACTTTGCATGCTCATATAGTCATACTGCAACACTAATTGGTAAAAGACAAAAGGGTTTGTACCGAAATATTTCTTTATTGTCATATATATATATAACATGTCTAAATTTTATTATTTTATTACTTTACAACCATAATGACATATAAATCTAAGCCAAAATTTATGACTTATTCGATATCATACCCTTATCCTAAACCAAATAGAGCCTAAAAGCAAAAACTTTATTCTTGGCACAGTCAACTATTGTCCAGGAAGATAGAAGACCCACTATTCAGTCTACAAGATGATACATAGTAAACAAGGAGAAGAGAACTCACAATTTGGATTCCATGTTTCTCTGCATGAGCAAAATAAGCAAAGAGACAACCAATAAGGACGGTCACCATTGGAGCTATAGCTGATACCCAAAATAAACTTGGCTTCTTACGCTTCTGTCAATTCAATTTGGTTTTGTTAGTATTGTTTCTCAATATAATGAACCAATTCTTTTTGTTCAACTCTATATGTGACCACGTATATAGTGCCGATAATGGAACGTATGATGTTGGTTTCGTATCGGGTTTGATTTTCTGTCTTGCAAGTTTCAAAATTTTATTTAACTCTACCCGACTCAATTATTGTACGTAGTTTATAGATTGGATTTGTATCATGTCGCGGTTATGCCACATATTTATTACACTAGTGTGGCAGATCAATCCAGTTACAAACCGAATTTGTCAAGGTTAAACTAATGCTCGGTAATTTTGCTTCAATTTCGGCCCTAGGTTCAGACTTTCATGTGCTTATATATGTAGGTATGTATGTAAAAGGAGAACTTACCACGTATCTAGTGAATTGGAGGAAAATAAGAAAGATTATACCCACCACGGCGCTCTCCCATCTCCACTGTAAAATTAAAAAGTCATCAGAAACTGGTTGAAGAACTTAATACACAAAAAACAACTGGAAAATTGTTTTAAGAACGATTATGGGATAAAAACATAATTTTAGAAACCTGGGGGGCCATGGCTACTCCAAGCCACGAAATGGCTCCCCCTGCATACACCACTTTATTAGAGAGATGCAAAAAAAAGTTAAAATTTCAAGGATAATTCAACTGGTAATAAAGATCAACTTTAAATTCTAAGGGTGTCAATTGTGTCATGTTCGTATGACTCGCATTTCATTTTATTCATGTCTTGTTATTATTATTCGTACCGTGTTCCTGTCAAGATTCACAAAAAAATATCTATGTATTGTGTTCTGACTTCTGAGTATTAAATATTAGTTTAGAATATTTATTATGTTTATTTAATAATCGTATCAATTTTTAATCATTCGTGTCGAGTTTGTATCAACGAGTCAGATTTGACACCCTTAGTAAATTCAGACGTGCTGAATTTAAATCTTGATAATCTCTTGTAATCAGTNATTTATTATGTTTATTTAATAATCGTATCAATTTTTAATCATTCGTGTCGAGTTTGCATCAACGAGTCAGATTTGACACCCTTAGTAAATTCAGACGTGCTGAATTTAAATCTTGATAATCTCTTGTAATCAGTTCTACTGTAGATGACTTACCTTTGACCGGACCGAGAAGAAAATTAGTCGTTTGTCATTGATTTAACTGTAAGTTTCAGTATTTATTGGAACCCACCTCGCTTTGATTGTATCCGTTTTTTAAGTATATTTAACATTTTCTTAAAAATAATAATTAAAGCTAAAGACAACACTGATNCTTTGACCGGACCGAGAAGAAAATTAGTCGTTTGTCATTGATTTAACTGTAAGTTTCAGTATTTATTGGAACCCACCTCCCTTTGATTGTATTCGTTTTTTAAGTATATTTAACATTTTCTTAAAAATAATAATTAAAGCTAAAGACAACACTGATCTCTTTCTTATGCTTATTTTTTTCCTCTGAAAAATTCAAAATGATCACAATATAGAAATTTTCAACGGTGAAAGTCCATGAACAACTGAACATTTGAAAAAAAAAAAAACTTGGGGGAGAGAGAGAGAGAGAGTAAACCTCATCTCTGTGGCTCAAAATTGCACGCAAAACAGAAACCATATCAGTATGGGTAGTAAAATGCTTCAACCCAAACATGCCCTTCAATTGCTGCAGGCAGATAAGTGTTGCTGTCCCTCCCATGAAACCAGTGATGGTCGAATGTGACAAAAAATCTACCAAAATTCCCAGCCTGCCAATATGNGTGGCGAAGTTCACCTCGTGGGCAGATTCGTAAGCCCTTGTCATGGCTAGCTAGCTTTGGATAGACAAGGAAAAGAACAATATGAATGAAGGGAGGTTATTAGTGCATGCATATATAGGGCTACGCTAGTGGACATTGATGAAATAGAGACAAAGATTGGGCAGATTAATTTGAAATGGCCCATTGACAACGTTACATTGAATTCTATCTTTAACTACACTATTTCAATTCATGCGTTGTCTCCTCTCTACAGAATTTATCGTGTCAGAGTTTATATTGTATATAACAATATCTATATATATGGTGTTGATATTGTGTTTAACAGATTTGTGTTAACTCATTACTTAAAAGGTCTAACGAGTCTATCCATTTGTCAATCGAATCTTTTAAATCTGAGTTAAAAATCAACAGTCTTATTTCTCTTATCTTTAATCACCATCTTTGAAAAGACTCTTTTCAATTATCGAATTTATTTTCTATTCAAAATATGTCGAGATGTGGTAGAAGTGGAGGAGTAAGGGGATTGATGAGATGGTGTGAAAAAAAATTAAATAGATGGATAAAACTAGAACAGACAAAATATAAATGTCATGCATTGCACGATCTCATGCGGGGTCCCTAGCAACAAACTATTAGAGTATATTGGGGACATTGATTGTTGCTTTTTGTTAGTTGCAGTCATATACATCATATTAGACACAACCTTGTAGGCTTCCTATTCTGACATTTCAAGGGGCAGCTTTGCCACATGTTTTTGTCACAATGAGAAAGAAAATGGAAAGTTGCCAAATCCATCCATGATCCATGGTTTATTGGCTTCTAAGCACACTTGAAATATAAACAATAAGAAAACAAAAAATGGGTAATTATACTGAGAGCCTTTATAGTTTACACTTTCAAAAATTATTCTTATAGTTTAAAATTTTATACTAGTACCCCTTTCTGATTATGTAAGCATCCTCATCACTTTTTTTGTTTTTTTTAAAAAAAATATTTTATTCTTTGCCAAGCACATCAGTTTTGGCGCTTTAGTATCCAAGCTGATCTCGGCCATGTGAAATTTTTTAGATGATTTATCAGAAAAAAATAAAAGGCATTTCTATCAACCAAATAAAAGAAAGTGGAAAAATAAAAGGTTGAAATGGTCACATAAATCTATGTATATTTTTTTACAAGCTATGTATATATTTTTTTCCCTCAATGCATAAATACTTCATTTTTCGTTTTTCAATTCTCTTGCTTATAGTGGAGACTGAGGGAAGAATAATGTGGTATTTAATAAAAGTAAAAGTTGAAGTCTGAAAGTTGAATGCTAAATTCGTGGACTATTTGTCAAACCGTTTAATAACTACACAGAGTTGACATCTGAAAATAAATTAATTTTCAGTTTTACCCTTTCGATTTTTATTTTGAAAATATTTATAAAATATGTTTTTATCTAATAAAAAACTACGACATATTAGATTAATCATAATCACTATTTTTAAGAAATACTTAATATAGTAAGATAGATTAAGGGTTTTGGAGAGAACACTAATTATAATTTTAATAGAACTGTGAAATATTTTAGGTAGAATTATCATTTTGTAAATTTTAGTAAAGATGTTTTTGTTGAGTGCTTTTAGCTTTTAGAATTAAGTAAGGGATCTCATATTTAATATTTTAACTTATTTTTAAGGAGTAACTAATATATTAGTATATTCAATTTTTAGTTATCAAATGATTTTAATTAATAAATATGGAATATATTTATTTTACGTGTTGAATTTGGTTTAACAAACACATTTTAAATAATGGATAGTCTTACAACCATTTCATAGAGGCTAATTCTCAAAATCGATTAGCACTAGTCCACTAATCACTTGCCATCGTTTCAAGTCTTACCCCATTTTTTAGATTGTATTGATACGAGCTTATTATAAAATAATCAAGCACAAGCTANTATATATATGGTGTTGATATTGTGTTTAACAGATTTGTGTTAACTCATTACTTAAAAGGTCTAACGAGTCTATCCATTTGTCAATCGAATCTTTTAAATCTGAGTTAAAAATCAACAGTCTTATTTCTCTTATCTTTAATCACCATCTTTGAAAAGACTCTTTTTAATTATCGAATTTATTTTCTATTCAAAATATGTCGAGATGTGGTAGAAGTGGAGGAGTAAGGGGATTGATGAGATGGTGTGAAAAAAAATTAAATAGATGGATAAAACTAGAACAGACAAAATATAAATGTCATGCATTGCACGATCTCATGCGGGGTCCCTAGCAACAAACTATTAGAGTATATTGGGGACATTGATTGTTGCTTTTTGTTAGTTGCAGTCATATACATCATATTAGACACAACCTTGTAGGCTTCCTATTCTGACATTTCAAGGGGCAGCTTTGCCACATGTTTTTGTCACAATGAGAAAGAAAATGGAAAGTTGCCAATTCCATCCATGATCCATGGTTTATTGGCTGAAGCTCAGCTAAGCACA
Organism: Ilex paraguariensis; assembly: GCA_963454935.2. Taxonomy (NCBI): domain Eukaryota; kingdom Viridiplantae; phylum Streptophyta; class Magnoliopsida; order Aquifoliales; family Aquifoliaceae; genus Ilex; species Ilex paraguariensis. The sequence goes on from CAUOFW020002292.1 coordinate 243,817, forward strand.
CTTGAAATATAAACAATAAGAAAACAAAAAATGGGTAATTATACTGAGAGCCTTTATAGTTTACACTTTCAAAAAATATTCATATAGTTTCAAATTTTATACTAGTACCCCTTTCTATTTATGTAAGCATCCTCATCACTTTTTTTGTTTTTTTTAAAAAAAATATGTCATTTTTTGCCAAGCACATCAGTTTTGGCTCTTTAGTATCCAAGCTGATCTCGGCCATGTGAATTTTTTTAGATGATTTATCATATAAAAATAAAAGGCATTTCTATCAACCAAATAAAAGAAAGTGGAAAAATAAAAGGTTGATAAATACTTCATTTTTCGTTTTTCAATTCTCTTGCTTATAGTGGAGACTGAGGGAAGACTAAGGTGGTGTTTGATAAAAGTAAAAGTTGAAATTTAAAAGTTGAATGTTAAATTCGTGGATTGTTTGTCAAACTGTTTAATAACTACACAGAGCTGACATCTGAAAATAAATTAATTTTCAGTTTTATCCTTTTGATTTTTATTTTGAAATATTTATAAAATATGTTTTTATCTAATAAAAAACTACGATATATTAGATTAATCATAATCACTATTTTTAAGAAGTACTTAATATAGTAAGATAAATTAAGGGTTTTGAAGAGAACACTAATTAGAATTTTAATAGAACTGTGAAATATTTTAGGTAGAATTATCANATTAAGGGTTTTGGAGAGAACACTAATTAGAATTTTAATAGAACTGTGAAATATTTTAGGTAGAATTATCATTTTGTAAATTTTAGTAAAGATGTTTTTGTTGAGTGCTTTTAGCTTTCAGAATTAAGTAAGAGATCTCCTACTNTAGAAGTGGAGGAGTAAGGGGATTGATGAGATGGTGTGAAAAAAAATTAAATAGATGGATAAAACTAGAACAGACAAAATATAAATGTCATGCATTGCACGATCTCATGCGGGGTCCCTAGCAACAAACTATTAGAGTATATTGGGGACATAGATTGTTGCTTTTTGTTAGTTGCAGTCATATACATCATATTAGACACAACCTTGTAGGCTTCCTATTCTGACATTTCAAGGGGCAGCTTTGCCACATGTTTTTGTCACAATGAGAAAGAAAATGGAAAGTTGCCAAATCCATCCATGATCCATGGTTTATTGGCTTCTAAGCACACTTGAAATATAAACAATAAGAAAACAAAAAATGGGTAATTATACTGAGAGCCTTTATAGTTTACACTTTCAAAAATTATTCTTATAGTTTAAAATTTTATACTAGTACCCCTTTCTGATTATGTAAGCATCCTCATCACTTTTTTTGTTTTTTTTAAAAAAAATATTTTATTCTTTGCCAAGCACATCAGTTTTGGCGCTTTAGTATCCAAGCTGATCTCGGCCATGTGAAATTTTTTAGATGATTTATCAGAAAAAAATAAAAGGCATTTCTATCAACCAAATAAAAGAAAGTGGAAAAATAAAAGGTTGAAATGGTCACATAAATCTATGTATATTTTTTTACAAGCTATGTATATATTTTTTTCCCTCAATGCATAAATACTTCATTTTTCGTTTTTCAATTCTCTTGCTTATAGTGGAGACTGAGGGAAGAATAATGTGGTATTTAATAAAAGTAAAAGTTGAAGTCTGAAAGTTGAATGCTAAATTCGTGGACTATTTGTCAAACCGTTTAATAACTACACAGAGTTGACATCTGAAAATAAATTAATTTTCAGTTTTACCCTTTCGATTTTTATTTTGAAAATATTTATAAAATATGTTTTTATCTAATAAAAAACTACGACATATTAGATTAATCATAATCACTATTTTTAAGAAATACTTAATATAGTAAGATAGATTAAGGGTTTTGGAGAGAACACTAATTATANTAAACCTCCCTCAGTGAGTAACCAAGGATTTGCTTCCAGAAAGTCTGTTTTTTTTTCTGAATTATAGAATTAGAGCTACAAATGAATCAAATTGTGCTTCAACAACTCAGAGAATGAATCTAGCTCAAGTTCAAATTTATAACTTGTTAACTAAACTAGCCGAGCTAGAGTAATGGACTATGGAACTCATCTAAAATTAATCATGACATGGGTGTAATATTGTATAGAGTTTGAGCTCAATTCATTTAACCAATCACCAGATTACAGAGAAAGCCAAACAGAGGCCGATTTCAGAAGAAAAAATAAAAAGCCGATCTTGAACAAGATGTTCAAAGCTCCTCCCAATCTCGAGTCAATCACAAATTCGTTTTTTGAAAATAAATGGGCTGAGCCTGAAGTTGAACAGTCTAGTGTTCGCTCTCGTCTATAGTCATTTGCACCTCTCCAAGGATTTGCTTCCACAAAGTTTGTGTCTCAAAAAAACAAAATTCAAAAATTATTTTTGAGAAGAGTTTTAAAAAATTATTTTTTGTGTCACAAAACTTGTTTGATTATATGATTTTTAAAAATAATTCTATAAAATAGAAAATTGTAAAATTTGTTTGAACAGTAATCCAAAAAATAATTAAAACAGAAATGTGGTGATAGTGAAAGTGTGGTGGTATTGGTGGGGAAGGGTGATGGAAGTGTGATGGTGGGTCGTGGTGAAATTGTGGTGAACGTGGTGGTGAAATCTAAATTCTAGAAAAGGTGATTTCTAAAAGCATACAAAACAATTTTAACTTGTTCTCTAAATTTATTTAATTTTTGTTCTCAATTTTTAAAAATCAAAAACAAAAAAACAACTGGTTAAATAGTTTTTCTCTCATAAACTGTTTTCAAAAATAGCAAAAAATAGTTTTAGAGATGTAAATTGGGCCTTAATTTTCATTTTTATGTGAATCAAAAAAGAATTCAAGTTGGGAGTGTGTCCACACTATCGAATAAACCTCCCTCAGTAAGACATGAAGGAAGCATGCTTGCCAACTTCAATAATGATGATAGTGTGCACGTAATTCTTCTGTTATATTTTAGTCCACACACCAACTTTTGTTTTCAACAGCCTCAATCATTTTTGAATTACCACTTCCTAGTGGAAGAAAGGCTAAAAACAATAAATAAGAAAACAGATAAGGTTACACGTTTTTTACTGTTGTCAAGAGGGGGATTTTTTTCACAATAGTCGCATTATTTGGACCCTACTCGAGTTCGGCTCATTTTGAACTCTAACTTATTTTTAAAACGAGTCGAATTTAAATAATTTTTTGCACTTATTCTAAAAAAGAAGAGTTCGACCACAATTCCACTCTTTCTTTACTACTGCTACCTTGGGTAAAGGGTGATGCGTTCGTCTCACCCGATCATCTTGGCCTAAGTCTTGAAAGTCTTTGGCTTTTGGTCACCGCAAACCATCCTCTAATGCTAACACATCTTTGTGCGAGACCAGTCTCATATTTTCCATCGATTCTAGCTCTCTTGTCATTTTGTAACGCCATGATTTAGTATTGAAATATGTCTTCTACTTTGAGTTAGGTTTGTACGACTTTAAAATGTATATAAAATGAAAGTCTAAAATTTATAATTATAAATCACTTTAACTCATCCGTCTTAATTTTAATGCTCCATTTAATAAAAAAGATAGAAAGTAAGAAAGATACACTTTCTATCTTCTAAAAAAGAAAAGTAGAAATAATATACTTCTCTTCCTTTGTATTTGGTAGGATGAATGAAAAACAAAAATGATTAATTTTTTATTTTTGTGCTTGGTAAGATGGAAAAAATATTTTTTTAGTTTTAATTTTTATTTTTTTTAAATATAAATAAATATTTTATCATTGTATTTATATATAAAATTAATTTATATATAATTTATATAATAAAGTAACTTACAATTCAAATCTCAAACGATAAACAATATGAATTTTGTTATTCGCAGTTGAGATTACTTTAAATTTTACTTTAAAGTTTATATAACGGCTAATATTAACACCTTAAATTTAATAGCAAAAATAGGCCCCTAAGAATGTGTTTAGAGTAATTTTTTAAAAGTACTTTTAAAAATTATATCTCTTAAATACTTTAAAAAAATAATATTTTTAACCGCCCCTACCACTACCTCTACCACCGCCACTACCACCACAACTACCACCATCGCCTCCGCCACTGCTGCCACCACGACCACAACTATCGTTATTGCCACTACCACCATCACCTTCGTCCCCACTGTCATTGCCGCCGCCACCAATGCCAACCGCCCACTCCAACCACTTCCGCTGCCGCCACGACCACCGACGTCGTCATAGCTACCATCGCCACAGTCACCTCCACCATCGCCGCCACCACCAACATCACCGTCAACGCCACCACCACCGTAGCCGTCACCACCGCCATTGCCACCACCGCTGCCACTATCGCCATTGTCGTTACCACCACCACCACTGGAGTTCACCACCCTCACTACAAATCGATACTTAAATTCTTTTATCTTTTCTCTATATTTGTGATTTGATTTTGGATATGAATACAAATATGTTTATTGTTTACTATTTTTTATTACTCTGTGTCTTCAGACACATGCAATAACTAGTATATGTATATATCAAATGATATATAGACAAATAAAATACATTTCAATACAAATAATTAATTTTTCTTACAATTTTAGAGAAATTGATTCTGGTGAATTGAGAAAAAAATTCATTCATCTACTTTTTCATCCTTCTTATTTTCTTTCTTTACCAAATATGATGTTTTTATCTATCTCTATAATTGTTTATCTTTCTAACTTTTCATCATTTTATTTTTTTATCGTACCAAACAGAACATATAAGTCTTACAAGTCTTCACTAGTAGACATGTGTTACCACATAATGCAAATCATAACTCCTAAAACATGCTCCACATTGTCAAACCACTTGTCTAATTAATTACATACATTTTTCTTTGTTAAAGCCCTTGTCATCAAATCTTTTGCCATTTTTTTTTTTTGGGGAGGAGAGTTCTTTCCGTAGAGTCAGCTAGCAATAAGAAAATTATACGGTACTTGTTTTAAAAGTTATAACTTAACTTTTAAAAATTATAATTTCAATATTGATTGTAATCTCTCAGTATCGATCATATTTTTTAAAAATTATAACTTACATTTTAAAAAATTATTAATTTAATTATAAAAAATTATAATTTTCAATCCGGCTGGCCACGCAGCAGCCTTTCCCCTGGCAATACATTACTGCAAGTCAAATTTGATGTCAGGCGAAAAAGACTTTATAATTCCTCAGGTGTGTGCTTATAAGGAAATCCTTGTGGCATCCATTACCTCCTCATCAAAGGGGGATATGTGGAAAATTTGCCACCTTACCAACCAACTTCAAGATGCCCGATTCATAATTCACCTTTTTTTTTTCCTTTTTGGTTACCAGAATTTTCTTTTGGATAAGATCACATTACAGTCATTTGTATAAAGTAAAGCACAGTATCCGTAATCACCCAAAAATTAAATATATTTCTTTAGCCGAAATATCTTCTAAAGAATTGAACTCAAAAAAATATTTGTGTTATTAACACGTCTCAAAATAACTTCATATCGATGATCTACCCATTCAAGATTCCTAATTCACCTTACATGAACCACTATCTCTATAAAGTTTATTTGTCGCCAAAAGTCTCGAGCAAAATTTTTTTGGATTTTTTTGCGACAACCCTCGTTTTATTGCATTGAATATTTACATTTTTAGTATTGAAGTACTTTTCACCCAAATATCTATCTTTCGCAACACATATTTTTTGTTCTCGAAAAAAACACTTTTGAGTTTGACCACCAATTTCAACATTTTGTTGCAGAAAACATTTTGAAGCGAGCCTAGCGCGACAATTTAGCAACAAAAATATTTCGTCATGAAAAGTCTTTCCTTTTAGCGACGAATAAATTTGCGGCAAAACATCAAATTCATTGTAATGTTGTTGAATAAACTTGGACGTTGTTTGAAAGAAGGTGAGGGTTACCACTAGTGCTTCTTGAACTGACTAACTAAATGGCGGTCTTAGAAGGAAGTGGGCACCCCTTGTGAACCTGCTTCCAAAAGGTTCTCTTTAAACTTTGAATGAAGACATAATGCTTGCTGTTTTTGATTGATTATTATGCTTAAACGGTTTACACAAGCACACAGGTACGTAGATTAAAGTTGCTTCATCTAAACATGTGTGTTAACTGGCCTAGGCTGCTTGAATGGTCAAATTTTTTGGAAATATTATACTTCAACCCCTTAAAAGCCCCCTATCTCACATTATCCCTCAACTATATATACATTATATATCATATATTCACTACCAATTATAGTTATTAGTTTGAGACGTCCAAAGTTTGGAGATTTGTACCACTTGGGTAAAAAGTAGTCATTTTGCTATTAAAACTGCTTGAATTTTTTTTTATTATGAGCTGCCCGAATAGTCCAATGTTATGTTGTTAACATCGCGATTTAAACAGGGACAAATTGTAAACTCAAACGTCATGAATTTGAATCTTGACAATCCCTTAAAGCCAGACTATGATGAATTTATTCTTCATGAATGTCCAAATCTCAGCGTGGATGACCTATTTTTGACCAGATGAGGGAAATAATTAGTCGAGGTACGCATAAGTTGTACCGAACACCCCTGAACATTAAACCAAAAAAGAAAATATTGCAACTTAAACATCTTGAGTTTAACTCTTTTCATGTAACTTCTGTGTTAAACGAGTACATGCAGTAGTTGGCAGGTGATTTTAAGTGTCCAACATTACTCTACAATGTTGTTACTAATTTGTTCCTAACTTGAACAGGTTCTCCCATTATAAAAAATAAATAAATTATAGTATTTCTCAAAATCCATTGGCGTGAGCATTTTATTTTCTAAGCACAAGGAAATTTTGGTGGGATAACGCGAAACTAATAATTTAAGTAGTTAAAAGGATACAATTTGAATAACATGATAACATAAGACTTAAGAGTGAAGTGAGATTAGTAACCGTTGTTTGAAGGATATAGGTTCCCCAAGATTAGTAAGCTGATATTTTAACCGTCATCTTTCATAGAGTAGACCTTAATCATATCCTGCCGTATTAGAAGTCTTATGCACTAGGCTGTCTTTTTCATTTATGTGAAAAATAATTAATTCCATCAAAGTTATACACATGTCCTGGTCACTGAATACTAAGGTTGGTTTAAACTGGTTTCCAAATCTTTGGGGGTCATGAAATTCCACATTCCAAATACTTGAATAAGAATTTAATAGGAAAAATGAAAATAAAAGTAATACATACAACTTGAAGAGGTTGGCATCAACTTCTATTTTAAAGCCTAGCAGATGATCTCCAACAGGTTGTACATGCCTGCATGAACCAACTATATAGTAAATATATTCATAATTCTGTTCCAGTCCACGGGAATAATCATTTATTCCGAAACAAATGAACATTAACATCACGATATTTGCAAAAATGTCAATGTTACGTCATTCTACGTGCCAATTCTTATCGACTGTTCGGATTGCAAAGCATTTTTTTGAATTTTTTTTTTTTTTTTTCCTTCTTCCTTCTGTAATGCATCCTTCATTCACTTTTCACATATTTTGTTTGTAATGCCCTTTGGTTATAATGATCCATATCCTTTCTTTCCTTGGTNTTCCGAAACAAATGAACATTAACATCACGATATTTGCAAAAATGTCAATGTTACGTCATTCTACGTGCCAATTCTTATCGACTGTTCGGATTGCAAAGCATTTTTTTGAATTTTTTTTTCTTTTTTTCCTTCTTCCTTCTGTAATGCATCCTTCATTCACTTTTCATATATTTTGTTTGTAATGCCCTTTGGTTATAATGATCCATATCCTTTCTTTCCTTGCTCTGATTGTGGACCTTGGAGTCACATGGAAGGCTATACGTTGAGAGTGATTAGGCCCATGTTTTTTTATAGGTATGACATTTTCAGATAAAGTTCGAGAATATAATACGATACGATTCGATTGAACAGAGAGTTTTAGACTGAATATATTCGGCTTTACGCNTTGTAATGCCCTTTGGTTATAATGATCCATATCCTTTCTTTCCTTGCTCTGATTGTGGACCTTGGAGTCACATGGAAGGCTATACGTTGAGAGTGATTAGGCCCATGTTTTTTTATAGGTATGACATTTTCAGATAAAGTTCGAGAATATAATACGATACGATTCGATTGAACAGAGGGTTTTAAACTGAATATATTCGGCCTTACGCCTCATAATTTATTCAACCATTGAACTAACCAATAGAGATTTACATTCAATCCCTTATTACAAGTGAAGTGAAATTCAAGTCTTTGCAATAATGCAATTAAATGATTAAATGTTGAACTGGGAAACAAACAGCGGCGAAGAACAAGATTATTATACATTAAATTACTGAAGAGGACAATAGAAATGTGGAGAAAAACCCTAACAATTGAAGCCATGCACACAAGAAGAATAAAGCATGAAACACCACTGACAGCCTTCACTCGTGCTTCATGGTTGCTTCACCTTAACACTGTCGGTAGAGCCACCAGTTGCGCTACCTTCAATTCCAGCCCCGATAACACCACTGATGCCGCCCCCAAAACCGCAACCTCCTCCTCCACCAAACCCTCCACCTACACCACCACCAATCTGTGCCTATTCCTCCCCCAACTCCTTCACCCACACCACCTCCACCACCAACACCTCCTATTCCTCCACCGGTGCCACCACCACCTGGGCTTTTTGTAGAATTTAGTTTGTATGTTGATCCGGACGATCATCCGATCCAAAATAGTGTTGCGTGGTTTTTAATGAAAAATTTTCTGAGACTTAGTCTACGGAGCGAAGGCTTGGGCCAATAGCGCTGATGGACAAGTCATAGCACTTATGGACAAGCCTCGTGGAGGTTCGAGGACATTGGTCCTAAGAAATTTTTTTGGGGCCCATTTTGTAGCCCTGTGGGCAGAACATATAAAAACTATTATTTGGTGATTAGGGTTTTGGATTGATTTTATACGGCCGCCGCCCTCTCTATATTCATTCTTGAGAATAGTGAAATTCCTGCAGTTTCATAGATGTAGGCAAATTGCCGAACTATGTAAATTCTGTGTTGTGTAATTGTTTAGTTTACATTCTTATCGTTCTTTTTATTAATTTCACTTTATTGTTATTGTTTGATTTCACAACACCACCACCTATTCCAACACTAATTTCTCCTCCTGGTCCACCAATGCCGCCTCCAACTCCTCCTCCTACACCACCAATATCACCTCCTGCTCTGCCAATTCCTCCTCTTGGCCCACCAATGTTGCCTCCAATTCCTCCTCCACCTCCACCACCAATGCCACCTCCAACTCCTCCTGCTACACCACCAATATCACCTCCTGCTACACCTCCACCACCAATGCCTCCTCTTGACTCACCAATGCCACCTCCACCACCAATACCTCCTCCTGCTCCACCAATGTCTCCACTTAGTCCACCAATGTCGCCTCCAACTACTCCTCCTACACCACCACCAATACCTCCTCCTGGCCCACAAATGTCATCTCCAACTCCTCCTCCTACACCACCTCCACCACTAATACCTCCTCCTGCTCCACCTCCACCACCAATGCCTCTTCCTGGCCCACGAATGCCTTTTCCAACTCCTCCTCCTACACCACCTTCACCACCAATATGTCTGCCTGCTCCACCTCCACCACCAATGCCTCATCCTGGCCCACCAATGCCACCTCCAACTCCTCCTCCTACTCCACCTCCACCACCAATGCCTCTTCTTGGCCCACCAATGTCACCTCTAACTCCTCCTTCTTTACCACCACCAATACCTCCTCCTGCTCCACCACCAATGCCACTTCTAACTCCTCCTCCTGCACCACCTCCACCACCAATACCTCCTCCTGCTCCACCAATGTCTCCACTTAGTCCACCAATGTCGCCTCCAACTACTCCTCCTACACCACCACCAATACCTCCTCCTGGCCCACAAATGTCATCTCCAACTCCTCCTCCTACACCACCTCCACCACTAATACCTCCTCCTGCTCCACCTCCACCACCAATGCCTCTTCCTGGCCCACGAATGCCTTTTCCAACTCCTCCTCCTACACCACCTTCACCACCAATATGTCTGCCTGCTCCACCTCCACCACCAATGCCTCATCCTGGCCCACCAATGCCACCTCCAACTCCTCCTCCTACTCCACCTCCACCACCAATGCCTCTTCTTGGCCCACCAATGTCACCTCTAACTCCTCCTTCTTTACCACCACCAATACCTCCTCCTGCTCCACCACCAATGCCACTTCTAACTCCTCCTCCTGCACCACCTCCACCACCAATACCTCCTCCTGCTCCACCAATGTCTCCACTTAGTCCACCAATGTCGCCTCCAACTACTCCTCCTACACCACCACCAATACCTCCTCCTGGCCCACAAATGCCATCTCCAACTCCTCCTCCTACACCACCTCCACCACTAATACCTCCTCCAGCTCCACCTCCACCACCAATGCCTCTTCCTGACCCACGAATGCCTTTTCCAACTCCTCCTCCTACACCACCTTCACCACCAATATGTCTGCCTGCTCCACCTCCACCACCAATGCCTCATCCTGGCCCACCAATGCCACCTCCAACTCCTCCTCCTACTCCACCTCCACCACCAATGCCTCTTCTTGGCCCACCAATGTCACCTCTAACTCCTCCTTCTTTACCACCACCAATACCTCCTCCTGCTCCACCACCAATGCCACTTCTAACTCCTCCTCCTGCACCACCTCCACCACCAATACTTCTCCTACTCCACCTCCACCACCAATGCCTCCTCCTGGCCCACTAATGCCAACTCCAACTCCAACTCCTCCTTTTGCACCACCACCAATACCTCCTCTTGCCTTATCTCTGCCACCAATGCCTCCTCCTGGCCCACCAATGCCACCTCCAACACCTCCTCCTACACCACCTCCACCACCAACACCTCCTCCTGCTCCAACTCCACCACCAATGACTCCTCAGGTCTAAACTGTGTGTTTTACTGCCCCTCAGTTTGCGGGGGGTTGTAAGAGAAATTGCATAATTCTTTGCCATATCCTCTGTCAGATTTCATGTTGATTCTCTGGATCCTTCAGACAATACTTGACTAATTTAGAATTCCTTTGTATGGCAATTTAGGATGCCTTAATTGGACATAACTAGTAGATTTGCAAAACTTTTTTACAACTAGTTTTATGTACTTAAATGCACTAAATCTCTCTATATAATGAAATTAATCAAAGGGCTCGATATGATTTTGTACCGTCTGTTATCTTATAGATTCGAGCTCTCTTGCCATTTTTTAATGCCCTGATTTAGTATTGAAATATGTCTTCTACCTTGAGTTAGGTTTGTACGACTTTAAAATTTATATAAAATAAAGGTCTAAAATTTATAATTATAAGTCACTTCAACTCATCTGTCTTTAATGTTAATGCTTTGTTTAGTAGGAAAGATGAAAAGTAAGAGAGATAAAAAAATATGAGGAATACATTTTTTATCTTCCAAAGAAGGAAAATAGGAATGATATAATTTTTTTCCTTTGTGTCTAGTAGGATAGATAAAAAATAAAAATGATTAATTTTTTTTTTTTTTGGTGCTTGGTAAGATGGAAAAAATATTTTTTTAATTTTTATTTTTTTAAAAAAAATATAAAAAAATATTTTATTATTATATTTATATATAAAATTAATGTATACATAATATATGTATACATCAAATGATATATAAACAAATAAAATATATTGTAATACAAATAATTAATTTTTCATCCAATTTTCTTCTAATTTTAGAGAATTAATTTTTCTGAGTTGAAAAAAAAACTTATTCATCCATTTTTCCATTCTTTTTTTTTTCCTTAAATATGACGTTTTATTTATTTATTTATTTATTNTGTATACATCAAATGATATATAAACAAATAAAATATATTGTAATACAAATAATTAATTTTTCATCCAATTTTCTTCTAATTTTAGAGAATTAATTTTTCTGAGTTGAAAAAAAAACTTATTCATCCATTTTTTCATTCTTTTTTTTTCCTTAAATATGACGTTTTATTTATTTTTTTATTTTTTATTTTTTTTTCATCCTATTAAATGAAACATAGTTCTTACAAGTCTTCACTACTAGACATGTGTTACCACACAATGCAAATCATATCTCCTAAAACATGCTCCTCAAAGTCAAACCACTTGTCTAATTACAGGCATTTTTCTTTGTTAAGCTCTTGTAATCAAATGTTTCGCCTTTTTTTTTTTTGTTTTTTTTGTTTTTGGGGGGGGCGTTTGTCTTTTCGGTACAATCAACTAGCAATAAGGAAATTATACGGTATTGAAAAAATAATAATTTAGTATTGTATAGTCTATTACAATTCTATCATCAATCATGAGTTTTTCTGAAAAATTTGTAATTTTTCTCTTATGAGTTATAAGTTAATCTTTAAAAGTTATAACCTAAATTTTAAAAACTATAATTTCGATATCGATTGTAACTTCTCATAATTGATCATACTCTTTAAGAATTAATTTATACCTCAAAAAAATTTTAATTTAATCTTAAAAAATTATAATTTTCAATACCGCTGGTTAGTATTATCAAAACCAGACTGGACCGGCCGATCAGACCGATTCACCCGTGACCCAGGGCTTTAATCGGTCTGGTTCCCTAATTGGACCGTATAAGGAAGAGAACCGGCTAAAAACCGAAAAATTGACCGATTTTTATAAAAAATTGTGAATCGGCAATTTTTTAAAATCGGACAATTCAAAGACAAATGAAAAATTAAATGACTTAAATTACAGTTCTTTTTATTTGGGCCATTCTTTTGCCATAAATCGTAGAAGACACCANATTGACCGATTTTTATAAAAAATTGTGAATCGGCAATTTTTTAAAATCGGACAATTCAAAGACAAATGAAAAATTAAATGACTTAAATTACAATTCTTTTTATTTGGGACTCCACTCCCAGGCGACCAACGAGCAACAACCACCGATCAGCAACCACCGATCAGGAACCAGCGACCAATGACCAGATCTTTGCTGTCATCTCCTCCTTTTTCCTGCTTCTATCAGATCAGACTGTAACATTAAGGTAAAAACTTCCAACAGCTAATATATGCATCCTGGGCTAGATCAAATACCCTCTCCTGCAATCTCAATTATATCAAAAGCAATTTGGTTGTGTAACTAGAGAGAATGTGTGTCATGCTCTTATTTTTTAATCAGTAGTTGCAAATTATATAAATCAAAATCAACTATTAGAAATGAATTTCGGTATAACACTAAGTGGGTATCGTAATTTTATCCTTATAAAGATGCACAGACAAGAACAATTCAAGCTCACATATCACTATATTGTGAATTTTTCTATTATGTAATTGGATTAGGGTTTTAAAGTTCAACTTTGATATTTGACATCGGTGTTTCTTTTACATAAATTCATTAATTTTATGAAAAATTGTATGCAGTTTAGACATATTTTATATTTTGTAGCTAAATTATGATGTTTTATAATTATTATATATATATTTTTATTTTTTTTATTATATGACCAATTTGACCAATTGACTCACCGATTAACCAGTGAATCATTGACTCAATTTCTTAACTGATTTGATGACCGATCCAGTTCTAACAAAGTTACCTCTGGCCACACAGTAGCCTTTCCCCTAGCAATATATTACTGCAAGTCAAATTTGATGTCAGGTGAAAAAGACTATATAATTCCTCAGGTGTGTTGGCATGCATTACCTCCTCATCAAATAGGGATATATGGAAGATTTACCAACCAACTGCAAGATGCTCAATTCATAATTCACCTTTTTTTTCCTTTTTGGTTACGAAAATTTTCTTATGGATAAGATCACATTACAGTCATTTGTATAAAGTGAAGTACAGTACCTGTAATCACCCAAAAGTTAAATATATTTATTTAGCCGAAAAATCTTTTGAAGAATCAAACACAAAAAAACATTTGTGTGTTATTGACACGTCTCAGAATAACTTCATATCGGTGATCTACCCATTCACGGCTCTTAATTCACCTTACGTGAACCTCTATCTCTACGAAGTTTATTTATTGCCAAAAGTCTCGAGCAAAATTTTTTTGGGTTTTTTTGCAACAACTCTCGCTTTATTGTAATGAATATTTTACATGTCTAGCGATGAATTACTTGTCGTCCAAAGGTCTATCTTTCGCAACAAATACTTTTGTTGCCCAAAAGAAATACTTTTGGCGAAGAATTCAACATTTCATTGCATAAAACATTTTGAGACAAGCCTAGCGCGACAACCCAGCAACAAAAATATTTCGTCGCGAAAAGTCTTTTTTTTTTAGTCACCAATAACCACTAGTGCTTCTTGAACTGACTAACTAAATGGCGGTCTTAGAAGGGAGTGGGCACCCCTTGTGAACCTGCTTCCAAAAGGTTCTCTTTAAACTTTGAATGAAGACGTAATGCTTGCTGTTTTTGATTGATGATTATGCTTAAACGGTTTACACAAGCACACAGGTACGTAGATTANAAAGGTTCTCTTTAAACTTTGAATGAAGACGTAATGCTTGCTGTTTTTGATTGATGATTATGCTTAAACGGTTTACACAAAAAGTTGCTCCATTTAAACATGTGTGTTAACTGGCCTAGGCTGCTTGAATGGTCAATTTTTTTGGAAATATTGTACTTCGACCCCTTAAAAGCCCCCTATCTCACATTATCCCTCAACTATATATACATCATATATCTTACATTCCCTTCCAATTATAGTTATTAGTTTGAGAAGTCCAAATTTTGGAGATTTGTATCACTTGGGTAAAAAGTAGTCATTTTGCTCCAAAAACTATTTGAATTTATTTTATTATAAGTTACCCGAATAGTCCATTGTTATGTTGTAAACATCGCGATTTGAACATGAACGAACTATAAACTCAAACGTCATAAGTTTGAATCTTGATAATCTCTTAGGGTCAGACCATGAGAGATTTATTTTTTATGAATACCCAAATCTCTGCGTGAATGACCTATCTTTGACCAAACGAGGAAATGAATTAATCGAGGTGTGCGTAAACTGTCTCAGACACCCCTAAAGACCTGAACATTGAACCAAAAAAAAAACATCGCAACTTAAACATTTTGAGTTAGATTCTTTTCATCTAACTTCTGTGTTAAACCGGTACATGCAGTTGGCGCGGGTGATTGTAGGTGTCCAACATTTACTCTACAGTGTTGTTACTAATTTGTTCCCAACTTGAAGAGGTTCTCCCATTATAAAAAAAAAAAATTATAGCATGCCTCAAAATCCATTGAATTGAGCATTTTATGTTCTAACCACAAGAAAATTTTGGTGTTCGGATAACGTGAAACCAATTTAAGTAATTAGAAGGATACAATTTGAATAACATGATAACATAAGACTTAAGAGTAAATTGAGATTAGTAATCATTGCTTAAAGGTTACAGTTTACCCAAGATTAGTAACCATTGTTTGAAGACATTGGCATCAGCTTCTATTTTAAAGCCTAGCAGATGATCTCCAACTGGCTGTACATGCCTGCATGAACAACTATAAAGAAAATATATTCATAATTCTCTTCCAGTCCACGGGAATAATCATTTATTCCGAAACAAACGAACAGCGACAAAGAACAAGATTATTATACATTAAATTACTGACAAACACATTAGAAATGTGGAGAGAAACCCTAACAATTGAAGCCATGCACACAAGAAGAATAAAGCATGAAACACCACTGACAGCCTTCACTCGTGCTTCATGGTTGCTTCACCTTAACACTGTCGGTAGAGCCACCAGTTGTGCTTCCTTCAATTCCAGCCCCGGTAACACCACTGATGCCGGCCCCACCACCACCGCCAAAACCTCCTCCTCCCCCACCACCACCCAAATCTCCTCCGACTCCTCCACCAACACCAGCTCCGCCACCAATCCCTCCCCCAAATCCACCGCCACCAATACCTCCTATCCGTACGCTAGCTCCTCCACCAATCCCTCCGCCAAACCCTCCCCCAACTCCTCCACCCACACCACCTCCATCACCAATACCTCCTATTCCTCCACCGGTTCCACCACCACCACCTATTCCAACACCAATTTCTCCTCCTGGTCCACCAATGCCGCCTCCAACTCCTCCTCCTGCACCACCACCAATTCCTCCTCCTGGCCCACCAATGCTGCCTCCAATTCCTCCTCCTGCACCACCACCAATGTTGCCTCCAACTCCTCCTCCTGCACCACCACCAATGCTGCCTCCAACTCCTCCTCCTACACCACCACCACCAATACTACCTCCTGCTCCACCTCCACCACCAATGCCTCCTCCTGGTCCACCAATGCCGCCTCCAACTCCTCCTCCTGCACCACCTCCACCACCAATACCTCCTCCTGCTCCACCTCCACCTCCACCACCAATGCCTCCTCCTGGACCACCAATGCCACCTCCAACTCCTCCTCCTGCACCACCTCCACCACCAATACCTCTTCCTGCTCCACCTCCACCACCAATGCCTCCACCTGGCCCACCAATGCCGCCTCCAACTCCTCCTCCTGCACCACCTCCACCACCAATACCTCCTCCTGCTCCACCTCCACCACCAATGCCTCCTCCTGGACCACCAATGCCCCCTCCAACTCCTCCTCCTGCACCACCTCTACCACCATTACCTCTTCCTGCTCCACCTCCACCACCAATGCCTCCTCCTGGCCCACCAATGCCACCTCCAACTCCTCCTCCTGCACCACCTCTACCACCATTACCTCTTCCTGCTCCACCTCCACCACCAATGCCTCCTCCTGGCCCACCAATGCCACCTCCAACTCCTCCTCCTGCACCACCTCTACCACCATTACCTCCTCCTGCTCCACCTCCACCACCAATGCCTCCTCCTGGCCCACCAATGCCACCTCCAACTCCTCCTCCTGCACCACCTCTACCACCATTACCTCTTCCTGCTCTACCTCCACCACCAATGCCTCCTCTTGGCCCACCAATGCCACCTCCAACTCCTCCTCCTGCACCACCTCCACCACCATTACCTCCTCCTGCTCCACCTCCACCACCAATGCCTCCTCCTGGCCCACCAATGCCACCTCCAACTCCTCCTCCTGCACCACCTCTACCACCATTACCTCTTCCTGCTCCACCTCCACCACCAATGCCTCCTCTTGGCCCACCAATGCCTCCTCTTGGCCCACCAATGCCACCTCCAACTCCTCCTCTTGCACCACCTCCACCACCATTACCAATTCCTCCTCCTACTCCACCTCCAGGTCCTCTACCACCAATTCCTCCTCCACCACCTCCATGTCCACCACCAATTCCCTTACCAATCCCACCTTTACCTCCACCACTAGTTCCCTTACCAATCCCACCTTTACCTCCACCACCAACTCCTTTTCCAACCCCACCTCCACCACCAGCTCCAATCCCTCCACCACCACTAGTTCCACCTCCGGGATGATGATAATGATGTTTTTTTTTCTCCTTGCGGTGCTTGCCATGACCTCCACCTCCACCACCTTTTCCTACACAATCAGGTTTTCCAATGTCACTAGCTTTTCCATCATGGAAACTAGAACCCACCCCTTTACCAAAACTAAAAGAATGCCCAAAACTCAACCCTTTCCACCCACCACCACCCCCAAAACCCCCACCTCCACCAATGTCACCACCATCACCGCCTCCTTCTCCTCCTCCACCACCGCCAATCCAGCCTGGGTTTCCATCAAAAAACCATTCTGGCTTCTTCACTACCCCACCAATTTCCTCCAACTCCCTACTCTCACCCCAGCCCGCAACCAAGAAAGAAAAGAACACCATCAAAAGTCCCTTCCCTGCCATTGTAGTCATCATCACTGCACTCACTGCCCGCCTATCTTCATGGTCCTGGCTTTTTATAGGGAAGGGCATGCACTTACGTTACCCAATACTGATGAAATTAAATTCAGTTCTCAACTGATTTTGCTTTTTGGATTCCCTTTTCTGCTTTCGGTATAATGGCATAGAAACAAAAGAACGTAAAATATTGTTGGAGGGTCTTTCTTTCATCGCTTCGCCGCTTGCTTTACAACAGTCGTCCAGCTCGATTACCCAGGCATATACGTGATTGCTTCATGTTAGCATTCATGTCCACCGTGATGCATGTCCTCTCTCTCTCTCTCTCTCTCACACACACACACACACAGTCACACAGGCTTACCGATGGCCATTGCCAACTGGTACTGATCNTCTCTCTCTCTCTCTCTCTCTCACACACACAC
This sequence comes from Ilex paraguariensis, assembly GCA_963454935.2. Lineage (NCBI taxonomy): Eukaryota > Viridiplantae > Streptophyta > Magnoliopsida > Aquifoliales > Aquifoliaceae > Ilex > Ilex paraguariensis. Next base: position 262,054 of record CAUOFW020002292.1, read on the forward strand.
ACACAGTCACACAGGCTTACCGATGGCCATTGCCAACTGGTACTGTGCCACTTTCCAGGCAAGAATTGCCATGGCAAGACAAAAAGGAAGTTAGAATTCGATGGGAGGCGGCAGTTGAAGTTAACAAGGCTCACGGACTATATTTATTCATGGGATGAATATTCGTTACTTGAAATTCTCTTTCTCTCTCTCTCCCCCTCTCTCTCTGGACGTGTTTAGAAGCGGCAGAGAACGTCCAAGTTTAAAACAATTAATAGCATTACCATAGTCAAATGGCCGTTTTAGAACTTATTTGAGCCTTCTTCTCATTTATTCCTCATTAATGACACCCTGAAAGTTCTCAATTTGATAGCGAAAATACAACTCTAAATAGTAATAGTATTATCTAAATCTACAATAAGAAAATATATTCTCTCTGATTTTGACAATAGAACTCTATAGAGTATCTTCAATATGAGGACTATGAGTAAGGGTCTCAATTTTACCCACTAAAATGAAATGGATACGAACCCAAAAATAATAGGACTGATAAATAAGAATAATAAATAAATTAAATTAAGGTTAAACACAAATAATATTATTAATTAGTATTATTGTAAGCAAAAAATAAGTATTTTAATTTTTTTTCAAAATATCATGTGTTATTTTAACTTAAAAAAAATATTGGCACAATTACTAACACGTATACACGATCCAAAATGACACAATATGACACGACAAAAATTGACAGACATTCCTATATTTGAGTAAGAAATACTATATGGACTTAATTTAAGAACTTAATCAATTTCTACATTCGAATTGTCTTTATCTAACTTTTAAACTCACAACTAATCTAACTATAATGAATTAAGTATTTATAACGTCACTCTTTTCGAGTTTTGTGTATGAAATTGGAAAAGCTGGACTACTTCTGAATTAATATTATGGCTCAATTCACACGCTAACCCAGACATATTTGCCCATTTGTTTGTGGAACAAAATCTGCATAATGTCCAACAAAGGTAAAGGGCATTAGCTCAGCGTAAACGAAAAGTATCAACAGAAAAATGATTTTAACCCAATAATTTTGACCTAATATCCTGATTTATGTGTGACATTATCCAATAATGCAATTGTACCTTTAATTATTGAACTTTTCATATGAACTAACATCTCACTAAGTCTAGGCCGGACAATTCTAGACATGGCTCACAAATCTAATACAAAATTGACACAGAATTAACGGTTAGGGTTTAGCCTTAGCAAGCTTGAGTGATAAACGGATGCACGCATTATACTTGATAAATGAATTGTCAATTTGACCTCGTTAGATATAATAGGAACCAGTTAAACATGATTTGTATACAACACAAACTTGACAAAATACGATTTTAGCTAAATATGTTTATGAATGAGTCATGTATTTATTGAACAAAGTTTTACACGGAGACTTAGATACGACACAAATCCCCACACAATACCACCACTAGAAGCCCTAATTATGTCAATGTATCTGGTGATATTACTGCTTTTAATTAAAATTTCCGTTAATTTGTCAGAAATTTGAAGAGAAAAAACTTGAGCACAACCACCCCAATCCTTCAAGTTCAACTTCGTTCATGTTAACTGGTTCAAGTTGGAGGTAAGGGGTGGCCATGAGCCAACAACCCATCCGGCCCAAGATGGTAGAATCTAAAAAATGGGTTTTTTTTTTATGTATTGAACTTTTAAGTCAAGGTTTTTTTTTTTTTTTGGGGGGGTCATAAGGTTCAAGCACTTTTTTTTAGAGTTTTTTGAAAGGAGATTTGGAAGTAGGTACAAAAATTTAGACTTAATTGAGCTAAATTACAATAAGAAAATTTATTTAGTACTAAGTGCATTTTTTTTTAAAAAGACTAAAAGACCAGTNGAATAAGTCATAAGGTTCAAGCACTTTTTTTTAGAGTTTTTTGAAAGGAGATTTGAAAGTAGGTACAAAAATTTAGACTTAATTGAGCTAAATTACATTAAGAAAATTTATTTAGTACTAAGTGCATTTTTTTTTTAAAAAGACTAAAAGACCATTTATTAGTCCATTAGGACATCTCCAACCATGACTTAAATTTAGACTTAAATTTGAATAAAAAACTTGATTTGATATAGAATACTCAAATTGGCAAACTCAAATATTTTAAAAAATTCTCTTATTGTCCCAAAATTTATTTTTTTTTGTCATTCAAATCATGATATTTGATAAAATAAATGAAACTTTTATATCTCTCCACGAATGGATAATTTTAAAAAAAATGAATAAGTATATGACACAACATGGAAATAAGGAAACCACAACAAAATTCTATGATTGTTCTAATCTCTTATTATTTTTTATAAATTCAGATAAAAAAAAGAAAAAAAATATAACTATTTTGATGTGGGTCTAGTTTGAAGAACACAAAAAATATATATTTTTAACAAAAATTGAAGATTGAATAAATAAAATTACATATTTTTTAAATTTGTGGGTAGCATAAGTTTAAAATTTAAGAAAGAATTTAGTGGCCTTAATTTGTACTACCAATAGTGTTTAACTTGAAAAAATTAAAGAAAAATTTGATGGGAGAACTTAAGGTTTATATAATATGAAAAATGAGTGAGATTAAGGTTTGAACAAATACAGTAATTCAAGAAAATAGAAGATGAAAAGAANGAAGAACACAAAAAATATATATTTTTAACAAAAATTGAAGATTGAATAAATAAAATGACATATTTTTTAAATTTGTGGGTAGCATAAGTTTAAAATTTAAGAAAGAATTTAGTAGCCTTAATTTGTACTACCGATAGTGTTTAACTTGAAAAAATTAAAGAAAAATTTGATGGGTGAACTTAAGGTTTATATAATATGAAAGATGAGTGAGATTAAGGTTTGAACAAATACAGTAATTCAAGAAAATAGAAGATGAAAAGAAAAAAAAACTTACTTACAGGCCTTCAAATGAATTGTGAAAGATTCGGTCGTGGTTGGAAACAGCGTAGTAGAGAGAAAGAAGAGGCAAAGGATAAGTAGTAGAAGAAATCTTTTAGTTTTTGATAGGTTAAAAAATTATCGTTAAAAATTTGGTATAACATGAATTTATTTCAATTTGGGTACAGAATAAGTTTTGTCTTGATTTGATATAGTTTTGATTCCAAGGTTAGAGAAATTTTTTGGGTCATTTAAATTTGAGTCAAGGTTGGAAATGCTCTCACTCTCTCTCCCTTATTTTCTCTCTCTCTCTCTCTCTCTATATATATATATCTTTCTCTCATTGATAATTTATTTTTTTTCAAAGATATAAAGATTTGATTTAATTTTTTCATCTCTCCTCTATTTTTTCTTTNTATATATATATCTTTCTCTCATTGATAATTTATTTTTTTTCAAAGATATAAAGATTCGATTTAATTTTTTCATCTCTCCTCTATTTTTTCTTTCTCTCTCTCTCCCCTATTTTCTTTCACCATTACTCTTTCTCTCCATATTCACTCTCCCTCTTTCCTTATATCAAGGTTATAACAACACAATTACATCAATTAGTTACAATTACCTTATAATATATCAAACAATTACTCACGTATTCTAATAAACAAAATAGTTACACTAAATAATTACAAGAAATTGGTGTATACAATTGGTGTAATCATGTGTGATACTAAATGGTGCAATTTTTTGGTTTATGTAAACAATTGATTGACAAATTGAGTTGATGTTATAATTTTGTATAATTATTTAGTGTAATTGTTAGATTTATTAGAACACGTGAGAAACTTTTTGGTGTANACAAGAAATTGGTGTATACAATTGGTGTAATCATGTGTGATACTAAATGGTGCAATATTTTGGTTTATGTAAACAATTGATTGACAAATTGAGTTAGTGTTATAATTTTGTATAATTATTTGGTGTAATTGTTAGATTTATTAGAACACGTGAGAAACTTTTTGGTGTATTAAAGGGCAATTGTAACTAATTGGTATAACTGATTAATGTAATTGTGTTATTATAACATTGATATGAAGAGAGAGAGAAAAATAAGAAGAGAGAGAGTAACAGTGAGAGAAAATAGAGGAGAGATAGAGAGAAAAAAATAGGGGAGAGATTAAAAAATCAAATCAAATATTTACATATTTGAAAAGAAAATAAATTATCAATGGGAAATAGAGAGAAAATAGGGAAGAGATTAAAAAATAANATGTAATTGTGTTATTATAACATTGATATGAAGAGAGAGAGAAAAATAAGAAGAGAAAGAGTAACAGTGAGAGAAAATAGAGGAGAGATAGAGAGAAAAAAATAGGGGAGACATTAAAAAATCAAATCAAATATTTATATATTTGAAAAGAAAATAAATTATCAATGAAAAATAGAGAGAAAATAGGGAAGAGATTAAAAAATCAAATCAAATCTTTACATATTTGAAAAGAAAATAAATTATTAATAAGAGATAGAGATAAAATAGGAGAGAGTAACAGAGAGAGATGGAGAGAAAATTGAGCAGAGATAGTGAGAGAGTAATGGAGATAGAGGGAGGGAGAGAGATGGAAATAATAAAAATTATGTATAATTTAAGAAAGGGTAAGTAAATAAATTCAAATGTTATTTGAATTTTATACCTAATCATAAAATATTTTATTAAAATTGAACTTAATAGAGTAAAATAATTATTTATACACTTCTTTTCAAGTAAGTTTAAAAAAATTTACCCACACCAAAAAAACTTTTTTTTGAAAGTCGATTGCTAAATCCAATAGAATTCTAAAATAAACTCATTCACCAATTTTTTTTTTAAATTAGGTCCCCGTTGAAAAGTCAAAGTAATGGACATAACTAATGCCCATTAAAATTATAAAAAATAATAATAATATAATCACCTAATTTAAACACTTATTGTAGAAACTTACGTCATCATAATATACCTTTTTTTTTCAGATATATTAATCGTCAGACAGGTACACAAATTATCTNTGCCCATTAAAATTATAAAAAATAATAATAATATAATCACCTAATTTAAACACTTATTGTAGAGACTTACGTCATCAAAATATACCTTTTTTTTCCAGATATATTAATCGTCAGACAGGTACACAAATTATCTGACAAGTATACAACAAATACGAAATAAAAATATATGTTTATATAAATACACAATGTATCATATATTAATATACCTATAATGAAGTATATGTACCGGTAATGCTTCAATAAAATATTGTATTTGGCGGTACAACGAATGGTCAATTCCACCATTCTATTTCCGGTAAAAACTTCAGAATCTCACTCCATTACCACTGTCACGTTTTTAGGCTGACTGAAAAAAAAAAAAAAAATGCCCAAAGGGGGGCCTAAATGCTATCTTCTTTCAAGTTGGGCTGCAATTTGTTTCGTCGCTGCCATACATGTCNGGGGGGCCTAAATGCTATCTTCTTTCAAGTTGGGCTGCAATTTGTTTCGTCGCTGCCATACATGTCTTACCCAAACACACTGGACATCAGAAGGGTAGAACTAGGAAAGCTGATCCTCTACCACTACCCTCACTACTTAATCAAAGTTCTTGTCACAACAATGGCTTCTTCCATACCCATCCATCACTTTATATATCACTCACATTTTTTAAATTTAGGCTGAAATTATGTAATGAAGACGTAATGGGTAATAAATATAATTACTGTTCAACCACTCCAATACAGGGTCTGCATCCAAAGTTTTTAAAATCAACAAGGACCTTTTTATATACTAGAAATTCGCTAGAAATAAACCTAATTTACACACAAAATAAGTAACCTTAACCTAATTTATTATTTTTTTTAGGTCTTAAAGGGCAAATTCATTTTAAAAAACTCATTTATCTTAATTTAAATAAAAAACATTTAATGATATCCATATAAAATACACTTTTTTAAATACAAAAAAAAATTAAATCTTCTTTATTTTGGATTTTTCATAATTATGACTCAGTTTCTCTATGTTTCTGATATATTAGATTTTTTATTGTATACACTATATCTGTAATTAAGCACAAACATACTCTGTCTCTCTGCTATTTTTATTGAATTTGTGAATTTTTATTTTTATACATTGCATCTAATTTTTGATTTGTGATTATTTTCATGCATGGCTTTTTTATACATTGAATCCGTGATTTGTTGGGATGTTGTTGATGCCTTTGAAGGTTGAATCTGGATATATGGTGGTGTCTTTGTTGTTATGAAATGAGATTTTGTTGTGATTATTATAAATTTTTAGCCTATTTATTATTATTTATAATTATTTTTTTTATTTTTGATGAAACGGTTGAACTATTGACCTATAAACCCAGTTTCTTTGCCGAGTTAATGTTTGGGCTGGGTTTTAAAACATTGTTCACTAGTGATGAACCCATTCCATTGCGGTGAATTGAAGGAAGAGAGATGAGAGATCAATATTGAAGGAAAAGAGAGGTGAGAGGAAAGAGGAAGGAAAGTGAGGAATTTAAATAAGACATATTATAGAGATAATGAGTAGGATGAAAGAGGGATGAGAGATAAAAGAATTTAAACAAGAGATAGAAGAGAAAATGACACGAGAAAGAGGATACAAAAATTAAAGGAAGAGATAGCAGAGAGAAAATGTGGGATGAAATAGAGAAGAGAGAGAAAGAACAATGCAAGGAAAAGATAGGAAAAAGAAAATAATGGAACAAAAGAGAGAGAAATAAAATAACAAAGATATGAATATTCTTGACTTTAGACCACACACTTCATATATTGCATACTCATGTCCTTAACAACTTAAAAAGTACATACTTGTACTTATTAACAAAAGAGATTGGTAGAATATATTGGCTTCTAACTTTCACCTGTAATTGACCAAAAAAAAAAAAAAAACACTTTCACCAAGTGTTATTAAAAATGTAAAGCGAACCGAAACGACCAAGGCTTCTAAGGCCTAGGCGAAGCAAAATGCTTCATTGAAGAAGCGAACAGTAAAAAAATGCTTCATTGAAGAGAAACATTTTATTGAAGCGAAGCGAACAGTAAAAAAACAAACAAATATTTTAGTTTAGTTACTTCTAAATATCCAAGTTCTAATTTTATGAATATTCATTTATTTGTTTATGAATGATACTATCACACTATAATCAAAGGACAAACAACTAAGTAATAAAACATACTAATCAACTAACTATAGAAGTAGCAGAACCATAAGCAAAAGAACATACCGGGTGTTGAAGAAGAAGACAGAAGTAGAAGAAAAGAACATACCTTGGTTTTCAAAGTAAAAACAGAAGCAACAGTAGCACTGTAGAAACAGATGAAGAAAAGAAGAGGAGCAGAAGAAGAGAAAAGAAAAATACTTTGAATTTCTGTCAAAAGAAAAAGACAGAAGCAGCAGCANGCACTGTAGAAACAGATGAAGAAAAGAAGAGGAGCAGAAGAAGAGAAAAGAAAAATACTTTGAATTTCTGTCAAAAGAAAAAGACAGAAGCAGCAATAGATGAGCTTTTTGTTGAAGAAGAAAAAGAGAAACATAAAAGAGAAGAAGAAGAAGAAGAAGAAAGGGGCAAACATGTCAAAACTTCATCAGGAATGAGCATTAACAGCAACAACCAAGCAACCAACAGCTTCTATCACAAATTTAGGGTTTGAGTTTGTATATATTAGGATAAGGGGGTAATTGGGCGTATGGGTATCCCATAATTTAGTTCTAATTGCCCTAATCCAACGGTCTATAACAAAAATAAAATAATCCAATGGTCCATAATAAAAAAATAAAACAACTTAAAAAACTTGACAAAGGCGTCGTTTTTCTCACCTTTTGCTTAAGCGATAGGCGATCACTTTTCTCGCTTTTTCCTCACCTCAGTCATATTCGTTTCGTCTAGGATGCTCAAGGTGACAGGCCCTCGCCTCGCTTCTCGCCTAAGCGAGCTTTTCACAACACTACTTTCACCTATATAATTATACTCCGTTTGGTAGGAATGATGAAAAGTAGAAATGATACATTTTTCTTCCTTGTGTTTGGTTGAATGGATGAAAAATAAAAATGATTAATTTTTTTAAGATAGAAAAAATATTTATTTTTTATTTTATTTTAAAATTTTTATTTTTTGTTTTTATTTTTTAAAATTTTTATTTTAAAAAAGTATAAATATATATTTATCATTGTATTTATATATGAAATTAATGTATACATAATATATATATATCAATGGATATATAGACAAATAAGATACATTTCAACACAAATAATTAATTTTTCATCCACTTTCCTTCCAATTTTGGAGGGATTGATTTTGGTGAATTGGAAGGAAATCTCATCTATCCACTTTTCATCATTCCTTACCAAACATAATGTTTTATGTATCCCTCCAACTTTCTATCCTTTCAAATTTTTTTCCCTCTATTTTTCATTGTACCAAACGGAGCATTAGTGCTTAGACAAAAAATGGACTGATCGGTGTATGCAAGAGGCAAAAGGATTTTTCTTTTTGTCAAAAAGAAACAGTTTGGCCAATCCTTTCCTAGGTGGCTAATCTCACATGTCGTTACTAATTTTCCTGTTCAAATTATTTTTTTCATTTTCTAATGAGAACTAATTGAGTAAAGATTCAACAATATTATCTATTGCATACATCAAAAATAGTAATCCATTGAGGGATTAGTTCAGTAGGTAAGAGCTTGAATTTTTTTGTACTAAATTTACTATTGCCCCAGACGTAAGTATGATAGAGTCTCATGTAGATAATTGTGTGATACTGAGGCACAATACTCACTAATAAATATATAAAGTAACTTATCTACACATTTATTTTACGCAACGAAAAAATAAAGATACTATAATACCTCCATTTGCGTATTTTGGACCATGCCCAATCCACCACAATACGCACAGGGTGTGCTTGGGTAATGGGTTTAGATAGGATATGATTTTTTTTATTATATCCTAACCTATTCAACTCAAACACACTCATCCACTTTAAATCCCTAACCTTGAAATATATTCAATCCAAACCCTTGTTTGGGAAACAAATGTGTAATTCCGTGGACCCCATATATTACACCAACAAATTTGTAGTAGTTTATCATTCTACTCATGACTCTATCCACTCTAATTCAATCTTATTCTATGTTTGGATTGGTGGATTATCCTAATAAAATTAAACACACACACACACATATATATGCTTGTGTGTGTGTGTGTAATAGTGAAATTGGTTTTTTACAAAGAATTTTGTAATCAATTTGTTTATAATCTTGATATACTAAAAGATAAAGTTTCTACCAAAAGAAAGACTTATTCCCAGCCTTATAAAAAGGGTCAAAAATTTTATAAAAAGAATTATGCTAAGGACTACGAGACAACTAACAAACCTATTAAAAGGGTCAAAGAAAAGGATAAGAAGCCTTTTATTAAATGTTTTAAGTGTGAAAAAGAATGTCACATTACCTCTAAATGTTCAACTAAACAACAGATTAATTAATTAATTAATGATGAAGACCTTAAAGAAAAAATCCTTAAAATTGTTTTAAACTCAGAAAGTGGGTTTGAAGATAATTCTGATAATTTTTCTGAAGACTAAAATATTAATGAAATTAGTAATTCTTCTTCAGAAACTGAATCTTTCGGACAGGATAAAGCTTGTTCTTCACATTGTAAACCTGAAAATGATTATTATAAAGTTATTCTAGCTATGAATGGATTAAGTATAAATATTTTGACTAAGTCACAATTTTATTATAGATCTTATCGATAAAATTCAGGATCTAGAGTCCAAAAGAAAAACTATTGAATAATATTTAGAGATAAATCCAAAAGAAAAGAAACCTAATCTGTCTCAACTATATTCATTAAAGGAAATCCTTAATAGAAATGAAAAGGACATGAGTGATAGCCCACTCCATATAAAGGAAACTTTACCCACTACGATTCAAGATTTAAAAAGAGAAATTGCTAAAGTCAAATAAGACATGAAAGTCTTAAAGTCTAGATTATTAGCCTTATAAAAAATATTATCTAGGGAAAGTGACATACAAGATGATATAGCATCACCATCTCACTCTGATGATAAAACATTACCAAATGAATACATAAATGTATTGGACAAAATAACTTATCAGAAATGGTATGTTAAAATAGTTTTAGCTATAAATTCTGAATTTACTGTCGAAATTTTGCTTTAATTGACAGTGGTGCAGAAATGAACTGCATAAAAGCAGGATTAATTCCGACTAAATATTTTGAAAAAACTACTCAGTCAGTAAGTGTTGTTGATGGGTCAAAATTAAATATTAATTTTAAACTTTCTAATATTTTGGTATGTAATCAAGAAATTTGTATCCCTACCACTTTTATGCTCATTGATAATTTAAATCAATTGGTGATTTTAGGAACACCATTTTTATCTTTAATCAAACCAATAGAAAGGATTGATTCTAAAGGAATTTTGTCTACCATAAATGGTCAACAGATATTATTTGAGTTTATCACTCCACCTCAAGTAAATTTGATAAATCAAATAAAATAAAATCTGATTTATAAAGAAAATCAATTAAAATTTTCATCCTCTTCTAACATATTAAAAAGTGATGTTCATTTTGCAGGACAAGTCCAAGAAGTTACAAAAATGAGTTATAACCAAGATTCATTCTCTTTGGATCTTATTGCCAAATCCCCTGAATTTCTTAACTGTGTTTTGTGATTATGCAGGAGAAGATGTTTTTAGCTTCTCTGCCACCTGGAATACTAATATTTGCAAGGTTTCACTTTGGTGTCTCTATTACAATGCTATGGAAGATTAATTAATTGATCATATACCTATCTTTTTTGTTAAGAATTGCAAGACGTCAAAAAGAATCTTTAAAAGAAGGTTTAAAGTTTCATCTTATTATTGAAATTAATGATTGACATTATGATTGGCATTATAAACAATGGCTGGAGACTATAGTCCCAGAAGGATTTTGCCAAGAAATGATAAATAAACTTGGTGGTATAACTGTTAGAATCCAAGTTTTTGCATATAAAAATGCATATTATTCTGATGAATATAAAAATATTTTTTATGCATATAAAAGTGCATATTATTTTAATCCATATAAGGATGCTCATTATTTTAATGCATATAAAAATGTTTATTCCTCCACTCTCTATAAAGACATCATCACATAAAGGTGATATGGATGATAACTCGTCAAAACAACTTAAAGTTGTTACATCTTTGTCAAATAAAGTTGACAATAAAGACAAGTTGTCAAGAGATAAATCTCTTTCTATTATTCAAAGATCTTTGACTTTGTCTTCATATATGAAACTTAATTTTTTATTTTTCTCTAAAATTATTGAAAGGATATATCCTTATGATATTAATGATTCCAGACAAATTAGGGATATTAATGACCCCAAATAAATCAGGAAATATTTAGTCCATTTTTGAAAAAATTACCCACTTGAGTTTAACAGTAAAATCATAGCGAATGTCTTAAAGACATTGATAAAGAAGAAGATAAATCTTTAACTGATAAAACTTCATCTTCTACATTAATAGTTCCCTCTACCAATATAAATACTGGAGCTAATCTCAATCCTGTTGAAGTTCTTAAAGAACTAATTAAAAAAGACAAACCCAATTTAAATCCTGAGCAGCTTAAAGCAGCAGTTATGGAGGAATTTGGTTTTCAAATCATGTCATCTTTTGGCATGAGTAAAGCAGAAAAGATGCATCTCGTTAACCCTTCTACAATTGCCATAAAAGGCAAAGGGACAGATAAAATCGAGGAAGAAAATAATAAATCTCCTGATGAAGACTTTATGGATTCCCAAGGATATATCCCTCTTAAATGTGACATTGAAATTAACAAAGATTTGTTAAATGTTGATATAGAGATAAATCTCCATGATGACAGAGATAATGTACTATATACTTTATTTTTTAGGAAATAATCAGAGAAACCTGATTTCTCGGATAAAGTTAACCCAGAAGAAGTGATGTACGCCCTTACGTCACTACGAAGAAGTGACGCACGCCCTGACGTCACTTTAAAGACTGTGAATAGTGTACAATAAAAAGTGTACAATATTTATGACGTATGCAATGATGTCATTGTAAATTATTAAAGTTAGGAACAATATAAAGTTGTGAATAATATTTTTTATTTTGAAATTTGGATTTCATGTCCGGCTCTATATAAAGACATGAAGGCTCGACTTGTGGAGCACCTCATCTCTATCTTGACTACATCATACAGATAGACCGCCCCCAGACCTCAACTCTACCTCCTCTCATACCTAGACCTCTTCTACCTCACCCACTTCTCTACCAACTCCCTTGACCATCTCCTTACTTTATTCCCTCTTGCACCCTCGGTGAACCCTTTTCTTGTATAAACCTTCGTTCTTCCACCTTCTACACTACTACTATACAACGATCCTTCCCCTTTCTAGTATCAAGTGACGTCAGGGCGTGCATCACTTCTTCGTAGTGACGTAAGGGCGTACGTCACTTTTTTCTGGGTTGGCTTTATCCGAGAAATTAGGTTTATCTGATCATTTCCTAAAAAATAAAGTAACTAGTGCATTATTTCTGTCATCATAGAGATTTATCTCCATATCAACATTTAACAAATCTTTGTTAATTTCAATGTCACCATGGTATCTATAAGTGTGGAAATTGGTTTAAATTTAAGTGCGCATATGGAAGAGATAGAAGCTTTATCTTTTGGTATTTCAAGATTATAAGAAAATTAATTACAAAATTCTCCAAGTTTTTTTCTTCCAATTAATCTTTGTCTCTTAAGTTAAGCTTTAAGATTTAAATCATTACAAAGAACTAATCCTTCGAAAATACATTCAGAAACTAGTTCTCCATAAGTATAATTCTCATAAGGGATTTTAAATCCTCCATGTTTTTGCTTTAAGCGAATTCTTATTTTTTCAGCAAATAAACTAGGTAATCTTGATATAAATTTCTCTTTCCAAAATTCATTATTAGCGTCTAGTCTTAACAAGACTTTAGCCAAAAACACATCTTTATACCACCTAAAATGTGTTAAGGTGGGGTATCTTAAATTCATTAAAAGTTCTTTACTTTTATCAGTATTTGAAAACTAGATCCAGCAAAATGTTTTAATATAGTTTATACTAAGGTATAGACAGCGTCTTCTTGAGTAATTATAGTTCCATTTTCTGCTGTTGTTACCTTAACTACATTTAAAATTTTATTTTGTTGAACTGGACTTGAATAGTTATCCCACTATCCTCTTAGTTGGCTTGTAAAGTCAGTGGTGATAAATTTACAGTAGTATGATCAGAATTTCGATTAGCTTTACATATCGAAGCATACATTAAAATTTTATGTAAAACTTGATGGATTACATATTCAGACATACCATCAATATTTCATTCATAAATGGAGGAAGCATCATATCCTTATTGATCAATAAAAAAATTTTCTTCATATAAAATATCTTGAGGTGTTGTCATCTGATAATAAGTCCTCGTGGAGAAGCTTGTGCATATATTGGAGGTTAAGATTTTGGTTTAGAAAATCTAATTTTATTTATTTCTTCAGACTGTATTTGGTGTAAATAATCTTCAAATTGTTAAATTTCAGTTTCAGATTGCACTGCACCTTTTGAAATGACATTTAAAGACAGTCCCTTTAATTTATTTTTGAGTGCATTTATGAACTCATCTTTCATTTTATTATGCAGATTAAATGTGAAAGTATCAACTGGTGGTTTGTTATTGATTTGTTCAACTTCTTTGTCCTTATGGGATTGTGAGGGTGAAGTTTGTTGTGAATTTATTAAATTCTCAATTTTAGTGAGATGTTGGCCTATAGCTTGAAGACAAACATTGGTATAATTGTTTTGTTTTATGAAAATAGTATTGCCTGTATAACAAGCATAGATATAAATTTTTTCAGAATTATTTAAGGGTATCTTTATTGGTTCAGTTGTTGGGGGATAAAAACTGTTTATAGTTTTTCCATCAAGTGTTTCCTATTTGTGTTGAAAAATTTCCAAAATATTTAAATGTTCAATAGTTGGAGGAATATAATAAGTTAAAAACCAATTAACAAAAGGAATTATCTTTCTTTCCTTTTTTATATATAAGAGAAACATTTCTTTGTAATTTTGAAGTTCTTCTGAACTCATAGTTTTAAAAAATTAATTTTTGAATTCTTCATATTTAGGAAGATAAAATTCTTTATTACAGGTGTCATTTATCATTTGAAATTCTCTTGGGTCTAATTCCATTAAAACTGTAATTGGAATCCGATTTCGGATGGGGTTAAATCAAAATCTTTATCAAAGTCTTCTTCTTGAGAAGAAGTACTAACAGGTTGATAGATACCATGTGAGATATTATTTTTTGAAATGTTTATTCCTTCAATTATGAATTTTTTTTATCTCTTTTTCGATTTTGGACCGAGGAAATAGATTTCCTTAAGGGGGTAAAAGGGGTTAAAGGTGTGTTATAATCTGATGAAGTTTATGATTTATCAGAAGATTGTAAATAATTTCTAGAGTTTATCCTAGCAAATTTGATGGTGACATCACCCTGGGAGGATTGGGCGATCTGAGTTATTTCGTTATTTATCTCTGGTTCTTTAGGAACCATAGACTCCAATTGTCAGGTGTCTGAAAACTGGATATCTGACCATTTAATGGTTTTTGAGACTTCAATTTTATTTTTAACCGTATTGGTTTCAATTAAAGTGGTTTGACCTTTAAGGTTCAAAAGCTTAGCTTTAAGACATAAAATATTCATGATTTTATAATAGACTCGATAAGCAAACACAATTATATATGTGCCTTCTTTATAATTATAATCATGGGGTTTTATATGACAAGTTAAAACATCCAAAATATTTTTATCTGTCAAACATACAAAAAGATTAGGAAAACAGTTAAAATAAACTGGACCATTACTTAAGTTGGACTGCATAATACTCATTAAAAATTGATCAAAATTAAGACATCTAGCATCTCGTAATGCTAATATAAAAGAGTCATTTAATCCTTGAAGAGTTAAAAGTTTTAAAGCAACATGTACTAAACCAATATGCACAAATTTATAATCTTTATCTTGAACCTTTAAGACTTCTCGTTTAGTTAACANCCAGGATATATCCCAGTTCTGTAATTTATTTTCAATATCAGAGAATTCTATCTCTTCCATATTTTTAACATAGTCATCTTTATGATTAAGTTTAAATTTAAGTGTGGAAAAAAAGGAATAAACTTAATCCGGATTTCAAAAACAAAAATATTTTTCACAACTTTATACTATTCCTAATTTTAATAATTTATAATGACGTCATTGCATACGTCATAAATATTATACATTTTTTATTATACACTATTCACAGTCTTTGTAGTGACATAAAGGTATACGTCATTTTTTTGTAGTGACGTCAGGGCGTGCGCCACTTCTTCCGAGTCAGCTTTATCTGATCATTTCCTGAAAAATAAAATCGACAGTACATTATCTCTGTCATCATAGAGATTTATCTTCATATCAACATTTAACAAATCTTCGTTAATTTCAATATCACCTTTAATAGGGGTATATCCCTGAGAATCCATAAAGTCATCATCAGAATTAATAAGAGTAGGAGATTTCCTATTTTTTTTCTCAACTTTATCTTTCTCTTTGCCTTTTATGGCAACTATAGGAGTGTTGACGAAATTCATCTTCTCTATTTTACTCATGCCAAATGTGGACATGACCTGAAGACGGAATTCCTCCATAACTGTTGTTTTAAGCTGCTTAGAATTTAAATAGGGTTTGTCTTTTTTAATGAGTTTTTTAAGAACTTCAACAGGATTTAAATTAGTTCCAGTATTTATATTGGTAGAGAAAACAATAGATGTAGAAGATGAACATTTATCTGTTGAAGATTTATCTTCTTCTTTATCCATGTCTTTAAGATATTCCTCAATAATCTGACATTTAGAGTCAATATTATAATTATTCCAGAATGAACTTGATATTCCTTGATTAATTTGGGAAGTCCGTTATGATTATAATCACAAGTCAAAGTCCACGCCCAAATCCATAGAATAAAAAATTCAAGCAAAAAATTTATAATTGGCTTAGTTGCTATATCTTTGTCCTTTAAGGATGGACTTTTGTCTTTATACAAGTCAAATAATTTTTTTATTTTTTCAGAGTATATCCTGTCAATGGCACCATGAATTTTCCACCAATCATAAAACCAGTTCAGAATTTCCTTACAAGTTCAGTGAATTGGAAGAACCATGTGTGCTTTAAATTTATAGCTTCATACAAAAAAGCATTATTCCAAGCATCAATATAATCAAAATAGTTATACTCCGTATATGGAGTTTTTCTTAGTGTTTTGGGGATAGTAAGATTAAGACCCCAATCTTTAGCAAGAATTAATATAAGGGCTTTACTATTCTGAGGATCTTTATAGTCTGAATTATAATTATAGAATCTCTGAAATTTAATAGAGTTAGTTTCAATTAAAATATTTTCATAATATTTTTTGTCTTATTTTCCAGAGTATAAAAAGGCATTATCCAAGGTCATAAACCTTCCAGCAAAATAATATGGACTGGTTAGCCAATTTTCATATTCATAGTCAAGAGTCATTATACTGCTATAAGCAGGCAGAGTATATAACTCTGTATAGTTTAGCTTGGGCTTAGCTATAAGAGCCTCTTTAATATATTTTTTAGATCGGACGACAGTATAACCGTCATTATCTTTATCGTCACTTTTATGTGAAGATGAATCACTTTTATGTGATGAAGATTCACTTTTATGTGAAAAGCCTTCTTTAAGGAGTTAATTATTAACAGTTTTAAGCTTACTGGATTCAGTTAAAGAGGGATAATAAGCATTGACCTAGGCTCTCCCACCAGGCTTTCCTCTTCTGCAACCTCTGCCACGGGTACTACTCTGGCCTCTATTCATGGGAACCTTGCAAAAATTCCCGAGTTAGAAAATCTATAAGGGAATTTAATTTTCCTTTAACATATTCAATTTTAAAATCAAAAACAGATAAGATAGCCTGTCATCTTGCAAAAATCTATTTAGATGCAATATTCTTGACATCTTGTTCAAGAATATTTTTAGCAAAGCTACAATTAATTCTTAGTAGAAATTTTTGATTTAACAAATCATCTTAAAATTTACTAAAACATTCAACAATAGATAAAATTTCCTTTTTAATAGTTGAATAATTTAATTGAATAGATCCTCATTTTCTTGAAGTGAATCGAACAAGTAATTCTTTAGTGGAATTAGGATCTCTTTGTTTAAGAATACCTCCATATCCTTTATCTGAAGCAGCAGTTTCAACAATTTTTATCAAAGAAAGACATGATAAATATTTAGCTTTAAGCTTTACCTTTTTTACTGCTTCAGTATAATCATCTGTCCAAGTAGATGAATTTTCTTAAAATAGCAGTGTCCTTAGCAAGATTTTGATAAAAGTCAGTTAAATAATTTAAACTTCCCAAAAATCTTTGTAATTGCCTTTTATCATTAATTGCAACCAGAAATTTAGATGCAAATTCAATACTCCTTTCAATTGGGACTATATTCCCTTGTTCAATATAATGACCTAAAAATCTGACCTTTAATTAAAAGAGTTTCATTTTAATAGCAGAGAGAGCAAGGCCATTGGTTTTAACAATTTGAATGAATTTATTCAGATGTTTAAAATGATGATCAATAGAATCAAAAAAAGATGAGTATATCATCAATATAAATGATGCAAAATGCATAATAAGGATAAAAAATATCATTTATTATATTTTGAAATTCAGAGGGATCATTTGTAAGTCCAAACGGCATAACATTCCACTCATAATGTCCAAAAGGAACTGTAAAAGCAGTTTTATACCTATCTGCCTCATCAATTTGGATCTGCCAATAACCTGACTTTAAGTTAAACTTAGAGAAAATCTGAGCATTATAGAATCTAGATAATAAATCATTTTTATTAGGAATTGGATACCTTATCCATTGCAATACCTTATTTAAAGGTTTATAATTTATAACAAGTCTAGGAACGCCTTTTTTCCTTTTCTGCTGCATTATTAACATAAAAAGCCGCACAACTCCAAGGGGAATGGTTTTTCCTAATTAAAGACTTTTTCAATAAAGAGTCAATTTCTTGTTTACATAGATGCAAATATTCTTTATTCATTTGGGTTGGTCTAGCCTTAGTTGGAATGTCCTTTTCATTAAATTCCTTTATATAGGGAAGAGTCATTACGTTTTTTTTCCTATTCCAAAAAGCAGTAAGAAGGGTTTCACAAATTTCTCTAGTAATTTTATTTTCAATTTTCTTTGTTTTTCTTTGAGTTTCAAAAAAGTTAAGTTTATCTGATAAGCTTAAGATTTTTTTATCTTCTTTTAAAAAATTTAATTGATTTTCTTTATAAATCAGATTTTCTTTTATTTGATTTATCAATTTTACTTGAGGTGGAGCGATAAACTCAAATAATATTTGTTGACCATTTACGGTAGTCAAAATTCCTTTAGAGTCAATTCTTTCTATAGGTTCGATTAAAGATAAAAATGGTGTTCTCAAAATTACCAATTGATTTAAATTATCAATAAACATAAAAGTGATAGAAATACAAATTCTTTGATTACATACCAAAATATTATAAAATTTAAAATTAATATTTAATTATGACCCATCAGCAACACTTACTGACTGAGTATTTTTTCAAAATATTTAGTCGGAATTAATCTTACCTTTATGCAGTTCATATCTGCATCACTGTCAATTAAAGCAATAGTTTCGACAGTAAATTCAGAATTTATAACTAAAATAATTTTAACATACCATTTTTGATAAGTTATTTTTTCTAATACATTTATGTATTCATTTGGTAATGTTTTGTCATCAAAATTAGATGATGATGCTATATCATCCTGTATGTCACTTTCTCTAAGTGACATTTTTTCTAAGGCTAAAAGCCTAACTTTTATGACTTTTATGTCTTCTTTGACCTTTGCAATTTTTTTCCTTAAGTCTTGAACCGTAGTAGGCAAAGTTTTCTTTATTTGGATGAATTTTCAAGCATGTCACTTTCAGTTCTATTAATGACTTCTTTTAAAAAATAACGTTGAGACAAATTAGGTCTCTTTTTTTCAGGATTTATTTCCAAAAATTGTTCAATAGCTTTTCTTTTAGAAATTAGATCCTGAATTTTTTCTATAAGATCAAGAATAAAATTTTGTGACTTAGTCAAAGTATTTATACTTAATTTTTTCACAACCTTTTTGAAAAGATAATAATAACATGTAGAAGCAACATGACCAATTTTTTTACACTTATAACATTTAATAGCTCTTGGGTCTTTTTCTTTAAAGACTTTGGCGGAGTGGGTAGAGTTGCTTTCGTGATTCCTTTTATAAAAAAGTTGATTATTTATCAGAGTGTCCTTATTTGAAATAGTCAAATTTTTGTCATTAGTAGGGGCATCAATTATTGTGTTGATTTGGTGATCTTTTACGGATTCACCAAAGTCTTTAAAGAAAAGGACCCAAGAGCTATATATATATATATATTTAAGAAAGTAATAATTTTATAGCATAAAACTAGAATTACAAGAATCAAATGAAGGAATAAATCCTACTTCTATACAATTTGGCTTTAATCCTTCAAAATCTCCCAAAATCAGTAACAGTATTCTTGTGATCACGATCCTTACTAGCAACCAAGATAGTCTTCTTCCTCACAAAAGACGACTCAACAGCCGTCTTCTTCGTTGACTCTGTGAAGAAGCACTCACCCCATGGGTTACAAACACAGGCTGAGTGGGTGGAGAAAAAGAGAGGGGCAAATACGTCTGGGGGAACCCATTGCCTGTGTTTGTGACCTATGGGGGGTGGGTTAAATTTAATTTATAATATAGATGCTTAAATACTGAATTTGCCACAACCGAAAACATGTATAATCTACGTCACATTGCCACATTAAATTGAAATTGTCTAAAATTTTCTACCCCTAAAGCAATCAAAGTCTAGATACCAATGGCTAGTTGTAGATGCGCAAATAGCATAAACAACTAATTATATAGAGATAACAGATGCACACCACTCTTTACATCCTCTTGCTCCTCAGTCTTCAGAATTGCTTTAACAATCTTACCGAAACTCCCTAATCCATTTTGTTCCTTCCCATTAGAAGAATTTATCGGCCTCCCATAATCATCGAAGATCGCCCCAGTCGATGACCCAGACTAAAAAACTCGAGCACCATAAGTCTCCATCTTACCTCCACTGTACTTATAAACACCATCACCACCGTCACCAACAACATCATCACCAAACCATTTATCATCATACATGCCCTGATATCCAAATCCACCATAATTCGTAGTATTACTTATGGATAAATTATCGCCACTAGGCACATTCGAAGCATTGTACAAGGTAGGGATTATTGGGCTGTAATTGGAGGAAATTGGTGGAGCGGAGGCTTATATAGTAGCTAAGGGATTATTGGGTTGTGGATCAGTTGAGGTTGTAGAGGAAGGTTAGGGTTTTGGAAATGGGATTGGTAGGTTTGGTAATACAAAGAGCTCATATCGCTTTGCTGCATCTTCGAAATTCTTCGATTAGTTTACGGAGAGAGAGGTGTGGGTTCAGCATTTTGAGGGCAAAAGAGACGATGAGAGAGAGAGAGAAGCTTCGTCCATTTTTATAGCTTCGGCCAAAGACGAACGAAGCCAGATCTGGGTGTACCTCAGTGGACCAGATTTGTTCGTGTTCGCTACCGAGAGAGAGAGAGAGAAAGAGAAACTTAGGGGAACACAGGGCCAGCCCTAGACCTAGGACACTTAGTCGGGCGGCTAGGCCCACAATTTTTGCAAAATTTTGGAGCTTCTTGTTAAGAGTTTTAGTTATGAGTATATATATTTTTGATAGGTTGGTTTGAGAGGGCCCAAATTTTATTGATTGGTCAATTAACACTTCAACAACTTACTAGAAAATTGTTCCACTTACCAGCTGCAGTAGATTGTTAGACTAAGGAAGGATAATCTCTCTTTCTCTCTCTTGTCTGTGAAAGAATTAAGCAAATCATAGATTTAACGCCAGATTTTATTTATTTTTTGGTCAAGATTTAACGCCAATTTTTTTTTTTTTATTTTTGGTCAAAATTTAACGCCAGATTTTTTTTTTAACAATATCAGTAATAATTGCTTCGACGAAAAGAAGTTTTTCAAAATTTAAATTAATAAAATCTTATTTCTGATCAACTATGTCACAAGAAAGATTAAATGAATTAGTTATATTATCTATTGAAAAAAATATATTAACAAAACTTGAATATAAAAATTTAATCAATATTTTTGCATCTCAAAAAATTAGAAAAATATCTTTTAAATGAAAATATTTTAATAATTATTGTCTATTAAGAGGGTCAATTNAATATAAAAATTTAATCAATATTTTTGCATCTCAAAAAACTAGAAAAATATCTTTTAAATGAAAATATTTTAATAATTATTGTCTATTAAGGGGGTCCACTTTCATATTCTCTCCTAAGGTCTCCAGATTTGTTGGGCCGCCCTTGGGGGAACAGAGAGAGAATCTTAGGGGGAGAGAGAGAGAGACAAAGAAAACAAGCTTACCTCGCATGAGTCGACAATCGCCTGTGATGAACGTCTTCACCTACCAATGCTTGGAGCTAAGCTGCTTGGATGAAAGTGAAGGGTCCTTCGGTAAGGCGTAGGAAAATATCTAAGAAGGAGGGGTAAGTTTGTCTTTTTACCTAGTTAACCTGGTGAATAGGATTAAAACTCATGAAGGGAGTGGGTTACATTTAACTCATGTACATTAGATAAAAAACACTGTAGCATCCGGGTCAAGATTTAACCTGGGATTTATATCTTCCCTTATTTTTCAACTGCCAAACGCTGGATATATAAGACTCGCTTCATTGTTAAGTTATTCTCATGAAACTTAACCCACCTTAACTCACTGTGCAAGACACCCATAAGAACATAGACGAACCCACCCATGGGCACTCTAGGCAACTCGTCAACCCCACACCGTCACTCAACTCAGAACTAAACCCACCTAATTTCTCTTCCTACCCATTTGAAAAAGAGTAATATTATTGGAACCTAATTTACTGACCTAATTTGCTGACATAATTCATTGTGACCTAATTTCCTGACCTTTGGAAAAAGTTTGATTTTTTTATCGGTCTCTCTCAACACAACCCATAGGACCCTAAATTTAGGGTTCTTAAGACGCCGNTATGTTATTGAATTCACATGAGGAACAACAAGAATGTGGGTTGGCTGTTGGGGTTGATTCTGGGGAGTAGTTTTTTTATGGATTCTTTGGTGTATTTGAATAGGTCCAATGAGTTGGATGAGATGAGAGATAGTCCCGTAGAATCCTAGAATGAGGATGAAGATGATGAAGAGGTTAAGGGGTTGGGAGGCGAGGATGAGCTGTAGTCGTATAGGATGTTGGTGGATTCGATTGAGAAGTCTGGAGAGATGTACGGGAATATATAAAGTAGTAAGAGGAAGCAAATAATGGAGTTTGAGAAGATGAGGGTGGATTTTTAGAAAGAGTTGGGAGTTACAGAACAGATCAGATTCTCAAGAGGGCACAAACTGAGATGGCAAAAATAAGGGAATGGGATGGAGATGAGACGGATGTTTCTTCAGACGATATCTGTGGGTAGTGTAGGTACTTTGCTTATGTTTATTTTTCTCTGTTTTGGTGTTGCATATTAATGGAGTTGGTATTTATATTATTCTTATTTGTTAACCTTCTTGTGAAAAATCATGGGAGTTTTAGTGCTTTTGCTTGGTTCTGTACCGTGTACCAAGTTATGTTTTTTTTTTATGATCTTCATGTCTGTGTAAAGACAGTTTCAAGGAAACTGCAAAGTTAGAGTTTTGGAACCTTTGGTAAAGTCACATTTCCAAAAAACAAATTATGAAACTTAGAGGCAACACCCTTGTCATGAGTTTTCCTTTTATTTCTATACTTTTCGTAGTATTTGTTGAACCATTATAAATTACTTTTGTTTAAAATTTTCTTCATTGATTTCCAACAGTTATGTATTGGTTTACTATGCTTGTTTTCAAGTGCTTCACTGTGCCTTTATGGGAGTTTCTTGATAAATTTCCTATTACACTGTTGATTTGATTCTGTGTAGCCTCCCACTTCTCGTATCCCATGGCATATTTACACGTTTCACACTTCCATTTGCTTTGTTATTTTCCGGAACTGATTCCTCTCTGGCAACTATGGATTTGTGTGGGGAAAATTGAAATTGTTGGGCGGTTAAATTAAGACTTTATTCCATAGCTAGATATGAATTTATCAAGCTCCAGTTGCGAAATTGTTTGCTCCTGGAACTAGACGTTATTTGTGTCCAAAATAGGCAGATTTTACTAACTAAGAGTGGTAGGTTGTTATTGGTATTGAAATGAAGTGCAATTCACTATGATGTGCTAATGTGTAAGAATCCTGGATTAACTTTTGCATAGTATTTAAAATTCTTTTTGTTTTTTTTTATCAGAAACAAACTTTCATTTCATAGTGTTTAAAATCCTTATTAGAAGTTTGGAACAAGGTTAATGAATTTTCTTTCGTATTTCTCACATGAATTGATGTTTCTGGTATTCAATGGATTTTACTTCTAGTTCTAGCAGATAATGAGATGATGGGGAGGGCAATTACTGAATTGGATGTAACTCTTTTGGAAGGATCGCATGTCTCTGAATTTGATGGGAGCAGCGGACAGAAAAACAAGTTTTTTTGAAATTACAGGTATTATGTATTGTACTAGGCTTGGAAGCTATGCACTGATTGGTTCATGACTTAGTCATCTCCATTGCCCTTGATTTTGGGCTCATCTCAATGAACTTTGTTAATCTTTAAATTCGATTTTGTCGTATGACAATTTACAGTTTTCAGATCGTGTAAATTTAGGACCTGAGAAATCATAACACTGGTTTTATTGATGCTAACAGAGGCAAGAGAAATTGCAACATGACAGATAAAAAAAAATGGATTCAATCCTTGGAATTTTTTTTTCTTTTGATTTTAAAATGAATGAAGGCCACCATTGACATTGTTGATGCTGATGTGTTACATGCAAGCCNGAGAAATTGCAACATGACAGATAAAAAAAAATGGATTCAATCCTTGGAATTTTTTTCTCTTTTGATTTTAAAATGAATGAAGGCCACCATTGACATTGTTGATGCTGATGTGTTACATGCAAGACTGTGCAGTCTAAGTAGGCACAAGGTGGGTTCTACTTGGTGTTGTATTGTATTGCCGAACTTTGAATTGGAAATTAGATGTCAAAAACATGTTCCCATAGGTGTTTTGTTAATAAGACACTTACACTCAGCAGCAACAACAGAGGAATGCCTCAATGATTTGTAGGTTCATTCCGGTACAACATTATTTCCATTTCCTCCAATGTTAAATCACCCACCATATATTGGTAGATTATCCCACTAATATAGTTTACTGTCAAGAAAATGGGTGTGATCCGGAAAAAATGCACATCCGATTACAAATAATCTTTCATTTAGAGCACACATGTAATTCCGTAAATAGATAAAATCATAAATTGTGTAGAATATAGAAATATTTGTCAGTCAAACTAAGTTAGAATCCCAGTTCTTCCATGTGTAGTAGAATACAACATTCGTGAAGGAATCCCAAACAAGTACCAAAGAATACATGGAGACAAACATGCGACCTTCCCACAAACTCATACCCTTTCACATCCTGAAACCGAACAAACACTCAGTTAATCTCCCAATTACTCAACCATGCCATTATAAGGGTTGGTTGTCTCCTTCCTGCCATGAGACGCCTGGCTTTCATCAATGACTCGAACCATAAAACCTGTGTCATGTTTCCGATACCCATAACATGTGCATATGCCACACAAGAGTACACCTGGAATCCCTAGGACAACCCAAAATCCTACCCCTCTTGAGCATATCCACATGTAGACATTACCTTTGGCAGTATTGCCAAAATAGAAACCATTGCTTTAAACAGGCTGCAGATAATGGCAAAAACCCAAACAAAGGTGTGAAGAAGTATAACTCAGCAAGACACTTTTGTTTTGGTAGTCGTCTTCCATCAAAGGTGATTCTGTTGTAGCTGTCTGAAACTGCTTGAACAGAGGCAGCTCTGTCAAGGAGAGAGAATGTGATGGATGATGGGAAGCAAATAATGATTGGAACAATAGTTTTCGAGAGTAGTTTGGATAGAAGTAGATTTCCATTTTGCCCTAGTTAAATGGAGAATACGGATAGGAGAGATGATGAGAGGAATTGGGAGAGGTGATGAGAAAAGGAAGATAGAGATGGAATGGAAATGGATTGGGTGGAGAAGTTGAACTCTGATTGATTCTTTGAAAATTTGGGCTGTGCTCATCAGATTGCTTGATGCAAGACCTGGTATTCTTCTTCTTGGCATTCTATGAAGAAGAGATTGAAAAACTTTAGATTTCTTTAATCCGTTTGCACAGGCTCCATGGTTTGGACTGTACAAGAGTATTGGTTGTTTTTGCATTCTAATAAAANAGGCAAAATGAGTAGAGAGTTGTACTTTGATTTGCACCTTTGCCCCAAAATCAGTCATTTTTCGATTTCCAAGTATGGCAAGTAAATACTAGCTTGTGATCAAACATTGGCAAAATCTTTTGTGGAAGCATTTTTCCTCTCAGACATTTACACCAATACCTTGACTGTGTTGTTCTGTCCCAGTGTAATACATACAGACCAGGTTTAAGCCATCCGAGATTCAAATCTGAGTTGGTTACAAATCCGGTTAACAGATGCAATGCACNCTTCTTCTTGGCATTCTATGAAGAAGAGATTGAAAAACTTTAGATTTCTTTAATCCGTTTGCACAGGCTCCATGGTTTGGACTGTACAAGAGTATTGGTTGGTTTTGCATTCTAATAAAACAATGTGGTCATAACTCACTTCATATCAGAATTCCATGAAAGGAGTTTTTGGCCGGTGGTAATTGGGTGATAGGAGATTGTATATCAAAGTAAAAATTTTAGGAANAACAATGTGGTCATAACTCACTTCATATCAGAATTCCATGAAAGGAGTTTTTGGCCAGTGGTAATTGGGTGATAGGAGATTGTATATCAAAGTAAAAATTTTAGGAAGTTGATCCATTGATTGTGTTTTTGACAATGCAGTTCCATAATCTTGATCATAGTCAAACTTTTGATCATTTATTGATTGTCAGAACTGCATTTTTTTCGTTGAAAATGTTTCAGAGTTGGAGATGTAAAGATCTAAATTTTTAGTTTCCTTAATAAATTTGTGTGTATGATCTTATAGTTTTATGTCACATAATAGTTTACCATGCCCAAGAAAGACATGATTGTGGGGTAGAAGGATTTGTGGGGAAGTTGGAAGCCAGGATTCCCTTGAATGAGCATGATTTGGCCTTCCCTAATGAGAAAGATAAAAAAAAGGTGAACTTGGAGTTTTGAGGTCGTCTTCCTTGAAAAACAATCGTATTGTTCATGTGTAAATGTTTTTTTTTCATTTTTGACTGGGTGGAAGGTATGGGAATTGGGCAAGTGAGGCTTTGGTGGTTGTTTTTTTGGGGGGAGGGGGGGGGGGG
>CAUOFW020002292.1:289606-306014 GCA_963454935.2 Ilex paraguariensis
CCCCCCCCCAAAAAAAAAAAAAAAACTAACTTTTAGGCAAAATGAGTAGAGAGTTGTACTTTGATTTGCACCTTTGCCCCAAAATCAGTCATTTTTCGATTTCCAAGTATGGCAAGTAAATACTAGCTTGTGATCAAACATTGGCAAAATCTTTTGTGGAAGCATTTTTCCTCTCAGACATTTACACCAATACCTTGACTGTGTTGTTCTGTCCCAGTGTAATACATACAGACCAGGTTTAAGCCGTCCGAGATTCAAATCTGAGTTGGTTACAAATCCGGTTAACAGATGCAATGCGCTCTTTTGGTCCAAAACAAGCTCAAGCTCAACCCAGCCTCTACCTGCAAGTGTAGGTAATCTGGGTATAATCTAAAGGAAAGTTGTTTCAGGTGGGCCGAACTTAGTTCTATTGATCATTTCATTAGATATCAACGAAACAACGTCTAGCATGCAAAGTAAGTCTGCACACATATGATCCGGTAATTACAACAGCACCGTGCACTGGACTTTAGATAAAATGTGTACAATGATGAAACTTACCAGTGCACCTGAGTTATATGTATAGGCAAATAGGTTATACAGGTCAGTTTAAGAACCAACTAAGAGACCAACAGATTCTCCCTCTTTGTCTTTGTGTGTCTCTCTTACGCTCGAATTTTTTTTCTCCTTATTGTGGTTAATTGGTGAATTGTTTAAGCCTAGTCACTTCACAACTTTTTAATGTCGCCCCATTTTCAACTCTATTTTACCTGACATGCATGATAGGACAGATATGCATAAAAATTCGATGGTCATACCAATCACTGTAATTGCAAAATTGCCCTGATGTTTGGTTCAGGAAGTTAAAAGAGGGGCTGGGATAACTCTTGTCCTCAAATCTTGATAAGTAACATCAGTGCATCATTAATTAAAGCATAGAACATATTTGTTTCTGTTATTCCTATGTATAATGGTAATTACAGTTTTTTGTTAACAAAATTCAGAATTCACCTAAGAAGAAATTATGTCCCCCACCCCACCACACACGAACAAAAAAAAAGAGAAAAAGAAAAAGAAAAACAAGGTTCCTACGTTTTATGCCATACCCTCTACATCAGGAAACAACTCCTCCTTGAGAGATGGAGCTATCCATTGTATCTGAATGTAGGTAATTTCCCACAGGTCGTCTCCTTCCTTGGGCACCAGAATGTCCTTTTCCTTCATTCTTCTGATAATCTTTATCAACAAATCTGGGATTGTATTTGGCAATTTTGATTCACCATATGCTCCTAAGTCAGCCTTCATACATGTATCCATTCTTCTCAAGATGCCTAACCAGAATGTCCTGAACTCAGAACTCTCCGATATCAGTTTCAAGTATTGCAAATACACTTCTGTCAAGAGCTCCATTGACAGCTTCAACGTCCCTTCCATACTTCTCGTTTCCCTCTCTGCATTCTCTCTTCTCGAATATTCCAGCATCTTTTCATGTAGATCATCAACCATTGCAAATATCACAAGGTTAAAACAGTTTATAATGTTAGTTGGTGTGAAATATAGTTCCTCAGCTAGTGTGAAGCTTTTCTGGAGACACATTATTGCATGGTTTCTTAGCTCTTCTCTTCTGGCTAAGCTTGTTTTTCTCAGTGCTTCCCCTAGCTTGACAAATAAGTTCACTGTGAAGTTGGAAAACCCGAAAGCTTTTGAATTATCTTCCATGGAGGAGCTACTATTGTTGCTCGTGACACTTACGCTGCTCCCTGGATCTGAGTATGAATTTCTATACCATTGAACTAATAAATTCACAGAACCAGACATCAGATCCATTATCTTCATGTTCCTTTCCAATGGACTGTTCCTCAACGCGACAAAACCAAATGCACAATCAATACAATATGCATAATTTGTCCGTGAAATATGTACCCCATCAGACATTAACATGGTGAGGGTCTCAACTCCCTGTTCATAAGTTTCCGGGTGGCGCCCAGTGACTGACAATAAATGGAGGACTGACTTCCATCCCAGTTGGGTTTGCAAATTCGCAGGGTATTCAATGATAATTTTGCTCACTGATTGCGTTAGGAACTGATAACAAGTATCAAGAATTTCCTTTTCTAGCTTCCACATAAAATTTATGGATTTGAATATAAGCTCCTCTGAAAGTTTGTCAGATCTATATGAAGCTAGGAGCTTGAGACAAAATTTCATGAGGGCTCCGATTGCCTTCTCTGCAAATGGGATAGGCGAGAAGAGAGGAAACTGAGATACTCCATGTAAATACTCAAAATAATGAGGCCAAAATGTCGCGAACCTGTGAATGTTAGCTGAAGCAATGGAGAGTATCAAATCCCAACAGAATCCAACTGTTTCTTCTTCTTCAACTGATGTGTTGAATTTCTGGCCTTTTCCAGCAGCAGCAAATATCAGAGAGCGCCCGAGATTCAGCAATGGATCGTCAGGTAAACTTGAACTATTGTTGAAAATGCTCCCAATTTGGCATTGTTGGATGATTTTCAGGTTCTGTTCAAATTCACTCACCCCTAGATTTAAATTTTCTTCAACAGTCTCCATTGAAAGAAAATGTGAGAATCGACCAATCAAGCCAGAGTTGTGGCGTCTGTTGCCAGACTTGGGATCAGGAAAAATCACACCTGATTCGGATCTTTCATGTGGTTGAAGGTCATTTGATGAAGCGGAAGCATTATCTGGTTCAACAACAGATTGAGGAAGCAGTTTTAGCCTTTTCAGTTTCAACAAGCATTCCACAATGGTCCTCCAACCCCCACGGATTGAGTCTTTAAAACTGTTTGCTATGGTGAAAACTGCAAGAGTCGCCATTCTTGGCTTCATATCATTGCTAAAAGCATACAATGTTTCCTCTGCAGATGCATAGGGATTTAACAGTGTGGTGAATTTGCAAAATGTGGCAAGGAGCTCATCAAGAGTGTCCTCTAGTCCATACTGTGTAATTCTAGCTATCGAAAACAACCCTTCGATACATTCATGGAGTATTTCTTCATCATCAGTGTGTTCAAATATCGCTGCAAGTGTTGCAACTGAGGGACCAGCAATAGCAGCAAACATATCCCTTCCTAGTTGACGATCAAAATCACACACGATGAAAGGCTTCATAAGTTTGGCTCGTTTTATCAGCTGGATCCATCTGTTCGGATTCATACCTACTGGTGTATTAGATTGACCAAATAGTGTTATTGCACTGGTCGAAATGGAATGGAAAAGCTCGGATAGGTACTCCCTCGGAAGATCATTTCCTCCATTGATTGCTCTATTGTTCCTGATGAACTCTTCTTCTGTCATCTTTTTCTTGACTTGTGGATTGTGTTGATCAGTGTTGAGCATAATGAGGGAGTAGCACAATATGAACACTGAATCCTTGGTGACAAAAATTTCCGAGGATTGTTGATCATAAAATTTCTCTGAGAATGCTTCAAGGATCCTATGAATCTTCTGTGACTCACCTGGCAATCTGAAAGTTTCTAGAAAGGTTCGGAGAGCAGTGTCCAAAATCATCCCAGAAAATTCAAAGGTTTCTGTGAATTCTTTGAGGACTTGAATGTGAAAATCATCAGGGTCGCCAAGAAAATCTCCAATCATGGTCTTGTCTAATCTGGGAGTGTAACGGAAGAAAAAAGCATGAGCTTTTGGATCTGGAGGATCCGAGATCAATTGAGAAATCTTCAGGTACTCCAAGCCTTTCTTTTCATCACGATTAAAATGATTTCCAGCAATCAATATTTTTCTTTTCTGAGCCTTCCTTACTCTCACATAATCAACCCAAGTCTCTAAATCTTCGTTTTCTTTTGATTTCTCTTCCCAGAAAGGTCTATACTCAGATACTTCAATGGTGTATGGTCCTGAAGGGCTGGAATCATCCTCCTTGTCAACATTATCAGCAATGTTGTGAATTATAACTGCTAGACCTTCAAAGGCTTGGACTTGCAAACTTGTCAAAGGGCCACCAGTAGGAAATGCATGCTTGCAAAGCAACTTTCCGATCTCTTCAAAAACATTCCGGAAAATGGGATCACAGTCGTAATTCACATAGACTTCCATGATGAACGTCGGTTGTCTACAGAAGTTTATAATTCCTTCAACCGCTACTTCTTGGAGTTGAATTGGGATTCTTGAACTTGTCCCTCTCAACAACACGAATGAGTAGAAAGCTTCCAATTGGAGACGTATTGACCTGCAAAAATCACAACCAAAAAAACACCGAGGTGAGTCTGCATTTATTACGTCTGGTTTCATTAGTTCAGAAGATCAACCTACAAAAATTTCAAATTCCTCACCTGCGAAGAAAGTGATAAATATTCAAGACAGTACTGCAAATCATTGACAAAACAAGTGGGCTCGAACACGTTCCGTAGTGGATCAAATGGTGAAATAGATCATCCTGAACCATCCTCAAAAGTTTTGGGTGCTTCCCTATGCTGTCACCACTCAATTCTATAGCAGAATTGATCAATACCAAGGCGAAAAGTTGAACATCTTCATCAGCAGTTTGAGTTGTCAACCCTTCTGTCTCCACAACTTCCATCACATTCAGTAAAGAGCACAAGAAGTGAAAAACATCAACTGTAGAACGGATACCATACCCGGAATACAAATTATTATCTTCTGTATCTGATTCTGAATCCTCCCAGTCTCTCACCTCAATATCAGGTAACCGCGAAAAAATTGTCTGGATCAGCTCATGCATTGTATACCTTGCACTGCGTTGCAGCAAATCACCCCGACTGGCTGATTGTTGAACAACTTGAAAACACGTGTTCACAATTGTGCAAACAGAATGATCTGTGAGCAAAACAGAAGTACTATGTTTCATGATTGCTGTCAAAACCTGTAAAATTCTCATCATAACCGCGTCTTCAGAAACACTATCAGTTTTCTCCAGACGACAACCTGTGATCGCGGTTACAGCTGAATTCATGGCGTCTCTTGCCCCCGGGGTCTTCTCATCAAAAATCTCAAACTTGAGGATTTTCAGGATGGACGAAAGAGCCACGCCCGTGGCAGCAGCAGGGACATCATCGCATTGTATCACATCAAGGAAAGGTGAAAGGTACACTGAGGGGTCGATGGTTCGCCATTGTTGTTGAGGATTGAAGATCAATCCTCTTAAAGATTTCAATGATTGTAATATTGAGGAATCATAGTTTTCTTCTGAGGAATGATAGAATTGGGTATTGGATTCGGGTGCACGACGAATCACGGCAAGAACAGCTCCAACCTCGGTGTTCAACATACATGAGAGTCCTAGCTCTTTCCTTTTGATCTTGGTCATGTTTTTCTTTCTCGTATTTTTGTCGTCTTGATTGTTCATTTATTCTTAGATTTTCTGGTGCACAGATGAAAAATTATTTTCGGAACATGGAAAAAATAGTTATGAATTGTTTGGATGTGCTTGGAATCTTTGCAAGTGACTGAAGATGATTTTTTAACTTGAATGGTTGGTAAACAACATTTCTCTCTCCTCATTTTACTCCAATTCTGTTTAAGAAACTACGTAANAATTGTTTGGATGTGCTTGGAATCTTTGCAAGTGACTGAAGATGATTTTTTAACTTGAATGGTTGGTAAACAACATTTCTCTCTCCTCATTTTACTCCAATTCTGTTTGAGTGGTAATTAGATGGGTTGGGTTTAATATGCTAAAAATAGACGGACTTAAACGGTATTGAAGGCAGAGGTCTCTGGTCAAAAAAAATGTCAAAGATCTGATTTTTATGGAGTAAATATTTGATGTAACAGTAATACTATAATTCCTATGGAATCGAAGAATCCTTTGGAACTTATTAAGAGGTCTATCAATTGAATGTGGTTTTTTCATGAAAATTTTTAATAACATACCAAAAATGATTTAAAACCGTCGCTTTTTGGTTAATTAATTTGTGGTCGTTGATTTTAAGATAATAAAGTAATATAAAATAAAAATTACTATATATTTCACATTTTATTGAATTAAAAGTAGAGGTTAACATGCAAATTTAGTCACTGTTTGGTACCGTAATTGAGCCCTTTTTTTTTTTTTTTTACGATAATAAATAAATTAAGTTAATGTTAGAATATCTAACACAATTAATTAAAGTGATTGGAGTAAAGGCACTAATACTCAACACAAATACGCGACTCAAACACCGGTCAATTAGCCCACTTAATATTATTCCACGGTCATTTGGTTGATGGGTAATTCTTGTAGTATCATCAACCAATAATAAATAAACATATATGATTAGCAAGCCTCACTAATTCAATATAACATCGGATGTGAAAGTTACTAATTTATTATTAATTGGTTATACCAATTGTTAGTAATAAAGATATATCAATTGAATATTACAGTTGGCATATACAGGAGGTAACTACTACAATTTCTAACCTCTGGATTGAATTTGGATTGGATTTCATCTGANACCAATTGTTAGTAATAAAGATATATCAATTGAATATTACAGTTGGCATATACAGGCGGTAACTACTACAATTTCTAACCTCTGGATTGAATTTGGATTGGATTTCATCTTATCCAAAATTGTGTTCAATATGAAAATTTTGATTTAAATTTGATCCAATTATCCAATGAATTTTTTTTTTTTTTACCAATTCATATTTGAATTCGATAAAAATCAGGAATTCGGTCTGAATATCCAAGTTGATATGAATAACTAGTTTGAAGTTAAATTTTAAACAATTCTACAAGAAACTGATTTCAACAACGTATAGCTGATTTTTGAATAAGCTTATTCGAGGAGGATTAAATCTAATATCACTTGTCTTGTCGGTTGAGGCAAATTTGTGTCGACTCTTACCGAGGTTGTGGCAAAGAACACTTCGCTTATACTCAAGTAGTTTATTAATTTGTGTCTAACGAATCGTGTTATATCAAATTCAAGTTTTGAAACGGTCAAAACATCTGAAATGTTTTTATTTTCAAGGAAATCGAAATGAATCAGTAATGAAATCGAAATTCTAATACTTCGAGTTGTTCCATAATATTTCGAAATGTTTTGTTTTATTTTAATGCATTTACACATTTATTTCTAAATGTTTCAAGATATTATAAGATACTAGTACTTGCACACGTGCTTTGCACGTGAACAACTTTGAGAATAGATAATTATATAGTAAAATTGCAGTATGGATTATCATCTTATTAATGGTATACCTGAAACATAACCAATTTGCTTGAGTGTTTAGATGTAACAGACATCATCTAATTTTACACTCGTCTACTACCGCCGTTAATTTCCTATATTACATAAAACACGGCAAGGATGTTAATTCACTTGCATATTTCGTAAAAGAAAAAATATGGTACCAACATGCATATATCGGCATATATTCAAATAACGTAGGACACTAATGCTAAAAAATGACATTATTTCTTAAAATATCTAAAAGATGAATCAATTTATCAAAATTCTAAGTCAAACAAGAACAAACACCAAGTTAAATCCAATTTCCACAAATAGGCTGCACTTGTATTGTAAAATATAATGAGCCGACTTGCACAATGTCAAGTAACACGGTTTTCAAATTTTCATTCAAAATCTAATGTAAAATTTTGAGCATTGTGGCATGATGATACGCCCTGAAAGAAACTTTGTTAAATCTTTAGGTCATATCTGTGCGTGCAAGATCCTGCACAATATAAAAAACGAGAACAGATCTCTCCCTTGGTGAACTTCGAATGTGCCAGTTGAGTGACCAACCACGCCGCTTGGAATAGCCTGCGAGGTCCGGTGGTAACCTGGAACGGCAACGGGAGACCCTGGGTGAGCGGGAGAACGATCCAGTAAGGCTGAAAGAGGATCCTGGAACAAAGAAGAACAAGTTAGAAGGGCGTCGGAGTGTTTTCCGGCGTATCCCCTCCGACAATCTAGTCAGTCTTTGAGAGAGAGAGAGAGGAAGGAGAAAACACTGAGTGTGTATTGTAGTAGAGAGTTTGTTGTTGCATACCCGCTTTGCCTTTTGCAAGGAGTATTTATACTTTAAAAGCTCATGATTGCTGTCAGTATCGTCAGTAGGTGATCATTAGGCACAGGTAGCGTGTGCATTGATTCTGATGAGGAATGTCTTCTCTAATTAACTGCTCGGGGTCCCGAGCAATCAATGCTGGATCATCGGGATGCCGACGGTACAATGTGCTCCTCTTGGGGAGGATGCAATAAATGCTCTGTAACATGAGCATTTATTGCCTTTCATTTTCGAGCCTTACCGCATTGAATGCGGTCTCATCAAGGGAATGGTGCAATTAATTGTTTGCTTTCCCAAGTCGCGTGTCAGCAACGGCATGCGGTTTCTCTGTCTTCGATGTGATATCATATGCCACGCGTCCATCCCTTATTGGCTGTGACCCCTGCATTCCAGTACGTTCTGACACTAATTGTGTAAGACGAGGTCATGATGAATAGCCTAGACTAGCCTAGGCTAATGACCTGTACGTCAATAGCTTATCCTGGAGTAGAGGAAGCGTCCAGGACGGGGTACCTCTCGGCACCGAGGAAAGGCTCATCTCGGGGACCGAGGGAGGTATGCCGACCGAGGTACATATCAGACCGAGGCCACGTGTCGGTTGTAAAACATACTGAATGCATGATCCTATATGACGAGTACCTCGGGGGCGAGGACCTTTATGCGCCGATGGTGCTTGATCTTAGCAACAGTGTTTTAGTAAAACCGAGGACACGTGTCTTCATCATAGGGTATTTCAGAAAAGTCCCATCAACTGCCCCCCAGCCTTCGATCTTCTGACACCGAGGACACGCGTCGTAAGGAGACGAAGGGTTTCCCAACAACCACCAGTACATCATCATTGTCTCGAGCCGCTTTCCCCCGCTTGGGATGCCGTGCGCATTAAATGCATCGTTTCGTTTTTCGCGTCCAATGATGAAAATTGCCTCTATATAAAGGGGGCTCCTCTTCTGTTTTCATCGTTTTGCCATTTCGAACTTCCTTAAGAGAGCTTCTTCTTGAATCTTCGCCGGAGTTTCGTTTCTTCTTCCGTCGTCGACTGCCCATTCTTCCTTAAGATCTTTAAGCCAGCAGACCCACCGTTGATTCTGAACTTTCTGGAGGGAGTCACTTTTAAGGTTTCCCAGAAAAAAACTCCGTTTTGACATTCGGGTGAGTTTCAGAATCCCCTTTCTTTTCTTCCTCCTAGCTTTTTGTTTTCCGATTGACTAGAGGTGTCATCCGGTTGATACATAGCGATTTAACCCTCGGGAAACTTCCTCAGGGANATCCCCGAGCCACTGATCACATGAACCGAGTGATCAGGGTCGATGATTCTATTTTGCTGGATCCTCATGTCGCCCATGCAGTGAGTGAGACACTGCATTTCGAGGCTAACATGGCGGCTCATAGGGGGCGTTCAACGAACGTGTTGTTCAGCTCCATCATCCAAAAATCCCTGGTGGTAAGTTCCTTTTCTTTGGTTTCTTCTCTCTTGCTTTCTANCATTCCCCCGAGCGTAGATGTAGAGGATTATGACCTGGTGGTGCACTCTTCTACCCTCGGGACCGAGATGCCATGCCCTTCTATACTAAGGCCATAATAGAGGGAGAAATTAGGTTTCCTTTACCCCCTTACTCCTTCAGTTCCTCTCTCATTTCCGCCTCTTCCCCGGGCAATGTTGCCTCAATGTCTTCCGAATAATCATGGGGGTCTTAGAGCTCAATAGGCGCCTCAGGGTAAATATTGGGCTCAACGATCTCCTTTTTTGTTATTCCCTCCTGAGAGTCATGCCTCACCAACACTTCTACCTCAAAGCCAGGGACCCCTCCATGTACCTTGTGACCCATCTTCCTAACTCGGACAAGGGGTACAAGGATGATATTCTTATTTTCAAGGGATCTTGGCAGAGAGGTGTTGGTCCCAAGTATTACGAGTTGTTATGCCCCCTGGAGTGGAGAACGACAAGTACGTCGGTTCCTTCGGATTTACTATTTCGTTTTCCAGATTTCCCTTGTTCATGACTACTTTCTTGTTTGTGCAGATATTCCTGCTCGGGAAACAGCTCCTCCCCCTCGGTCGCTGGTGAACTTCGCCGACCTAGTCACGGTTTGGAGTTTTACTGGTGACGACGGGTTCGGCCGAGCTGCCCACGTCCTGCTGAATTATACCCCCGGGTATAAGAAATTTTCACAGCTTCCTCAGCCTTTTGAGCCTTCGCGGTGGTCTGAACTCTTCGATCAGGCGGCGAGGTTAGAGGTTGAGGTAAACTTGGAGGAAGACCCGGACCGGGCTTCGGAGGCAGAGGTAGAGGGAGTTGCTGAAGAGCTCGGGGTCAGAGAGGACGTTGTTCCTTCGGACGCCGAGGTGGGGACTTCAGGAGAAGACTTGTGGCCAGACTTTCAAGTTCTTCAATCTCTGGACGCCCTTGAGGTCACGATGTCCAGCACTCCTCGCATCGACTTGGGGTTCTTGAGGCAGAGGCAAGCCCTTGCTGCCGGGAGGGGTCGAGGAACGACCGGCGGCACCCCCTCTATCGGGACCAGTTCCAACCCATCCTCAAGGGTCCTTGGTCGGGGTCAGGTGCGAGACCGGGATCCTCAAGTGGAGGAGGAGAGAATGGTCAAACACCAGCATGATGGGCTCGGCCGAGGATCCAGGGCACCTCCCGCTCAGCAGCAAAGCGGGAGAGGCCGTGGGTTACCCCCTGCTCCTCCACAACAGCAGCAGCAGCAGCAACAGCAACGACAACAGCAACAACAGCAGCAACAGGCCTCCCCTTCCCTTCCGCCGACAGTGGAAGCCGCGGAGTGGAATCCCCGAGCCACTGATCACATGAACCGAGTGATCAGGGTCGATGATTCTATTTTGCTGGATCCTCATGTCGCCCATGCAGTGAGTGAGACACTGCATTTCGAGGCTAACATGGCGGCTCATAGGGGGCGTTCAACGAACGTGTTGTTCAGCTCCATCATCCAAAAATCCCTGGTGGTAAGTTCCTTTTCTTTGGTTTCTTCTCTCTTGCTTTCTATTTTTGTGATAACACTTTTTTCCCTCCTTTGCAGGCTACCCAGCAGATCTCCATAATAGCTGCTCGGTACCATGGGTCCAGGATGGACCTCCAGCGGGCCCGAGATCAGAAAGAGGAGGCGGAGGCGGCCCTCTCCCGAGCAATGGAGGATGTGGCTGCCAGGGACTCTACCTTGGCGGGGCAGGCTGCTCAAATCGAGCAACTCCTCAAGGATGCCGAATCGGCTAAGGTTAGCGCTGAAAAGCTAAGTGCTGCCCTTGCCGATGCTGAGGGGAGGATTACCGAGCAGACGCGGCGTCTTTCTGTCGCGGAGGAGAGGGCGGTAGGCTCGGAGGAAAGCTGTCTGGCTCTCACCCAGGAGTTGGACAGGATCAGGGCCGAGGCGCTGAACAGAAAATCGGAGGAGCAACTCCTGGAAGAGTTTGCCGATGATGTGCTCCCCGCTCTTGAGGAAAACAGCAAAGAGTTCTTCAAGAAAGGGTGGGACGAGGCGCTCCAGTCTGCTGGAATCCCATCAGACTCCCCGCTCTTCCAAATGCACAAGTATGTGCCCTCGGCAGAGATGGCACAGGCAGAAGCACAGGTTGCTGCCGAGGATGAAGTCCCAACGCCGGTGCAAATCTCGGCGGATCCCCCCGAGGCGGTGATAGTGGACTTGTCCGAGGACGCTCCGCCGGACCATGCTCCTGATCCCCAAGTTGCCCAAGCTATTCCTGTTGCCGAAGTGCCTCTCCTGCCTGCTCCAGAAGCTTCTCAACCATTTATCGCTGACTCGCCCTCGGCTGAAGTTCTGGAGATGCCTGGAGCCAGATGAAAGTCTTTTTCTTTTGGATTGTACCCCTTGTATTTTCTTTTGTAGCCTTTGGGGACGCAAAGCCCCTATTTCTTGAAATAAATCATTAGTATTTCTTTCCTTTTTCTGTGTACAGTAATGTTTTGCTCTCTTCTTTTCTTTTCTTTTTTTTTTCGAACCGTCTTCGGGGCTGCTCGCCCATTCTAGAGGCAAGTTTTGTGCTGCTTCGGGGACAGNGTTAGAGGTTGAGGTAAACTTGGAGGAAGACCCGGACCGGGCTTCGGAGGCAGAGGTAGAGGGAGTTGCTGAAGAGCTCGGGGTCAGAGAGGACGTTGTTCCTTCGGACGCCGAGGTGGGGACTTCAGGAGAAGACTTGTGGCCAGACTTTCAAGTTCTTCAATCTCTGGACGCCCTTGAGGTCACGATGTCCAGCACTCCTCGCATCGACTTGGGGTTCTTGAGGCAGAGGCAAGCCCTTGCTGCCGGGAGGGGTCGAGGAACGACCGGCGGCACCCCCTCTATCGGGACCAGTTCCAACCCATCCTCAAGGGTCCTTGGTCGGGGTCAGGTGCGAGACCGGGATCCTCAAGTGGAGGAGGAGAGAATGGTCAAACACCAGCATGATGGGCTCGGCCGAGGATCCAGGGCACCTCCCGCTCAGCAGCAAAGCGGGAGAGGCCGTGGGTTACCCCCTGCTCCTCCACAACAGCAGCAGCAGCAGCAACAGCAACGACAACAGCAACAACAGCAGCAACAGGCCTCCCCTTCCCTTCCGCCGACAGTGGAAGCCGCGGAGTGGAATCCCCGAGCCACTGATCACATGAACCGAGTGATCAGGGTCGATGATTCTATTTTGCTGGATCCTCATGTCGCCCATGCAGTGAGTGAGACACTGCATTTCGAGGCTAACATGGCGGCTCATAGGGGGCGTTCAACGAACGTGTTGTTCAGCTCCATCATCCAAAAATCCCTGGTGGTAAGTTCCTTTTCTTTGGTTTCTTCTCTCTTGCTTTCTATTTTTGTGATAACACTTTTTTCCCTCCTTTGCAGGCTACCCAGCAGATCTCCATAATAGCTGCTCGGTACCATGGGTCCAGGATGGACCTCCAGCGGGCCCGAGATCAGAAAGAGGAGGCGGAGGCGGCCCTCTCCCGAGCAATGGAGGATGTGGCTGCCAGGGACTCTACCTTGGCGGGGCAGGCTGCTCAAATCGAGCAACTCCTCAAGGATGCCGAATCGGCTAAGGTTAGCGCTGAAAAGCTAAGTGCTGCCCTTGCCGATGCTGAGGGGAGGATTACCGAGCAGACGCGGCGTCTTTCTGTCGCGGAGGAGAGGGCGGTAGGCTCGGAGGAAAGCTGTCTGGCTCTCACCCAGGAGTTGGACAGGATCAGGGCCGAGGCGCTGAACAGAAAATCGGAGGAGCAACTCCTGGAAGAGTTTGCCGATGATGTGCTCCCCGCTCTTGAGGAAAACAGCAAAGAGTTCTTCAAGAAAGGGTGGGACGAGGCGCTCCAGTCTGCTGGAATCCCATCAGACTCCCCGCTCTTCCAAATGCACAAGTATGTGCCCTCGGCAGAGATGGCACAGGCAGAAGCACAGGTTGCTGCCGAGGATGAAGTCCCAACGCCGGTGCAAATCTCGGCGGATCCCCCCGAGGCGGTGATAGTGGACTTGTCCGAGGACGCTCCGCCGGACCATGCTCCTGATCCCCAAGTTGCCCAAGCTATTCCTGTTGCCGAAGTGCCTCTCCTGCCTGCTCCAGAAGCTTCTCAACCATTTATCGCTGACTCGCCCTCGGCTGAAGTTCTGGAGATGCCTGGAGCCAGATGAAAGTCTTTTTCTTTTGGATTGTACCCCTTGTATTTTCTTTTGTAGCCTTTGGGGACGCAAAGCCCCTATTTCTTGAAATAAATCATTAGTATTTCTTTCCTTTTTCTGTGTACAGTAATGTTTTGCTCTCTTCTTTTCTTTTCTCTTTTTTTTTTTTTTTTTTTTTTTTGAACCGTCTTCGGGGCTGCTCGCCCATTCAAGAGGCAAGCTCTGTGCTGCTTCGGGGACAGGAGTCCTTGTACTTTGTCCCCAGGGCCTTGCCCTTCCAGGAGGCTTGCTCCTGTATTTGCTTCGGGGACAGGAGTCCTTGAACTCCGTCCCCAGGGCCTTACCCTTGCAGGAGGCTTGCTCCTGTATACGCTTCGCGGGCNGAGGTCACGATGTCCAGCACTCCTCGCATCGACTTGGGGTTCTTGAGGCAGAGGCAAGCCCTTGCTGCCGGGAGGGGTCGAGGAACGACCGGCGGCACCCCCTCTATCGGGACCAGTTCCAANGTATACGCTTCGCGGGCAGGAGTCCTTAAACTCTGTCCCCAGGGCCTTACCCTTGCAGGAGGCTTGCTCCTGTGTTTGCTTCGGGGACGAGAGTCCTTAAACTCTGTCTCNCCCCTCTATCGGGACCAGTTCCAACCCATCCTCAAGGGTCCTTGGTCGGGGTCAGGTGCGAGACCGGGATCCTCAAGTGGAGGAGGAGAGAATGGTCAAACACCAGCATGATGGGCTCGGCCNTGTTTGCTTCGGGGACGAGAGTCCTTGAACTCTGTCCCCAGGGCCTTACCCTTGCAGGAGGCTTGCTCCTGTGTTTGCTTCAGGGACAAGAGTCCTTGACCTCTGTCCCCAGGGCCTTGCCCTTTATCTTTGTCGTCGNCGGGAGAGGCCGTGGGTTACCCCCTGCTCCTCCACAACAGCAGCAGCAGCAGCAACAGCAACGACAACAGCAACAACAGCAGCAACNTTCAGGGACAAGAGTCCTTGACCTCTGTCCCCAGGGCCTTGCCCTTTATCTTTGTCGTCGGCAAGCATTTGAGGGAGAGAATACTTCAAAAGTAATACTTCTTTAGATTCATAACATTTCATGGTCGTATTGCAAGTTTTACATCCATGTCTTCTAATCTGTACGACCCGGCGCCCCCGATTGATATTACTTTGTAAGGCCCTTCCCAGTTAGATCCCATTTTTCCCTCTGTTGGATCGCGAGTATTGGCCGTTACCCTTCTGAGGACCAGATCGCCTATTCGGAATTCTCGAGCCTTGACCCTTCTGTTGTATAGTTGGGAGATCTTCTCTTGATACTTAGTTATCCTCAGGGCGGCTTTCTCCCTTCTTTCTTCCACTAGGTCCAGATCCAATCTCAGTTGACGGTCATTCCCCCCTTCGTCGAAAGCTTGGGTCCTTATGGTTAGGAGCCCTACTTCGAGGGGTATGATCGCCTCCATCCCATATGCCAGGGAGTATGGGGTTTCCCCTGTCGAGGACTGAGGGGTGGTCCTGTACACCCACAAAATGATTAATAGTTCTTCCGCCCATTTTCCCTTGGCTTTCTCCAACCTCTTCTTGATCCCATTGACAATTGTCTTGTTGGAGGCCTCTGTCTGGCCGTTGGCTTGAGGATAGGCAGGGGTGAAGTAGAAATTACGGATCCCGAGTTGCTCGCAGAAAGACTTGAAGCGCCCGCCAGTGAACTGAGTCCCGTTATCCGACACCAGTGCCCGAGGAATCCCAAACCTGATGATTATGTTCTCCCAGACGAACTTTTTGGCGTCTATGTCTCGGATATGAGTCAACGGCTCCGCTTCTACCCACTTGGTGAAGTAATCTGTGACNTTCTCCCAGACGAACTTTTTGGCGTCTATGTCTCGGATATGAGTCAACGGCTCCGCTTCTACCCACTTGGTGAAGTAATCTGTGACCACAATGAGGAACTTTCTATTTCCCGGAGCCTTAGGCAGGGGTCCAACCAGATCGAGCCCCCACTGGGCGAATGGCCAAGGGCTGGTCAGGGGGTGTAAGTCCCCCGCGGGTTGCCTGATTGCAGGGGAGAACTTCTGACACTGGTCGCATTCTGGACGTATGCGNGCTTTCAAGGGCTGATCGGTCAGGACAGTGATCGGGTGCGCCTGGAAATAATGCCGCAGTTTCCTGGCAGTGGTGACCAAGGACAGAGTCAGTTTCTCCAGGGGTAGATATCTT
The DNA here is from genome assembly GCA_963454935.2 of Ilex paraguariensis. Classification (NCBI taxonomy): domain Eukaryota; kingdom Viridiplantae; phylum Streptophyta; class Magnoliopsida; order Aquifoliales; family Aquifoliaceae; genus Ilex; species Ilex paraguariensis. The sequence goes on from CAUOFW020002292.1 coordinate 305,403, forward strand.
GTCTCGGCATCCAGGAGTGCCTTGCTTATATAGTAAATTGGCTTTTGGCGGTGCTCATGCTCACGGATAAGTACCCCGCTTACCGCAAACTCAGATACTGCCAGGTACATGAACAGCATCTCCCCCTGGATGGGGATGGACAGGGTTGGAAAAGTCCTTAGGTATTCTTTGATCCCAGCCAGGGCGTTCTCGCACCCCTGGCTCCACATATTCTTCCCAGCACTCTTGATTTCTCCAAAGAATGGTTTGCATTTATCCGAGAANTGGAGCTTTGAGTTTTATCTTTCTTGCTTCCTTCGAACATTCCAGGAGATCTCCTGTTGTCAGGAACTTGAGGAAGGGATCAATCCAACTGGGCGGCCTGTGTGCGTTCTGGATGACCATTGCCTCGGGAGCATGGTCTATGCAGGATGTGGGAAGGTATTCAATGGTGATCCTGCGCGACTGGGAGGAGTCCACCGCCGAGGCTAGGCAAGCCAGGGCGTCGGCATGTGTGTTCTTGTCTCTGGACACTTGTTGGATTTCAATCCGGCCAAACCTTTGGATTATGGTCGTCGCCTGGTGATGGTACGCCTTCATCCTGGGGTCCCTCGTTTCGAACTCTCCGTTGAC
>CAUOFW020002292.1:310255-322739 GCA_963454935.2 Ilex paraguariensis
GTTCTGACATTACTTGTGTAAGACGAGGTCATGATGACTAGCCTAGGCTAATGACCTGTACGTCAATAGCTTATCCTGGAGTAGAGGAAGCGTCCAGGATGGGGGTACCTCTCGGCACCGAGGAAAGGCTTATCTCGGGGACCGAGGGAGGTATGCTGACCGAGGTACATATCAGACCGAGGCCACGTGTCGGTTGTAAAATATACTGAATGTATGATCCTATACGCCAGTACCTCGGGGGCGAGGTCATTCGTGCGCCGATGGTGCTTGATCTTAACAAGTGTTTTAATAAAACCGAGAACACGTGTCTTCATCATAGGGTATTTCAGAAAAGTCCCATCAATATCCTTGTGGCGAAATACAAATAAACACAATAGCTGAAACCTTAGAAAAGAAACAAAAGGACCAAACTAATGATGCTCACATAACCATTGGATAGTTCAGTAGCTGCTTTGACGTCCTCAATTTTAGACATTGTCACAAAACCAAATCCGTGGCTTCTCCTTGTAAACTTTGAGAATAGATACTTGCACAGTAAAATAAGGTTGATTGAGACTGATAAAAAACAATATCAATCACACAGTCGATCTCAAGCACAGGCCCAACTATAAGCATATAAAAACGATTCAAACAAAATATCATATCAACAATTTATCCTCAAAATGAATAATCAAACAACGACACGCCATAAAGAGTCATCAGTAACACTTGCATGATTTTTTTCTTAGTACAATCATTTCATTAAAGTCCAAAGCTTGGCACTAAATATTAAGTAATTGCACACTTCACACTGCTAGATGCACTCCCAACCTCCTGATCCTCTTGTCGCAGTCCACCGGTCCCCTTCCACAATTTGACAATAGATAATTGCATAGTAGAATTGCGACCTGATTTATCATTTTATTAATGGTACACCTCAAACCCCACTTGTCCACTACCGCCCTTAATTTTCTATAGGACATAAAACACAACAAGGAGGTTAATTCACTTGCATATTTTGTGAAATTTAGAAAACAAAGATTGAGTATGTACAGTTCGAGAAAATAACATTTAATTGATCAATACTGTTTTTTCAACTATGAGTTGGTATCATAATGTTTGGCGATAACCTTGTTGATGGATTCTTCCAATAATACGTTTTAGCATTAGCAATATCTATATATCTTTATGCCATTGGTAGAATTTCAATGAACTATAATATTGGGCTTTCAAATCAGTTTTGATGATTCTTATCATGTTTTGGAAGAGGACAATTATAATTATGATAAGACTCTAGTTAAAATCACACATAGAACACAATGAGAAGATCTAAACCAGAGTAAATGAAATGTATCATGTCCTTATAATAAGAATTCGCACCAAAAGACACATAACATGCTACGATTTTCATATTTGCTTAATTCAAATGTATAAAAGTTCCCTTCAGTTCTCTAGCTAGATGCTATTTATTCTCCTTTCCAATCATTATTCTCTGACACAAACTTTACCTCCTTACCTTTTGCATGGTCAACACTCTTAAGGGTTCCAAGAGATTCATATAATGTATTTGTAGTGCTTACCAAAAGCTATAGTCAATATTTATTGTCCTAGCTCAATGTCAAACAGGATTCATCTTGTCTTCTACTCAAGGATAAAGATAATCTGATATAGACTCCACAACCTATTGACTATGATGTGAACTTTACCTGGAGTTGGGGTTAACAGTGAGTTTAAGATTGCTAAGGATAAAAGACATTCATTTAAAACTTAAGCAGAGGCAAAGACCAAGGTACAAGAAGAGTACCTCATTCTGGTATCTGTTAATTGCATGATTTTATAAGGGAACATCAAATTGCACATCAATCATGGACTAACATTGTGCAATTATGTTTTCCATATGTTAATCACCCAGATTTTTTGTTGTTTAACTTTTCCTAAATACATAAAACATTATGTTCAGTTCTCCACCACTGTTGCAGCAACTAAATAGAATAATGAACTGATTCAAAAACAAAATACTAAAAAGAAAACACCGATGTAAATCATATCTGATTCAGTATTTGTCTTCAAGATGGATTTTATAATTCTATTCTCCCAGTGATCTTATCAACAAAACAGAATAATAAGCAAAATCCAAAATAAAAACTCCCAGAATCAAACCAATCCAAAAATTTTGATATAATAATTTAATCACATGTAACAGTTACCTGGTCAGAGGGAGGGGTGAAGCTCCTCTAGCGGTGGATAGCTTGAAGAAGAAGAAGGTTTGCTATGTAAAGTTATGAGATTTTTCGGGTTGGTACAGGTAAAGTTAATTTTTGCACAAAGGGTATAAAATTAGAAGATGATAATGACTAAACACAAAAATTACGGGAATAATTTGTTAACAAAAACTCATTACCTGATGAGCCAGTGCAGTGATGGTTGTGTAATGCCAAGACACAAAAGCCAGGTAGAGTCTAACAGAAAGGGGCGAAGGGCAATGGTAAATAGGATTTTGAAGAATTTTTCGGATAGAGGAGGGCGATGGTAAATAGGGTTTCGAAGGATTTCTTAGAAGTTGTCCAACTTTTTTTATTTTGCAAATTAATTGTTGGGATGTGAATAGCCACAACTAAAGCTTTAAAAGAAAAACAAAATGGATGTCTAACTGAATCTATAATGGCAAAGAGGTATATCGATGGTAACTGATTTCTATAATTGAATACATGTAATTAAAGAAATTTGGGGAGAGAGAGACTAAGAGGGGGGCCATGACGGTGTGATCTTGGCAGATAGAGAGACAGGGGGAGACGGGGGGAAGTGAGGAGAGGGAGCATGAAGGTTTATTGTTGATCGGTTTGTGAATTGGCAGGAGAAAGATAGCAACTTTGAGAGAGGAAATAAGGAGAGAGAAGAGGGTGAGAGGGTAACTGCTAAGAAGTAAGGTCGTCTGTAAATTAGCAGGAGAGAGATACGACAATAGAGAGAGATAGGGAGGGAGGGAGGGAGACTAGTTAACGGTTGATAAGCAATTAGAGCTGATGATGAATAGGCATTAACTAAGATGGATAAGGCTGACATAGATTCAATGTTAGAGGATAAAGTTGGAAAAAAATATTTTTCACATATGCTGCTTTTTAAAGTAATATATATTTTGGTATATTTCGACCAAAGTTTTAAAAAAATAATTCTTAAAATTTTATTTTTGAAATGTGTCGAAATGTTTCCGTTTCTTAGGTGATCGAAACAATGTATCGAAACAAAATTTTGATCATTGAAATCATATATAACCGCTATATAAACGAGTCGTATTGTATATTTATTTTGATTAACTTCATCTATACCCAATTTGGTTATTGATCGTGTTATGTCGGGATCTATTCGTTTTTAGAACGAATGACTAAATGAACACTCAAACTCTCTAATTTCATATCATATTAAAAAGTTATGTCATATTTTAACACCCCCAATTATAACCCCGTTATAGCTGCACTTCACTTTCCGCAACAAAGAAGAACTGCTTGGCTTTGCAGAGCACAATAGAGCTCGAGTTTGAAACTCAAGCGTTAAAAAAATAGATTTAAATTTGTTCATAAGCAAACATACAAATTAGCAAAATCAAATAAAAACTTGATCATTTTTCAAGAATTAATCGAATATCATGTCAAGAAATAGAAAAAAAAAATAAAGAAAAACTAGATATTAATCTTTGGTGAGTTTTGTTTCACGGGGATGTTTGTTTTAAGAATTCAAATGGCTCTGTGAAATATATGGAATTACTTGATTATTTGAGAGCTCTGATGTGTTGAGTAATAGTTTTCTTTGTATATCAGTTTATTGACATGAAATTTACTATATTTTTCTAGGTTCTATTTTTTGTTTCAAGAACTCGAACGAAATAATGTCAAGTATGAGATTGGTGGATGATTATAGAGTATATGGTTGATTTGTTGGATTTTATTTTTACTTTTATTTTGTTACGAGTTCGATTAACGTTATGTAGATGGTGATTGATTATTGAGTTTGTTTTATTTTATTATCTTATAAAGGTGTAGGGAGAAATGATCATCAGCACATACACACAAAATGATTCATGTGCAAAAGTACGTGTATAACAACTAATTAAATTAAATGTGAGTTTTAAGGGTAAAATATAGTTTTCATCTTCAAACTATACACTTTGTATCAATTTAGTCCTCAATTTTCTAATTATATCACTTTAGTCCCATAACAAACGACAGTTATAATTACTAGCGGATATCAACACTTGCATCTTATGTGCATTCTTTGAAAACTTTAGGAATTAAAATGAACAAGTTATAAACTTGAAGGACCAAAAAAATACAAGTTAAAAATTTAAGGAACCAAAGTGACCCTTCAAGTATAGTCACTTGAACATCTCCGTTAGTCAATTCAAACCACCATTTTTTATTGGACCAAAATGATACAAATCGAGAATTTGAGAGACCAAATTGACACAATTAAAAAATTAGGTATTAAATTTACATAAAATATAGAGTTTAAGGACCAAAAATATATTTTATCCAAGTTTTAATGTAGATAAGGGACCATTTGATAACACAACATAAGGTTTAAAACTGAATACTTTAAGTACTTAATAAATTAAATTCATTTAATAACCTAAAATTCATACTACTTAATATTTTAAGCACTTCTTAAAAATAGGCTAAAATTTTTAGTAGTAAGTCACTACTTATTAATTAATACTGAAAATATTAATCAATAAAGATTTTATCAATTTTTTTTAATTGACAAATATATCCTCACCACCATTGTGTGATCGTCACCACTATCAATACTATCACCACCACCACTACCACCACCACCATTGTCCCTCTTCGACCGGTGTGAGGCAGCGTCTCTATTCCTTTTTTTTTTTTGACACTACTCTAAATGGAAGCGTAATGTGAACCCTGAAATGTTCTCAGGATGTTTAATTTGTGTTAATTATTTCCTTAAACGCAACGATTAATGACCATAATTTGAGCTAGATTTCCCAAGTGTTCGAAGGGATTGAATCTGCACTCAATTTAAGTGTAACGGAAACCGAAGTGCTGTGTTGCTTCCACGTAGTCTTAGGTGTAAGAGACACAAAAGTGTGTGTCCGTTTGCTGCGGTTGTGAACCCACAAATAAGAAGTGAGAAATGTAATATGGGGCACATGATATTATAACTAAAACCATTAGAGGGGTATAAGGAACACACTTAAATTGGAATAAACAAACTTAGTGCCAACTTGGTACCGTCAAGAAGAGTTACTAATAAATGTTTAAGAGGCATGTTTTTTTAAGAGAATAATGTTACATGAACTTAAAAATTAGATTTAATAATTATAATTATTGATTTCACTATGAATTTCAGTATTTATTGAGACTCACTACCTATGTAATAGTTGTGATTGACTTGATAATTATAATCATTGATTTCATTGTAGGTCTCAGTATTTATTGGGACTCACTACCTATTTAATGATTGTGATTATTAAATCTAATTTTTAAATTCATGTAACATTACTCTTTCTTAGGGATAGAGTTGACGACTCATAACATAAGTTATCAGTTTGATATGAAATTAGTATAAAATTATAGAATATGAGTTTAATTTTAAATAATTTGGATATTGAATAAATTCAATACAAATTTGACGATACACAATATAAATCTAATTATACGCAACTTATAAATATAACATACTCGACAAGGCACAAATAACATGACTTGCGAGATATCCACCATTCAGTTGGTAAATTTGAGTAATGAATAAAATACCTACAAAAAAAGTATTTCAATTTTCTAGACATTTTATGTTTAACCAACTCGGCATAACTTTGTTCATCCTTGATTCTTTTTAAGAATATAAGCATTCCGCTATGAAGCACGGATGTTTTATCAAGGTCGACATACCTATATCGATACCGTATCGGATGTGATATTCGTTAGATACTCAATGATACATATCGGATATGCATTATTCATATTCGATAATTAATAAAATATGAGGATACTTCACAGATATTTTTAAACATGGAACAAAGTGTACAATTTTCAATTTTAAGTTATACCCCCCCTTCTTTGGAGTTCACATACAATATAAAATATCAACAAAATTTCATTTAATTTTAAAGATACGAGTGTTTTTTAAGTAATTTTTATTATTACATATTAAGAGAGTATAAAAAAAATGAGTTATTTACACTATAATTTTAAAAATAAATAAGTGTAAACAACCAACTAGTTAAATGTTGTTATGATTCCTTCAATTACTCATGCTCATTTTATGAACATATCAAAATGAGACGATATTACATTATTTTCATAGTAAAAATTCTTAATTTTACTTACTAATGTTAAAGAATTATTGAAAAATTATAATTTTTAAATCGTTAAATAATAATAAAATATAAAATATATTTTATTATTGACATATCTTAACCGTATCGGTATACTAATTTTTTAAATTTTATCATATCACTGTATCTATGTCGTATCATATTCGTGTAACGCCTCTGTCCATGTATTCGTGCTTCCAAGATGTTCGGTCTTTGCTAAAAACAATACTTAGGGCTCGTCGGGTAATCGGGTGTTTTTTTTTTTTTTGGGAAGCAAATTAAAAGTACTTGAGAATAGCGATTGGGAAGTGACTCCGACTCCGACACCGTAAGCCCACAGGCCCAAAATCCGAATGTTTTGGAATGCTATTCTTTTACTAATTCAGCAATTACCATTCTCGTCGAAGAAAACAAGAACAGAAGCGAAGACCACCAACGAAAGAAGAGGAGGAAGAAAAGCAAGAGACGCGATCTTCGATCGGAGGAAGAGAATGGCGCGTGTCGTAGCAGCTTTCGTATTCTCTCTCCTCCTCATCGTGATCGCTGAATCCACCAACGATTCTCAGGTTTGCTTTCATTCCAAATCAAAGCCTTGTTTGTATTTTCCTGCTCTCGCTTTCTCCAAAATGATATTGAATGTTTGAACGAATGCCAGGTGGGATGCAGCAAAGTATGTGTGGCTGAGAATTGCAATTGTAATACTCTCTTTCAAATTCTATCGTTTCCTCTTTTTTATTCTTTGTTAGAATAAGAATGTGATATAATTTCTTTGTTTTTTTGATAGCGGTTGGGATTAGGTACGGAAAGTACTGCGGAGTAGGGTGGACTGGATGTCCGGGAGAGAAACCCTGCGATGATGTTGATGCTTGTTGCAAGGTTCACGACGAATGTGTTGAGAAAGAAGGTACTTACTAATGCAATGATTTATTCTTTTCTTTTTCTTTTTTTGAAATTTTAACATTTGGTTGAGTAAATATACGATTTTCGTTTGTATTGATCAAAGAACTGAACAGAATTACGAATTATTTGGCGATTCATATCATGGAGATTGAACCATTTTATGAATTATAACTTCGGTAGTGGCCTAGGGCGGATTTATGCAGGGGCCAGGGGGGCACTGGCCCATCCTCAAATTTGTTTCCTTAATTTTATATATATAAGTTTCCTTAACATTTGTCTTGATTTGCAAATTTGTGTGTTCTTTTGGTTCTAAATTCAAAATATTAAGGTGAAATTGTCTACAATTGACCTATAATTGAGCATTATTTTTCTACAACTGATGATTGATTTGTTTCTATTGGATTGCAGCGGTACTTCTTGATTTTTTATTTTTTTTGATAGACTTGCTATTTTGATATAAAATATGAAATTATGAATAGATGTAATAACCCTCACATTCCGATAAGAATTGTAATTGATTTTCTTTTTATACATTAAATGAATCAACTTCTCACCCTTCTATTTAATGAGTTTTTATTATGAAATATGACATAATTAATATAAATGTGTCGCTTTACCTTTATAAATTATGAAAATAACCTACTCTAAATTTAAAAATAATTTAGCTACTATATTTGTCTCGGTGTGTGTGTGTTTTTGTTTTTTTTTGGGGAGGGGGGTGGGGGAGAGACAATTCTATGAGATTATATCTAGATACCTTCAACAGGGGTTGTTCTAATTTAATTTTTTTTGTGAATCAAGTGTAATTGCTTGTTAACTTTAATATAACCATTTGGTAAAAAGTAGAATTGTTTGGTAATGACTTTTTTCCTTTTCATTAATAAATTATTTTGACCTTAAACTTTGATTGTTTTGTGGATAGCTTATATTTTTATCGCATTTAGATTTGTGATCTACACCATTTTATTAACATATATAGGTTGTGCCCACCCTTAGGCCAGTTTTTTGGCTCCGTATGTTATTAGTTGTTTAGCACAAATATCACTATAGTTCTTGTTCTTTTTATTTTATTTTTAGGGGGGGGGGGGGTTCACTCAATTGATTTGCTGCTCCTTTTATTTGATAGAAAAATGATTTGAGTTCTATAAAAACAATATCTGGTCTAAGGAGGAAAAAAAAATGTTCTATGAAATATTATATATGCATCAGCATGGACAAAGGGTACAACCATAAAAGTAAACCAGGGAGTTCTCAATCAAGTTAGGAGTGGCATGTTGAGCAAAGCTATGGGACACCTTCCTAGTGGACCTACATGCTAAAGATGTTGATATTGGAAAACTATATATTTGCACTTACAGTGTCAATGTGATGGGACCTATTTGGGGTTAAAATTGAATGTTGTGGCTGCAGCAACATTCAAAAATCCTACTTCTAACCAATGCTATGAGAATTGAGAAAAAAAACTCAAAATGAGCCATCATTGTGCAAAAGTGAAGTTGACCCAGCCTTGGAAACCAAAGTTGACAGGTGGAAAGTCTAAGATTAGATGATGACTAAAATATCTGAGATGTTGTTTGTTAATCTAGTTTTTTTTTTTTTCATTTTATGACAAAAAAAAACGATGTTTGGTAAACGTTTTTATTTTTTTTTAATTGTTCCGTTTTAAAAAAAAAGCTAAAATATGGAAACATTTAACAGGATGTTTTTGAAAACATCAAAAAACCAAAACACGCGGCAATAACCAACTCATTTTAATGAGGTCTGGGCTTTGAACCCTCTCCACAGCAAAATAATTGGTTATTTTCCTTACCCTATAAATTGCCAAGGACTTTATCTTTCTCATTCAGCTAAAGACCTTTAACCATATGAAAAACAAATTTGAAGCACCTCCAAGGCAGACAAGAGACTCACAGCAGACGATCTTCGGTGGTGGGGTTGGGGGTGCGTTTCGGGGGTTGTGGTGGTGTGTTTCGGTGATGGGGATTGGGGGGTTGGTTTTAGTGGTGGGGTTAAGAGTGGATTTCGGTGGTGGTTTTGGGTGGTGGGATTTGGGGTTTGGGTGGTCAGTGGGGTTGGGCGGTGAATTTTTGGTATAATACCAAACAGGTTTTTTATTTTTGTTTTCATAGTTTTTTAAATATTAGTGGCTACCAAACATGTTTTATATTTTTAATTTTTATCACAGAAAAAACAAAAAATTAATTTTTTTTTTATAAAAAAAAAACATAAAAACGAAAACGTTACCAAACGTAACCTAAGTTAAACTTGAGAACGAGTTTTTTTTATGTGGAAGAGTTTGATGGAGTCAATAGTCATTAGAATGGTGGTGGATTTTTTGCAATGAGCTTTTATTACGGTGATAGATTTTCAAGAAAGACGACTCCCTATAGTTAAAGTGGAGTTTCAAGAAAGAAAGACCTATTTCCTAAGTAGTAATTGGTTGTATAAATCAATAGTTGCTACTAGTATTTATATTTGTAATTGGATGAGGGGCCAAGTCATAGTTAAAGTGGAGTTTCAAGAAAGAAAGACCTGTTTACAAAGTAGTAATTGGTTGTATAAATCAATAGGTGCTACTAGTATTTATATTTGTAAGTGGATGAGGGACCGAGTTTTGGTTGTTAAAATTGATATTGTGACTGCTTTGAGCCTCCATGTGAGAGTTGAACGATTCCTCTCTTAAAGGTGAGTGAGGCCCTTCCTTGGATGAGAGATCCCCAACTTCTCTTTTTTGGGTAAGCGATTCCCCAATTATCCTTTTTCCCTTTTATTATATGAAATTTTCTTCCTAATATCAATACAGGATTATCTTTTAATTTTTGACCTGCATCAGAGATCTATGCATTCAAACCTTTGAAAAAGATTTATATCGATTATTAAAACAAAATTAATAGAAACCAGAAGTTGACCACTTCATTCGGTGAATTAAGTTCATCTCATCTCTTATGTTGGACTATCCAGTATGGCACATTTGAATGATAAGTTACTTGTGAACTGTGATGCAAATGGTATAAGAGTTTATAAATCTCAAAAAGAAATTATTTAGGATCAGCATGTTATTATAATACCAATGATATGTCAGCCTGTCGTTGTAGATATCCAAAACTATCCCTCTAAAAGGAACCATTTATTAGAGCTGAAAAGCGTATATGAAGCTTTTTTGTTGTTTTGCACTGCTGTTTCTAACAAAATTAGTTTTCTCCATCAAACAAAGATCTTGTCACGGGAAGTGTTTCAGTCATTCAACTAATTTTCTTGCTTCTTTCACATGGTATCAGGTATGACTAATGTTAAATGCCATGAGAAGTTCAAGCGCTGCATAAAGAAAGTACAAAAATCAGGCAAGGTAGGGTTTTCTAAGGAATGTCCTTACGACACAGCTGTGCCTACAATGGTACAGGGCATGGACATGGCTATCTTATTTAGTCAGTTGGGTAACTCAAAGCTTGAACTTTGAATGGGTAACTTGAATAACATGTATTGGTATCATTCTTTTCCTTCAACAGCTACAGTTGTATAAGGAACCTCTAAACAATATATGAAAATACTAGGAAGGATTCCCTTTAGTTATGTGTTTGTGCATTTTCTCTCTGTTCTCCTTAACTCATGCAGGCCTTATGGTGTATTCATATTTTTCTGGGATACATGAAGTACTAAATTTAGCTCTTGCTGGAATCTTGATCTCAAATACATTTCTGGTTTCTGACAGCTTCAGCTCTGAGCTTCATTTAGGTAGATTAAATAAGCATTGCAATCCTATAATCTGGATAATTCAGGGAGTTGGCTAGGTCATTTCATAATTGTTTTTTTACAAGGTTAATGGACAAAAGGAGTCATATTGCAGACATTTCTAGATAAGTTTTAAACACATTGGGGGTGTTTGGCAATGACAAGGTGGATTGGATTGCTTTGGATTTAAATCTCAAATTTGTCCAATGAAATTCCAATAAGCCAGCTACAATGTTGGATAAAAAAAATTAATTTTATCCAATCCTTGATTTGGATAGGAATTTATGCTATTGTGGGCCCCATGGACAAATCAACTCTTTTTTGGATCAAAGTTCATAACTTTGATATTAATTTATTATTTTACCCTTAATCCTATTCAAATCTAGAGATGGCAGTGAACCGAGTACAAATAGATATTTGTTTAAACCTGCTCTGTTTGGACAGGGAATGGATCATACGTATTGGACGGTGGATATATACAAGGATACCTGTAAAATTGGTGCGGGCCCCGTCCTGTCCCGTTTTACCTGTTATTAATATTATTATTATACATGTTGCTGTGAATACAAATTTACATATTATTAAATAATTTTTTCTTTTGAAAATTGTTTTTTTTTTTTTTCATGTTTTTGGCATGTAAACGTGTAGATCTTTGTTTTTTTTTATGTTGGATTATGTTATGTTATATTACATTGTGTTGCATGATGTTGTGTTGGATTTACATAGAAGACAAACTTTTAATTATATTATGTTAGATTATGTTGTAGATGACAAGTTTTTAATTATGTTATGATATTCTATAATTATGTTGGATTATTTAGAATGTTAGATTTATTTAGAATTTTGGATTATGTTGGCTTGGGCTCGGACTCGGACTTGAGCTTGGGCTTAGGCTTGAGCTCGGGTTGGTAAGGTGGACAGGGGCGGGGATTACAAATTTTCCTACGAATAGGGATGTGAATGAAAATTATATCCGTTAACGAGATGGACAAAATTTTTTAAGCGGGTACGAAGATAGAGAATACACCCCTGCGCCCCCACTTCAGTCCATTGCTATCCAAACCTATCTCATTGGCTTGACAATTCTTGATTACCACTTTAATATTGAATTTAAAATTTATAACTAGTTAGTTATTGTAAAAAATAAAGTTTTTTGTGTTCCACTATAAACAAATTTTAAAAAGTCGATTACAAATTTATTTGATTCATCCAAAATATTATACTGAAATTAATTAACAAAAGATATTGACAAATAAATGCAATAGCCAAAATTACATAAATATTAATTTTAACCGAACGTTGCCTTGTACAAAAATACACAAACTAAAACATTCTGGTTCATGTTTTGATACACAAATATATGGCCACATTTTCGTACGGAAACATCTAGTTTTTTTGTGTTTGACTCTAAAAAAATTCAAAAAAATTGACCACAAATATATTTGATGTTGTCAAAATATTATAACAAATTTAGTAAACAAAGACAAAACAGAAAAAAAAAAAAAAAAAAAAAAAAAAAAAAAAAAAAAAAAAAAAAAAAAAAAA
>CAUOFW020002292.1:331709-488607 GCA_963454935.2 Ilex paraguariensis
CACTGGTCGCATTTTTGGACATATGTGCGCGCATCCCTTTGCATTCGCGGCCACCAATATCCCTGAGACATAATGCGGTGCGCCATAGATCGCCCCCCAGAGTGCCCCCCACATATTCCTTCATGTACCTCATACAGGAGGTCTTGTACCTGATCTTCTTGGACGCATAGCAAGTAAGGCCCTGAGAAAGACCTCCGGTAAAGCTTCTGATCCGGAGAGACCCAAAATCTTGGAGCTTTGAGTCTTATCTTCCTAGCTTCCTTTGAACACTCCGGGAGATCTCCCGTTGTTAGGAACTTGACAAAGGGATCAATCCAACTGGGCGGCTTGGGTGCGTCCTGGATGACCATCGCCTCGAGAGTACGGTCTATGCAGGATGAAGGAAGATACTCAATGGTGATCCTGCGCGACTGGGAGGAGTCCACCGCCGAGGCTAGACAAGCCAGGGCATCAGCATGCGTGTTCTTGTCGCGGGACACTTGCTTGATTTCGAACCGGCTGAACCTTTGGATCATCGTCGTCGCCTGGTGATGGTACGCCTTCATCCTAGGGTCCCTAGTTTCGAACTCTCTGTTGACCTGATTGACCACCAGCATAGAGTCGCAATGCACGATCAATTCGGTAACTCCAGTCGCCTCAGCTAACCGAAGTCCTGAGATGAGTGCCTCGTATTCAGCTTCATTATTCGAAGCCTTGAATCCCAGCCGAATGGCCTGCTCCGCAATAATCCCATCTGGAGAGGTCAGCAAGACACCGATTCCGGACCCCTTACTATTTGACGAACCGTCCACATACAAGAGCCATGGCGATCCTTCATAATTCGTTGGAGACGCCAAGTTGGGAGGAGGCGGTCCTTCCAGAACGGGATGCTCCCCCAAAAACTCAGCTATGAAGTCTGCCAATATCTGACCTTTTATCGTGGTTCGGGGTTTGAAATGAATATCGTGCTCCCCCAACTCCACTGCCCACTTGGAAATTCTTCCGGAGAGTTCCGCCCTTCTCAAGATTGCTTTCAAGGGCTGATCGGTCAGGACAGTGATCGGGTGCGCTTGAAAGTAATGCCGCAGTTTCCTGGCAGTGGTGACCAAGGATAGAGCCAGTTTCTCCAGGGGTAGATATCTTGTTTCGGCATCCAGGAGTGCCTTGCTTATATAGTAAATTGGCTTCTGGCGGTGCTCATGCTCACGGATAAGTACCCCGCTTACCGCAAACTCAGATACAGCCAGGTACAGGAACAACATTTCCCCTTGGATGGGGACGGACAGAGTTGGAAGAGTCCTCAGGTATTCTTTGATCCCAGCCAGGGCGTCCTCGCACTCCTGGTTCCACATATTCTTCCCAGCACTCTTGATTGCTCCAAAGAAGGGTTTGCATTTATCCGAGGAGCGTGAGACAAAACGGTTAAGTGCAGCCAGCATCCCTGTGAGTTTCTGGACTTCTCGGACGGTGCGAGGGCTTCGGATGTCCAGGATTGCTTTAATCTGATCCGGGTTGGCTTCGATTCCTCGCTGACTAACCAGATATCCGAGGAATTTTCCTGACTCCACTCCGAAGACGCACTTCGCTGCATTCAGCTTCAGCCCATACTCCCTGAGGGTGGAGAAGGTATCCGCCAAGTCTGTCAGATGATCACAACTCCGTTTGCTCTTTACCAGCATGTCGTCTATGTAGACCTCCATGGTGTTGCCGATCTGCTTTTTGAACATCCGATTCATCAGTCTTTGGTATGTTGCCCCGGCGTTCTTCAGTCCAAACGGCATCACTTTGTAACAATAAACTCCCTTCGGAGTGATAAACGCCGTCTTTTCTTGATCCGGGGCATAGAGGGGGATCTGATGATATCCTGCTCGGGCATCCAGGAAGTCCATTCGTTCATATCCGGCTGTGGCATCTACCAGCTGGTCCACCTTTGCCAGGGGGTAGTCATCCTTGGGACACGCCTTGTTTAGATCTGTAAAATCTACGCAGACACGCCATTTCCCACCTTTCTTCTTTACGCATACCGTATTGGACAGCCATTCAGGGAACTGTATCTCTCGAATGGCGTCAGCCTTCAGGAGTTTGTCGATTTCTTCGTTGACCGCGTTGGTGTGATGTGGGGCCATGCGTCGTGGCCTCTGCTTGACTAGCTTGTGCGACGGGTCAACATGCAGCCTGTGAGTGATTATCTCGGGGTCTACCCCAGTTATTTTCATCTCGTTCCAGGCGAATATGTCTGTATTTCTCCTTAGGAACTCGATCATCTCCTCCTGTTCGGCTGTAGACNAGTGCAGCCAGCATCCCTGTGAGTTTCTGGACTTCTCGGACGGTGCGGGGGCTTCGGATGTCCAGGATTGCTTTAATCTGATCCGGGTTGGCTTCGATTCCTCGCTGACTAACCAGATATCCGAGGAATTTTCCTGACTCCACTCCGAAGACGCACTTCGCTGCATTCAGCTTCAGCCCATACTCCCTGAGGGTGGAGAAGGTATCCGCCAAGTCTGTCAGATGATCACAACTCCGTTTGCTCTTTACCAGCATGTCGTCTATGTAGACCTCCATGGTGTTGCGATCTGCTTTTTGAACATCCGATTCATCAGTCTTTGGTATGTTGCCCCGGCGTTCTTCAGTCCAAACGGCATCACTTTGTAACAATAAACTCCCTTCGGAGTGATAAACGCCGTCTTTTCTTGATCCGGGGCATAGAGGGGGATCTGATGATATCCTGCTCGGGCATCCAGGAAGTCCATTCGTTCATATCCGGCTGTGGCATCTACCAGCTGGTCCACCTTTGCCAGGGGGTAGTCATCCTTGGGACACGCCTTGTTTAGATCTGTAAAATCTACGCAGACACGCCATTTCCCACCTTTCTTCTTTACGCATACCGTATTGGACAGCCATTCAGGGAACTGTATCTCTCGAATGGCGTCAGCCTTCAGGAGTTTGTCGATTTCTTCGTTGACCGCGTTGGTGTGATGTGGGGCCATGCGTCGTGGCCTCTGCTTGACTAGCTTGTGCGACGGGTCAACATGCAGCCTGTGAGTGATTATCTCGGGGTCTACCCCAGTTATTTTCATCTCGTTCCAGGCGAATATGTCTGTATTTCTCCTTAGGAACTCGATCATCTCCTCCTGTTCGGCTGTAGACATCGAGGTCCCCACTAAGAAATACCTCTCTTCTTCTCCCTCTACCAAGGGCACCTTCCGGAGGTCTTCAACCGACCGTTCAGTCGGGTCTATCCGGGGGTCATCCATTCCTGGACGCCCGGACTGTAATTGCTATTTTTCCATAATCTCTTCCGGGGCTCGTCCCTTCTCCTAGCTGGACGCCCCGACTTGGACGGCCGAATAAAAGCAGTTCTTCGCAGACGCTTGGTCCCCCCGGATCTCCATGATACCCTTTGGCATGGCGAACTTTAACTTCTGGTGGAGAGTGGAGTGCACCGCTCCCAACGCGTGCAGCCATGTTCGCCCCATAATCACGTTGTAAGGAGAGTCCGTATCGATCACCACAAACTCGGTGTCGATGATAAAGGGACCAATGGCAACGGGCAATGTGATTTTCCCTACGGGCAAGGCGAATGATCCGTTGAACCCGATAAGGGGTGTCCTGACCTTGGTGAGGTCTTTGGGGCCAAGACCCATCCGTTTCAGAGTTTCGAAGTACATCACCTCCGAGGAGCTTCCTGAGTCTATCAAAATCCTCTTGACATCGAATTTCCCAATCTTCAGGGTTAAGACAAGGGCGTCGTTATGAGGGATCACCACGCCTGCCAAATCCGTGTCGGAGAACGTAATGCCAAGCTCTCCCATCCTGGCCCTTTTACTCGATGGCCCTACGTCACCCTCGGCTACCTTCCTTGTAAAAGCTACCCTCTTGAGGTCGGACTCAAGCTCCTTGGACGTGGGGCGCTCCAGGGGACATACATGGATGACATCTATGACGTTGTTCGGCTCCTCGGTCGGGGCATGGGCTCGCCTCTCCTCTGGTCTGGGCTCTATGTATTCTTTCAAATGTCCGTCTCGGACCAAGCTTTCCAAGAACGATTTGAACACCCTGCAGCTTTCGGTGCGATGCCCAACATCCCGGTGATAGGAACACCTAACCCTTTGATCTCGGGTGGAGGGGTCGCCCTGCATCCTGGGCGGCCATTTGAAGAACGGCTCGTGCTTGATTTTATGGAGCAACTTGAAGATGGGTTCCTTGAAAACAGTGTGAACTCCTCTGGACGAACCCCCTGGATGGGGTAGCAATCCCTTTCGGGGAATATCTTCGCGCTCTTTCTCCTTTCTCTTAGATTGGAGGGCTCGGCCTTTGTTGCTTCCCATCTCGTCCTCAACCCTCGAGTACTTGTTGATCCGGGCCATCAGTTCCCCCATATCCGAGGGAGTCTTCTTGGTCAGGGATCGGTACAGGTCCGTGTCCCTCGCCAAGCCGAGCCGGAAAGATGCTGCTGCCATGACCTCCGAGCAGCCTTCTACCTCATTGACCTCTTCCCAGTATCGGATGGCGTACTGGCGAAGAGTCTCGGATTCCCTCCGTCTGAGGGTCAACAATGATCCAATGTCTTTGGGGCGCTTACTCCCCGTAATGAATCGAGCCAGGAACTGCTTAGTCAATTCCTTCCAGGACCCAATACTGTTGGGGGGAAGCGCCTCGAACCACTTCATCGCAGAGTCCCCCAAGCTCATAGGAAACACTCGGCAGAGAAACCGTTGGTCCGAATGATAGAGGGACATCATCTGCTTGTATTGTCTGATATGGGCTTCGGGGTCGGACCGCCCATCATAGGTTTTGAACCGTGGCACGACGAACTTTCTTGAGACCTCTATCTCACTGATTTCCCTCGTGANAGGGCGTCGTTATGAGGGATCACCACGCCTGCCAAATCCGCGTCGGAGAACGTAATACCAAGCTCTCTCATCCTGGCCCTTTTACTCGATGGCCCTANTTGTATGAATTCGTCCTCGGCCTCATCCTGGACAGTCTTACCCTTTCTCCTGGAGTCTAATCGGGCTCTGAGATCGACTTCTTCCCTGACGGGATGCCTTCTGAAGTCCCTGAGTTCATTGGTAAGCCCCTCGTTTCCTGGACGTCGTGTAGATTGGGTTGAGTCCTCCTCGGATTCATTTCCCTTCCTCCGTCTGGACAAACCTCGCCGGAGGTCGTCCAGGGCCAATGTCCTCGCTTTCCTGGACTGGTTGTCAAGATGATGCTCGCCGGCCCTGGGTCGCTTCGGGGCCCTGGAGCTTTCTGCTTTGTGGTCTAGGTGGTTTCTTAGATCCTTTGTCTCCGCCTCCTGGACGGGGAGTCCTCGAGAAAGAAATGAATCCCTNCGGGTGGAGGGGTCGCTCTGCATCCTGGGCGGCCATTTGAAGAACGGCTCGTGCTTGATTTTATGGAGAAACTTGAAGATGGGTTCCTTGAAAACAANGTGGTCTAGGTGGTTTCTTAGATCCTTTGTCTCCGCCTCCTGGACGGGGAGTCCTCGAGAAAGAAATGAATCCCTCGACCCTCCGCCTGAGGCGGCAAACTCATCGAGCCGGCTAAGGACGTTTACATTGTCCTTCTCCAGCTGACGTAATCTATCGCCAAATTTTTCTTCAATCACTTCTGCCAGTTGACGGGCCAAGGGGGCTGATCCTCCTNCCGCCTGAGGCAGCAAACTCGTCGAGCCGGCTAAGGACGTTTACATTGTCCTTCTCCAGCTGACGTAATCTATCGCCAAATTTTTCTTCAATCACTTCTGCCAGTTGACGGGCCAAGGGGGCTGATCCTCCTAACCTGATCCTCATACTGGTTTGAGGGGTTACCCCCCTTGACCGAGTAGAGGCACTTTTAATCGTACTGGTGCGATCCCTCCCTCCGTGATGGCAGGGAGCTTGCAACTCATGACTCCTTTGGTGGGGTCCTTTCCCTTTCTGTCTGGTGTTCACCATGGTCACTGTTCTTTATAGAGAAAAGATTAGGAAAACTACTCGTTTCCCACAGACGGCGCCAGATTGTGCGTGCAAGATCCTGCACAATATAAAAAATATTGGGAACAGATCTCTCCCCTGGTGAACTTTGAGTGAGCCGGTTGAGTGGCCAAACACGCTGCTTGAAACAGCCTGCAAGGTACGGTGGCAACCTGGAACGGCAAAGGAAGATCCTGGGAAAGGAAGAACGATCCTGTACGTGTGAAAGGTATTTCCTGGAACAAAGGAGAACAAGTTAGAAGGGCGCCGGAGTGTTTTCCGGCGTATCCCCTCCGACGGTCTAGTCAGTCTTTGAGTGAGAGAGAGGAAGGAGAAAACACTGAGAAAAATATATTGTAGTAGGGAGTTTGTGATTGCATACCCGTCTTGCTTTTTGCAAATAGTATTTATACCTTAAAAGCTCATGATTGCTGTCAGTGTGGTCAGTAGGTGATCATTAGGTGCAGGTTGCGTGTGCATTGATTCTGATGAGGAATGTCTTCTCTAATTGACTGCTCGGGGTCCCGAGCAATTAATGCCGAGTCGTCGGGATGCCGACGGTACAATATGCTCCTCTCGGGGAGGATGCAATAAATGCTCTGTAATAGGAGCATTTATTGCCTTTCACTTCCGAGCCTTACCGTATTGAATGCGGTCTCATCAACAGAAGGGTGCAATTAATTGTTTGCTTTCCCAAGCCGTGTGTCAGCAACGGCGTGCAATTTGTCTGTCTTTGATGTGACATCATTTGCCACGCGTCCATCCCTTATTGGCTGTGACCTCGGTATTCCAGTATGTTCTGACATTACTTGTGCAAGACGAGGTCATGATGAGCAGCCTAGGCTAGTGACCTATACGTCAATAGCTTATCCTGGAGTAGAGGAAGTGTCCAGGACGGAGTAACTCTCGGCACCGAGGAAAGGCTCATCTCGGGGACCGAGGGAGGTATACGACCGAGGTACATAGGTGACCGAGGACACGTGTTGGTTGTATAATATACTGAATGCATGATCCTATATGAGAGGTACCTCGGGGGCGAGGACATTCGTTCGCCGATGGTGCTTAATCCAAGCAACAGTGTTCTAGCAAAACCGAGGACACGTGTCTTCATCATAGAGCATTTTAGAAGAGTCTCATCATTAATATTATGATTTTTATGTTAAAAATTGATTAAAGTTGTTGATTGTTAATTTAGGTGAATATTATGTAATATATGTTTCAAGTTAAGAACAATAAATTTATTTTGAGCTCAACTCGAATTGAACCCGTAAATTAGTCTAAAGTCATTAACCCGAATTTAACTCGAGTCCGCTCGAAATCAACTCGAACAATGCTCGAGTTGAGTCTTTCAACCCAAAATAAGATTAAAATTAGAATTAAAGATTATATATTTAAAATTGGATTAGAATCGACTCCGATCCGTCCAATTTCTGTGAATTGCACCCTAATGACTTGACATTGTTTCGCTTTCTCCCATGATATTGATGGGGACAGGCAAAGACCATGTACAAATCCACACGGAATGGACAACGCCCACCACCCAATTTGACACGCGCCTGTGCATGGTCCGCGTTCATTGCCCATTGGTTCAACTACTTCTACAGCACGATAGCCGCACCAATTGTTTTTTATTTTATTTTTTTTTATTAAAAGAACAGCAAAACTTTAAACCAAACTTTGACATGTAACCCCCTGGTACCGAAATAATTTTTTTTAATATCATATTTTTATCTTTTAAAAATATATCATGCGTAAAAGTTTATATTTTATTATTTTAATTAATAGTTGTCAATCTTCTAACTCAAAATTAATTACTAGGATGAATGAAAGTACGTTACTAAAATCGGTATTATAATCTTTTTTTGTCGTGATAGCATTTGTGGTGGTGCTTCAAAATTCAAATGTATTGTGTGCGTCCAAGATCAAAATGAGTTTGCCGATGGAACACTGTCGTCCCATTCTTGAGTGAGCAGCATATGAACTAGTTAGAGCGAGATACAATTTTAGGAAACTTTCATTTTTTTTTTTGAAGAAAATAGTAAGTTGGGTCAATTTACTATTTAATTGTTAAAAAATCTTGAATTATATTTTCATCACTTTAGACATATTAAAGTTGATGGGTGTGGCTGACGCACAACACCGTTTTGAGCTTAACATCGAAATTCTGAAAAAAAAAATTGTCAAAATTAAATCTAAGTGGTTCTTAGTTGAAGCGCGGGACATAGGCCGTAGATAATCCACAGTCTAAAATGGGGGAAAAATATTTCGAAACCCTCAGCTCCATCTCGGAAGAACTCAAGGATGGGGGCGAACAATCACAAGTTTTCAGTACTTTAAAAGATATGTGTATATATCCTATCAAATGCATTCAAGATTTATGTTATAAAATAGAGATATTTTTTGCCATAAATTTAAGTGGAGTGAATCCCTCACTATTACATGATGAGTGAATTATTAATTAATTTAAAAAAAAATAAGAATGAAAAGGGGATTTAAATTCATTTTACCTTTTATTAGTTCAAACAATGTGTTGTTTGAATGGTTTTCTTGTTAAAAATATTCAGGATTTGAAATTCATTTGGTATATAGGAATTCATGGTGGGGTATGATGCCAAACCTTTTTGACCTGCATTTGCATGTCATCTGAATCAAATTTCGAATTTGAACTATATCTGGGGTGGGCCGTGCAGTCAAAGTTTTTTAAATTTGATAGAGTATAGGATTTGAATTCTGTAACCTCAAATTTTCTTAGATTTCTCGTCATAAAACACTCGAAACCTTTTATTTTGAATCAGCATGACCTGTTACTATTTTTAATGAAGTATAACAAATACACTATGAAATGAAAGATAACATGTGTATAGATAGATACCTTAGTAGAAATAGAGAATGAGGATATGATATTATCGAATTATGCATTTTTTAAGTTCACAAGCTTATTGTTTCTCAAAAATAATATGTGTATTTTTTGAAGAAAAAAAAATACTTTATTAATTATTTTTGACCAACGGATCTTTGGTCCAATGGTACTCCTTATCCTGTGAAGATTTTGTCTTCTTGATGTCAATAGTTTAAATCTCCATCCAAAAAAAAATATATTAATTATTTCTGACTTATTCGCAATTCCCACAAAAAAGTATAAAGGAGAGCAAATGTATGTCTCTTTTTAGTGCTTCTTCTTCTCTCAATCATCCTCTAATTCAAGGTATTGATTTTCATTTGATAGTTTCAACATAAACATATACATTTCAAGCACTCATCTTAATCTCTTTTGTTATAAACTTGCTTTCTATTTTCTCGATGTTTAAAAGAAAAATATAATAAATTTTATAGTTACAATTTAATAAAAAAATACTTTTTAATATTATTATAACAAACAAATTATTTGGGAGAGGCTTTCTCTTCCAACATTCTAATATTTTAATTCTAAATTATTTAATTAAATATAAAGGCTTTTGCCTATAATATTTTATTACGTGTTACTTATAACTACATATTTTTTATTCGATAACTATCCACCATTTATTTAACAAGATTTAAAAGAAATTTATGAGCGGATAATTTTTAATAATTTTTTATTTAACTTTTTAAGTAATCAAAGTGAAAAATAAATAAATAAATAAAATACACAAATTCGTGCAGGTGAAGCAAGTACAACTAGTACTAATGTATTTTGAACACGTTGCTTGTGGCACTGTATCATTCTTTACGAGTAACAAATAATGAAGTGTAAGGGTAAGATAAAGCGATTTACAAGAAAAGAATAAACAAATAATGAAGAGAGTCCGAAGGGGTAATTTGGTCAGATAGTCTTTTTAATCGTTATTTCTCTGTTACTTCCTTATAATTGAAATTTTTTTTTTTTTTAATTTCATTAAAAAAAGACCGACAAAAAGTCTTCCTTCGTTTTTCCCGGTAAACAAGTCTCATGCTCTCGGTAAAAAAAGAATATGATCCTCCCCTAATCATCAATCAAGGCGTTCCTTATCCTCATTTCCTTCTTCGTCTCTAAGTCTCCTGAAATTCGATCGATTCACGCAAACAAAACCTAATTTTACGATCAATTCAGTCGCACAGTAACTCAAATCTTGAGAACAATACAGAAAACAAGTCAGATTTTTCTTCAACTTTTCAGAGTATGCTTCATCGGAGCTTCAAACCAGCGAAATGGTAATCTCAGTCAGTTCTGTAAATTCGTGTACATATATATGTATTTTTCGTGTTTGTTTTTATTGATTGAATGAATTGCTTGAATTTTGCGTGATTTGTACAGCAAGACGGCGTTGAGGCTAGCGACGTCGCGGATAAAGCTATTGAAAAATAAGAAGGATGTGCAATTAAAACAGATGAAGAAAGAATTGGCTCAGTTGCTTGAGTCTGGGCAAGAGCAGACTGCTCGGATTCGGGTATTACTTTGATTTATTGAAGTTTCAATTCTTGTTCGATTCGTTTGTGGTGTTTGGTATTAATTGGGATATGTTTGCCTTCAATTCGACATTTTGCANAAAGGCTTTTGCCTATAATATTTTATTACGTGTTACTTATAACTACATATTTTTTATTCGATAACTATCCACCATTTATTTAACAAGATTTAAAAGAAATTTATGAGCGGATAATTTTTAATAATTTTTTATTTAACTTTTTAAGTAATCAAAGTGAAAAATAAATAAATAAATAAAATACACAAATTCGTGCAGGTGAAGCAAGTACAACTAGTACTAATGTATTTTGAACACGTTGCTTGTGGCACTGTATCATTCTTTACGAGTAACAAATAATGAAGTGTAAGGGTAAGATAAAGCGATTTACAAGAAAAGAATAAACAAATAATGAAGAGAGTCCGAAGGGGTAATTTGGTCAGATAGTCTTTTTAATCGTTATTTCTCTGTTACTTCCTTATAATTGAAATTTTTTTTTTTTTTAATTTCATTAAAAAAAGACCGACAAAAAGTCTTCCTTCGTTTTTCCCGGTAAACAAGTCTCATGCTCTCGGTAAAAAAAGAATATGATCCTCCCCTAATCATCAATCAAGGCGTTCCTTATCCTCATTTCCTTCTTCGTCTCTAAGTCTCCTGAAATTCGATCGATTCACGCAAACAAAACCTAATTTTACGATCAATTCAGTCGCACAGTAACTCAAATCTTGAGAACAATACAGAAAACAAGTCAGATTTTTCTTCAACTTTTCAGAGTATGCTTCATCGGAGCTTCAAACCAGCGAAATGGTAATCTCAGTCAGTTCTGTAAATTCGTGTACATATATATGTATTTTTCGTGTTTGTTTTTATTGATTGAATGAATTGCTTGAATTTTGCGTGATTTGTACAGCAAGACGGCGTTGAGGCTAGCGACGTCGCGGATAAAGCTATTGAAAAATAAGAAGGATGTGCAATTAAAACAGATGAAGAAAGAATTGGCTCAGTTGCTTGAGTCTGGGCAAGAGCAGACTGCTCGGATTCGGGTATTACTTTGATTTATTGAAGTTTCAATTCTTGTTCGATTCGTTTGTGGTGTTTGGTATTAATTGGGATATGTTTGCCTTCAATTCGACATTTTGCATTTTGTTCTGTGTGTATTTGTTATTTGATTAACTTGATATAATTTTTTTTTTTTTGATAAATCTTGATATAATTTGGTATCGTAGGTTTTTACTTTTTTTTTTATTGGTATCGTGGGTTTTTTTTTTTTTTGTGAAATAATTGTAAAACTCTGATCAAGTGATTAAACTTTTTAGGTAAACTTTCTTGAGGCGATTCTTTTACTGTTCAATAGAGGGAATTTAGACCATGTAAAGATAAAAACATAGCCCGTGTATAGCAGTTACATATTAATCCTTTTACAATGACGAGTGCATGCTGGTATAGTTCTGCTCTGTTAGAAGTTATTAATGGTTCTCACAGCTTAGAGTTGATATGCAGTGGTTTAATGGGCAGAATCCCATATGTTTTATTCTCCAGATTTTTTGTTCATTTCTCTTTTCCACTTCAATTTTAGGTTGAGCATGTGGTCAGGGAAGAGAAGATGAAGGCAGCGTATGATCTTATTGAGATATATTGTGAGCTTATTGCGACGCGCTTGCCAATTATTGAGTCACAAAAGTATGTAAATTTGCATAATTTGATTAATCTCCAAATTGTTGATTCACAAATTTTGAGTTTTGGTTGATATGTTACTGTTTAATGTTGCCTTTTTCTTACCTGCCGATCCCTTGGGAGAAAATATTATGCTTTTTTTGGACCAATTCCTTCGATTCAACCCGAGGAAAAATTGATGAAAATCTGATCAAACTTGAAAATGGTCTTGTGCTGCGCATATCCTCTGCATTTAGGCAATAAAATAAGGGGATTTTAAGGAGATTTATCAAAAGGCAAAAGGAATATGGGAGGAGCAACTTTATTGTTAAAGTTAGATGGCAACTTAAAGAAATACCTATAGCTGGAATCTCCTTCAATATAAGCTACTTTTTGCAATTTTTTTGTTGTCCATGAATATCAGTAATTGACAAATAAGAGGCTAAGAGCATAACCTTTAATATACCAGTCAGACATGCCTTGTGGCCTCAGTTTGCTGTTTGCTTGAAGACATATTGCATGGTGTTTCACTTGCCTTGCCCATTTATGACTTTTTTTCATTGAACTAGAAGGGGCAAGGGATTGGGTTGTCCATATCATAGCTGCTACAAATTTTATTTTCTGGCACTCTTGTCTTCTTTTGACATCAGTTGCAGTGGAAATTTTGAAGTTTGAGGAATCAATAAATTTTGGAGTATGCATGAATGTAGAGAAGGAAAAAATTTCGATATTTTGTGTGGATTTTTCTTTGACCCAGGGGGGTGGGGTTGAAGGGCTGGTGGTGAGAGGTTGGGGAGTGAGAACCCTATAGGAATGTTTTGGCAAGATTACAACACTAAATTATGACACACAATTGATTCAATTTTTTCACTTTTAACGAGAATATAGGTTACTCGGTAGGTTTCATTGAGTATTTTGACAGGCTAGAAACAATAAAGACCAAAAGTGTAACTAAGCCAATGTATTTTTTTGTCTGCTATTACTACAGGAACTGTCCCATTGACTTGAAGGAAGCAGTTACAAGTGTAGTATTTGCATCTCCAAGATGTGCAGACATACCAGAACTTTTAGATATTAAGAAGCATTTTACAGCGAAGTATGGAAAAGAGTTCATTTCTGCAGCTGTTGAGTTGCGTCCAGAATGTGGTGTAAGTCGCATGGTAAGTCCCATACGGCTTGACTGTCTCTTGTTTGATTACAGAAGTTTCCTGTGAAGGAAGCTGATTGAGCAGCATAAAGTCCTTAATCATTCTTTATGCTGTCTTACTGCAGTTGGTTGAGAAGCTATCTGCAGTGGCACCTGACGGGCAGACCAAAATAAAAATATTGGGTGCAATTGCGGAGGAACACAACATCAAATGGGATCCTAAATCTTTTGGAGACAAAGAATCAAAGCCTGCTGATGACTTGCTGGTAAGAATAAATTACTTTCAAGTGGTTCATTTATAGATTCAAGATAAATCTCATGACCTTTTAATGTTCCCTTTGTATTAAATTGCTGAATTTTACAAAGCAGAATGGACCAAATACTTTCGAGAAGGCCAGTAAAATGCTGGCAGAACCTAACAATTTCCAAGCTCCAAGTGCCCAAGCTCCACCTAGTCATGACCAAAAACCACCTCTCAACTTCTCTGAGCAGAACCCAAGTTCCTCAATGGGTGTCCAAAATTTTGCTTCTACGGATACTAGTGGTCTAAAAACACCATCATCTGCCACTTCTCATTCTGAAGCGAGACCTTCAGGTATCAGAATGAATCATAAAAGACTAGAAATTGGTGTGTATTTCATGGTATCTCCCATGTTTCTAACTGTCCTTGTGTCATCGTTCATTATACCTACGGGTTACTTGTTTTACAGAAGGGGGGGCTGAGAGGATGGAAGTCAGGCAACCATGTGCTGGGGATGACAATGCTTTTTCACTGGGAAGGCAGAACTGGAACATGGAATTCAAGGATGCTATCTCTGCAGCACAGGCAGCTGCTGAGTCTGCGGAACGGGCAAGTATGGCTGCTAGAGCAGCTGCTGAACTTTCAACCCGTGACAAGATTACCAGACAGTATTCATCAGAATCACAGAAATCCAATCCCCCTGGATTGAGAGATGGAGGGTGTGGAAAGTATGCTGCTTCAAACTTACCTGGTGTACATCATCCTAAAAATTTAGTAAACAACTCCTCTATTGACAGAAATAAGTTCCTTAATGAGCAAATGGATGGGATTGAACACAATAATCTGGCAGGAGCTGCCGAAAGGTTTTACCAGAATGATCATGCTAGTACTACGAGATCTAGCCGATTAGATTCTTTGCAGTCCAACAAACCTTCAATTGATGATGACTCATTGGTGAATAATCTCCACACGGTAGATAGATATCCTCAAAAGGATTCATGCACAGAGGAGGCAGATAAGGGCTCCTCTGCCGGAATGACTATGAAGAAAGAGTCTACTGAATCTGCTGTTGAATTTGGAAGCGAATGGAAAGATGGATTTAGGTTTGAGAACTTAGACCATTCTAGTGNCTGCAGCTGTTGAGTTGCGTCCAGAATGTGGTGTAAGTCGCATGGTAAGTCCCATACGGCTTGACTGTCTCTTGTTTGATTACAGAAGTTTCCTGTGAAGGAAGCTGATTGAGCAGCATAAAGTCCTTAATCATTCTTTATGCTGTCTTACTGCAGTTGGTTGAGAAGCTATCTGCAGTGGCACCTGACGGGCAGACCAAAATAAAAATATTGGGTGCAATTGCGGAGGAACACAACATCAAATGGGATCCTAAATCTTTTGGAGACAAAGAATCAAAGCCTGCTGATGACTTGCTGGTAAGAATAAATTACTTTCAAGTGGTTCATTTATAGATTCAAGATAAATCTCATGACCTTTTAATGTTCCCTTTGTATTAAATTGCTGAATTTTACAAAGCAGAATGGACCAAATACTTTCGAGAAGGCCAGTAAAATGCTGGCAGAACCTAACAATTTCCAAGCTCCAAGTGCCCAAGCTCCACCTAGTCATGACCAAAAACCACCTCTCAACTTCTCTGAGCAGAACCCAAGTTCCTCAATGGGTGTCCAAAATTTTGCTTCTACGGATACTAGTGGTCTAAAAACACCATCATCTGCCACTTCTCATTCTGAAGCGAGACCTTCAGGTATCAGAATGAATCATAAAAGACTAGAAATTGGTGTGTATTTCATGGTATCTCCCATGTTTCTAACTGTCCTTGTGTCATCGTTCATTATACCTACGGGTTACTTGTTTTACAGAAGGGGGGGCTGAGAGGATGGAAGTCAGGCAACCATGTGCTGGGGATGACAATGCTTTTTCACTGGGAAGGCAGAACTGGAACATGGAATTCAAGGATGCTATCTCTGCAGCACAGGCAGCTGCTGAGTCTGCGGAACGGGCAAGTATGGCTGCTAGAGCAGCTGCTGAACTTTCAACCCGTGACAAGATTACCAGACAGTATTCATCAGAATCACAGAAATCCAATCCCCCTGGATTGAGAGATGGAGGGTGTGGAAAGTATGCTGCTTCAAACTTACCTGGTGTACATCATCCTAAAAATTTAGTAAACAACTCCTCTATTGACAGAAATAAGTTCCTTAATGAGCAAATGGATGGGATTGAACACAATAATCTGGCAGGAGCTGCCGAAAGGTTTTACCAGAATGATCATGCTAGTACTACGAGATCTAGCCGATTAGATTCTTTGCAGTCCAACAAACCTTCAATTGATGATGACTCATTGGTGAATAATCTCCACACGGTAGATAGATATCCTCAAAAGGATTCATGCACAGAGGAGGCAGATAAGGGCTCCTCTGCCGGAATGACTATGAAGAAAGAGTCTACTGAATCTGCTGTTGAATTTGGAAGCGAATGGAAAGATGGATTTAGGTTTGAGAACTTAGACCATTCTAGTGAAGAAAGAACTAGAAAACAGTCCAGCAGCATCTCCTCACATTCTCGTTTGAGCGCATTCCAGGATGGCTATAATGTTTCAGACTCCAACCAGCAGGAGTTTAGGAATAATGTGGATGAGGACTCTTTTGTTAATATCTCAAACCAGCAGGAGTTTAGGCATGATGCGGATGATGACTCTTTTGTTAATATCGACCAAGAGAGTATTCACAAAGACACTGTACAGACAAGTTCTTCTGATAATGATGCTGCAATTTTTGATGAACCTGGCTCAGATGATGATGATGACAGCAGGTTTGACATAGGGCCCAGGTATGATGAGCCAGAGTGCAACTCGTACTTCCCATCACCTGGTAGAAATTCATCTACTCTTTTCTCGACGAGTGCAGATACTTGGAGCCCTAGAAGCAGCACAAGAAAATCAGTGGAAAACTATAATTCACAAACAATTTTTTCTGCAAGAAGGGACTCCTCTCTTGTGGAAGGCTTGGGAAAATCTCTGGATCAATCACAACCTGATCATTTTGCGCCTGTAAGTTATGATTCAGATGGTCAGGATTCTGATAGTGAAGATGAACTGGACATCTCTAGACTTGGCGGAAAAAAGGACTTTAAACTGCCTCCTCTTGGAGAGGATGATCACTCTATAAACCGTGAGAGGAGGCAGAGTGAGAGTCATGGGTCTACAAGATCTTCTTTATTGGAAAAAGTAAATTCAGGTTCTGACAGGATGGGTTCTGACAGGATGGGACAGAGTGAGAGTCCTGGGTCCACAAGATCTTCTTTAGTGGAAAAAGGAAATTTGGGACCTAACAGAAAGCCAAGGTTACGTTCATCATATGATGATTCAAACTCTCTGGAATTACGGCCGAGAAACACTCAAGGAACAGAATCAAATGCCAGCTCTTTTGAAAAAATTGGTTTTGCAGACTCGTCTGCCCACCAGCCATCATTGAGACTTGGAAAATCGCAATGGGAGTTAAATGATGTGAGCAGTGAATTATCCTCTTACAGTCCAGAGGATGAGGGGAACACAAAGCAGTACCTGCAGTCTTCAAGGATTTCATTGGTCCATGAAGTCAAGGACAGTATTCGCACACCAGAATCACCTGATACGTTGAAAGATAATGAATTTTTCAATCAATCGAGTCCAGAAAGTGAAAAGGGGTTGAACTTTGGAACATTAACTGGTGGCCTTCGAAACAAGGGTTATACGCCTCCACCGTACACTAGGAGGCCATCTAGCAACACTTCATCTTTACCTATGAAAGCAGCTGAGGACACTTCCACCATGATTGAGCAATCCAATGCTTCTGCCACTGTCAAGAATTATGTTGATTCTGGTGCGAGCACAAAAGTAGATGAAAAATCGAGCTCAAGAGTAAGGCTTACACATTCATACTCAGATAGTGACGACTCTGCGGAAGAATTTCCACAAGAGACTCCAAGTGGAAGACGCCAACCCTACTCTCAGAAAGTGGGCAAGGATGTTAATACAAAATCGAGCTTGAGAGCTTCAGTTACGTACTTCAGTCCTGATACTGATAGTGGTGATTTTGAGGAGGATCTTCCAAGACAAACATTTTCCAGTAGAGCTCGTTTAGGGGCTCAATTTTCTCGCAGGACAAAACCTTCCCCTGAAACAATTTCCCATTCTAGGGCTCGAGCTGGTTCGAAGACGTCAGTGAATTCTGACTTCACTAAGGAAGAGAAACCTACCAGGAGTTCCGATGGTGCCGAAACAACACCTAAGCTTCCGTCCCAGACTGTAAAGTCAGATCAATGGGGAAGTTCTGAGCAACCAATCTCTGCAAAACAAGCAGCTTCTAATCCACTGCCAGAGTCTAAGGTCTCATCAAGTGTAGAAAGTCTAAAGTCATCAGTACAGAAACAGCCATCCAGCTCTCTTCTGAAGACTGTACCATCAGATAGTAATGGAAATCCAAAGACATCTACGTCGAGTGGTGAGATTCCATCTAGAGAGAACTCTATAAACAAAGCTAGTCATGTTCATCCAAAACTTCCCGACTATGACACCATAACTGCACATTTACTGTCTCTGCGAACAAACCGCCAATGAATGTAGGTAATTCTACCTGTCTATATCTTGTGTTGAGTATTCTTTTACACTATTAATAAATCGGATCATATATCTGTGAGTGTACTAAATTTGTTGGTTGATGAATTTTGTAATGACATATATGTCGGTTTGAGCCAAAAAGCAGTAGTATTTTTGTTTTGTCTGGTCTGCGAATTTGAGATGACATTTGCTTGACTTATATTGTTATGAAACATTGTGCATGTGAAAATATGTTGTCGAGTAAACTGTCTTGTGCAACCATTAGAATGTTATTCTATGAAGGGATCATATCCGTCCATCCACTTTCTTTATCTTACCATCTTAGATTCATCCACTAGAGATTGGTGACTTCCATGTGGACTATGAACAAAAACAATGGTCACTACAGATGCTTTTTGAAGAATGCTCTAGTAGGTCCCCTAGGCTTTTGAAAACACTATTGGTAAAACTAATGTTTGAACAATAACTTCTCTCCTCTATAAGGAGTGGCACCCTAAATTTTGGACTCTGGTACTGCCTGGTTCTGTTACTATCTACAATGGATGTCCTGCAAAAGCGACACTATGGCCTCTTGCAAGGTTCACATGGTCAGCGCAGCTCTTGAGAGTTCCTGCCGTTCAGGTATTGAGTGTGCAAAAGCGGCACTACTGCTCTTGCAAGGTTGACATGATCAGCGCAACTCTCCTCAAAAGCCTAGGGACATAGTGTCACCATTACACTCGATATTTTCTACCAACGAGTACTGTTGCACCCAATATTTTCTCCATGCCAACCCCATAAAACCCAGTCACCCTCTGCTGAAGCCCCTCTCGTGTTGCCTATGCGTGCCTTGTGGAATTAGTTTTATGAAAATGACCGGTCAATTCGGTAAAACCTCAAGTTTTACGTTTTTTTTTTGTCTTACTGGGGTGTTGTGCGGTACCTCCAAAGGTTGGACTTTCCAAGGAATGATAATGTCAAAGGAAGCTAACCTAAACAACTGTATTTTGTCAGATGAAAGGACCAAAAAGAAGCAAACATTTTGCTGCCTTCAGGGTGTAAATGAGCTGCGTCAAAGTACTTATTTTCCCATAACGAGTTGAACTTATACAAATATTTGTTGAACCCCTCTTGCTTCAATTGATTTGGACTAGAACCGAGTAAGTTTATTTTACAATCCTATTCTCCAAAACCAAACCACTCTGAAAGATTGGATGACAAATAAAATTCCAAACATGGCGGAAAGGGAAAAAATTGAACAGTGTAAAACAATGATCAATTGTAAATAAATATAATTTAAAACTTACATGAATCACTACTACAGTATTCTTACACCAAATTAACATCATGAAAGTTTCTGCCTCTCAATACCAAACAAAGAGAAGTTGAACTTTGCTGCTGCCTCAATCCTGCCAGTTCTGATGTCCTTTTCAACCAGCAACTCCAAAAAGACTCTAATACACTTCTAAAATAATATCATAAACCTCTGCAAAGTTTCATCTGGATAGGCTACTCAACTAAAACTGCACCTAACCAAACATCTTAGGACATAGTACCGCTGGATTTCTTTACTTTAGCAGCAAATGTTTCTGCTACAAGTAGAGGGAAGGCAATGGTGGCATCACAGTGCACCTTGTTGAAACAATAAAGTGAAGATAAAGAAATTAGATTCATAAAGTTTGCATGTTTCGAATTAAACTAGGAAGATAAGAACTTAAGTGGGAATTAGACAATAAATCTAATCAATTGGTAAAGAGGTCAACACAAATTTTAAAAATGCATTAACCTCCACAACAGCACAAATAAAAAAATCAAAAGGGAGGAAGCTAAATACGAAAAGATACACCTTAACAGTCTTTGCAGAGCCTCGTATTTTTCCCCATGATACAGCTTCGTCAGGACGGGCACCAGAATCACTCCCATCAAACTCTTGTGCTGTGTTAATGAAGACAGCGAAATCTGCACCATTACGCATCATATTGGCATTGCAAATGTGATGCTTTGGCAGCCCTCCTCCAAGAATTATCATCCCAGTTTTACTGGGGCCAGCATGGACCGACTCACCATTCATGGCCCTAATATCTGTTTATACAGTGAAAAAATCAATTCATTTCCACAGCTACCAAAATGACAATGAAGGGGGTGGGGTTTTGTTACCTTGCACTATGTCAATGACTAAACCAGGATTTCGGAAAGAATGGAAGTATAACATGTCACCCAGTGAGCCATCAGTCAAGCCAGGGCAGAAGACAGGAATATTGTTCTGGAAAGCAAATATATCAACACCTATGGTCAATTGGAGCACATTGAGAAATAGCATGATTAAACGAAAAATTATCATATGTGGAATTGTGTCCGTGTATTTAATCACACCTAACAGATCCACCAAATTTAGCAGCTTTTCAATGTTCCAAACATTCCAATGGTGGATAGTATTTATTTCCAAAAACCGTTTATCAAAAAATATATTTGGATAATCCTACATGAGCGCATCAGCTTTTTGAGATTAGAGGTCTGGTGTACTTCTTTTTCGTGATATGCAGAACAATCCAGACCTTCACTTTATTGATTCGATGAGAACCAAACCCGCAAGTTTTCCCACAGCTTATAGCTGCCACTTACCTCTTTGTAAGTTATTTGCTCAATGAACTGCTTGAGTGCAAGTGTGCAATTGCAGATATCTTATTCAGATATTATATTCACCAAACATCCAAATTCCCTACTAATATTGTCTCCATTCAACACTCTGTGTCTGTTACTTGGATGTCTTGATTTTAATTGTTCCACAATTAACCTTAGTTCCAAAGTTGTCCAGTGTTGCAGTAACCCAATGGGCTGCATTATCCTACCATTAACTTGGCAAGAAAAGCAAAGGCCGATCAATGAGAATTGTTTACAACGTGAAAAGAGTAAAACATGACAGTAGTATTAATGACACATTAATCCAGTAATCTGTAATAAAATACTGCAAAAAAAAAAAATCAGCTTGTGTTCGGAAGCATTACAAAATATGGCATACCTTTGATGCCCAGTACAAGTATGAACTCTCATTATTTATTTCTTTCCCTAAGCGAGCAATAACTTTCGATGGTGTCCACAATACATTCTGCAAAACAAAAAGGAAAAGTCGAGAATAAGATTCAAGTGAAGCTCTATCAAAACAGTGCATGAGTAATCCCCAAAAGATGGCCCATCACAAAGTGGAGGGAAAAACTGAATATTTTAGAAACAAAAAGAAAGAATGGGGAAAAGGAAAGTGAAGTTTCATTTAAAAAAAAAGGATCCCCCTGTTGGAAATAAATGTATGCTCCCGGTCCTGCTTTTCATAGAAAATGAAGAGATGAATTGATGTTTTACTGATCCAGCGGGACCGACGGGCTGCATAGTTATAAAGACATTTATTATATATCTACTGAAACAAAAACCATTAATCAATCAGTGCCAAGGAGCAGAACTATGTAGACTTAAGATAAACTTATGTGTGATGATGTGGATGTATATGCATATGCATGTACATGTCATTATGTAATGTGAGCTGAGACAGATTAATTTGAAAGAACTTTCTTATTTAAACGGACAGCTTCATATTTGGACAATGGTTCGATTTAATGTAATAAAATGTAATTTGCATTATTTATAAACATGAACTTTACTTCAATGTCGGAAAGGTCTGCAGCAACCGTAGCTAAGGCTATAATCCAGAGATCGAATCTCCGAAATCTAGGGATGATCATCATGTATGAAAAATATTCATGACAAATCCAACTAATAGTGCACACAGATCGAAGGTAAAGAAATAAGCATAAATACCTTTCCAGTCTGTTCTTCCAACATCTGGTCAAAAATGGGAATGATCCAATCCTCAAATTTGCAATAGTTGTCATTAGGTACCAATAAGTTACCAATGCGATTCAATCCCTTTGCGCGTAAAACAGCTCCAGCTAACGAAAAATCACCCTTGTATGTGGGTGCAAGGCATTTAATAAGATCCTCTTCTACACCACCAGCTGTTGTAACCACTACATCAACCTGCAAAGATTCAAAGGCTTCTCAGTTCATCTATCTTGAGCACTGGTGTTAAAAAAAAAACACAAGGAACTATACTTGCTTAGATTTCTCTATGCGTGAAGTGTCATGAGTTGTGACCAACATTGCAAAATTTTTGTTTGCAAATTTAATACCAAATGATGTCACAATAATTGGTTTATCATCAAATATGTTCATTCACACAATATATCCAATCACCCAACATGCCCGAGCAATAACCACACAGCTGTTAAAGCCAAAATACTGAACTATAACCCATCAGAAGATGCATATACTAGCAGTAATATCACAACTTATCTCCAACACGAGATTTCTTTTTTATTGCTCTTAATTCCGAAAGGGCTGTACTTCGAAGATCACACAAGACCCTCAATAGTTCAAAGAAAAACCGGATCATTATGTCTTCTAAAAGGTAAGTCCAATTGCCAACTTTCTTGGTCGTTGAAGCAACTGTGCTGTACAACCAAGACGTCTGCTTTGTTCAAATATTTAGTTCCATAATAAACATACATAAAGGCCATGCTACAATGCAATTGGTGCAGTATAATTCCATCTGCAAATCAAACTCTCTTCCTTTTAGTCATTCCATCAAACACATGCATTGTGAATAATAAATTCATTCAAAGTGCATTTGCACACCACTCACCATGTGATGCTCAACAAGATACCGAATCGTGTCACGAACACCGGAAGAAACAAGATTTGAAGTGAAACCCAAGAACACTTTGCACCTCACGGATCCTCTGTATGATGGGTCTCTTTCCCCTTCGCTGCAATCCTCCGCCAGAGGCTCATCTGATAGCCTCCAATCTAGCTTCAACCCCATGAATACCCAAAAATCAAACACAAGAAATAAATATGGCAAAAAGGGTAAATTTTAGAAGGTTTTGGATAGGGGACCAACAAACCATTTGATTGACGACTTCAATGGCGTCACCGAGATTGGAGGCTTGAAAGCCAGTGGAAACCATGGACTTGAGAAGTTCAGAATAATTGACACCTTTATTGAAATCGTAGCCCTCAATTTTAGAACACGATCCTTCAAGAGTTTCTGATTCTTTAAACACCACGGAGCGTACGGACTCTAGATGGTGGTCTTTCATCGCTTCACCCATTGTTTGGTTGTTCTGCAAGATGTGAGAGTGACAGAGAGACAGAGAAAGAGAGAGACAGAGACAGAGACAGAGAGAGTGAGTGATGCTTTGGTATAACGCAACCTATGCTGGCGATTTCTCGACAGCCAAACAGAACACACTGGCCTCCTTTTAGAACCCTAGAAAGGTGGAGTAAGGAAAACATCCGAATTTCATGCTGACATGGTTTTGAAAGCGGCGAGGGAGATCAGTGATCTAATCGTTCCCGGTGTCGGCGGAGTGCAATTGTAATATTTGAAAATTTAAAAACATATTTTAACCCCTCTATTACACCCTATTTCTCAAATTACCCTCCCAATTCCATCACGCTACCAATACTTGTAGGACATATTTTTTTCAAATACCAGATTTGGGTGGTATTAAAAATAATATATTTTTTACTCCTATCTAAAGGGATACTATATTCGGTCTTAAACTTTCATCCGATCATTTCTCTTGTTTGTTTATTTAATAAGTACTATAATAAATTCTACAAACAATCATTTATTCTATCATATCTTATATAATAAACTAGTGACAACTCGTACCTGAAAGTACAATACAATATGGAGTTTTTTTTTTTTTTTGATAAAGATACAATATGGAGTTAATCAAACAACAAAAATGACTGCAACAAACTGAAAATCTAAATCACATTCTTAATATACCACACTTTGCATACATTCTTAATATTAATAAAGATTCTCTTGAAGACAAATTGTAATAGAGAGATGAAAAAAATCTAACTTTAATAATCAAAATGCCATAAATTTTAACAGAAAAAACATAAAATTCATATTTTTGAAACTACGTAACTAATTACAACTAACAATAGCGCTAAAAAATATTTATTCAAAAATCATCTTGTAGGGCCAATAAAAGAAATGTCCATGTCAAAAAACACTGTGTTATGCTGAATAAAAAAATCACCAATATTTAATCAAAATATTTTTTGTTCTTTTAAAAAATTTGGAAAGAATTTCCCCTAAAATTAAGATCTTAAGAAAATATCATCCAATAACGCTAATTACACAATCCAAAGACAACATAGAAGTTTAGTATCAACTAATAATATACAAAAAAAACCAATCAGATTCGACCACTAAAAAAATTAATTCTAAATCCATACAAAAATTTCAATAATAAAGAAACATAGCAATGAAAGACAAAATAAACTAAACACGACAACACTCAATTTTTCAACGCAAAACAGATGTGATTAAGCACGTCAGCTACCTGCCAATAAATATAAAGTATATAAGCAAATACAAAATTAAAAAAAAGATTACCTAAACAACTTGTTTAAGATATTATTGGTCTAATTACAAAAACACCCATGTAGATTGGTCTAATTACCCTTAACATATTTCATTCTTTTACTTCGTTTATGTAATGCTTTTGCACAATGTTTGATATATATAATAATCTAATGCCATGAATTGGTGATACCGTAAAAAAAAACTTTAAAAAAAAATCGGTGATATCATACGCTTAAATATAATATAAAGCAAAATTCAAAATAATTTTTTTAAAAAAAAACTGTTAACACCATACGTTTAAACATAATAAAAGGAAAAAATTCAAAAAAAATTTTAAAAAAATTTTAAAAAAATCGTTAACACATTACGCTTAAACATAATATAAAAAAATTCAAAATAATTTTAAAAAATAAAAATAAAAAAAAATTCTTGACATTGTACGTTGAAATATGATACAAAGAAAAAATTTAAAAAAATTTTAAAAAAATAAAAAAAAAACGGTGACACCGTACACTTAAATATGATATAAGGAAAAATTCAAAATAATTTAACAAAAAAAAAACCGATAACACCGTACGCTTAAATATAATATAATGAAAAAATTTAAAATAAATATTTTATATGTGAACTCTTCACATAGGAGGTCATTTATGTCTTTTTACTTTATTATACCGTCCTTTTAATTGTACCGGAAATATAATACCACCGGATAGATGGTATTTATTAGTACCATATAGAAGACATTTAAGTCACTGTTCACACCGGTTTGGTATTATGATCCAAAAAATAATATTGATTGTAAAAGGCTAAACAAATAAGATATAAGATGGACCCCACGTACTATTTCCATAATCCCACCTCCTTATCCTTCAACCAAACATGTCCTTATTAACTTCGGTCACATTTTTCCAATTTGTCAAATATTTGTTACAAAATATATGATAGAAAATTCACCAATTTATTTTTTTTATTTTCTTTAATTATGCAATTTAAATCAATCTAAGCCAATTATTTAACAAAAAAAATTAGAAATATTTGCTCAAAAAATCAATTTACACCCTCAATGTTATGAATTGATAATAATATAACTTCGCCTAGACTAATGTACAATTTTATGTCATATATTGAAGCACATGAGTTGCAAGTATTTGAACACACGAGGATGAGATGTGTCAATCCCTGCAGATCTTCGATTGAGATCAATTTAACATCATTTTATGACACATAAAATAAAATTTTATTAATCAAATAGAGATCAAGTCTATTATGTGCAACTCACATAAGACGTCAACGGTGTGTAAATTTATATATAAGCCTATAACCAAAGTACTTGTAACTCACATCCTACAATTTATGAAGAAAAAATAAACAGTAGTCTTTGGCAAAATTCACATTATTACCAATTCATAACATTCAAGATATAAATTAATATATTTTTAATATTTGAGAATATAAATAAAAATGAAAATATCTTTCAAATTACAAAATGACATTAACCCATAACAAAAAAAACAAAAACAAATGCTCACTTGTTTTTTTGTGCAGAAAAATTCTCGTTACGAATTATCGGGATTCTTGATTTCACTGTTTTTCTTAATCTAAGTCCGAGGCAAAAACTTGAAACTGCAGAGTTTAAGGAGTTGGAGAGAAAATTCTAGATAAATTCTGATAGAATTGCAATCTAGGTGAATCCATAGATTAAATCTTTATGAAAGCCCGGCGAAGGAAGAAAAAAAATTGATGAGATGCTAGAGAAATGGGATAAAAGTTGAGTCCAAAAATCGAAAATAAAGATAAGAAGCTTGAAATTTGTGCCCGCTACTCTATCATTCTTGGCTACAAAGCAAACGGGATAAAAGCTGAGTCAAAAAAATCGAAAATAAAGATAAGAAGCATGAAATTTGTGCCCTCTACTCTATCATGCTGGGCTACAAAACAAACGGGATAAAAGCTGAGTTAAAAAATCAAAAATAAAGATAGAGTTGACTTGAATATCGAAAAATAATTTTTTGATATTATACTTCTATTTATCATATTTATAATTTTTTTTATTACTATAACAGTGATAAAAATATGTATAAATATAATAAATCACCAACAAAAATAATATTTTTTTTGTACTGAAAAAAGTAATAAAAATAATTATCAAAAATATAATTAAAATACTCATGATAGTAATAAAAATACCTACAAAAGTGATAAATCAAACATGATAATTTTTTTAATTATAAAGCAATCCACAAAAATTATAAAAATACTCTTTAAAATGATAAATTTTAGAAGTATGATCCCAATTTTTTTTTTTTATGATACTATAGTCAAATCCAATAAAGATAAGAAGCTTGAAATTTGTGCCCTCTAGCTAGTATGCTTGGCTACAAAACAAACAGAAGTGGACAGTAAAATTGGTATGACTAGTCTTGCTCCTGTTCAATATCAATCTTCTTTGATAGCACTTTCAGTTGCCTTCCGGCTAGCTTTCCTGATCCCACCCACGCCGGATGCCCTACCTAGAGATGGCAGTAGACCGGATAAAAATAAGTATTTGTCTAAACCTGTTTTGTTTGAATCGGGGATAAACCATACGTATTAAACGATGGACATATATAGAGATACTCGTATTCGAAACGATGGACATATGATTATGGTTATTCTTGTTATTGTTATTCTTGTTATTATTATTGTTTCTTTTAATTTTTTTTTTATTTTTTGATTTTTTTTCTTCATATTTTTAGCTTGTAAAAGCGGAGATCTTTGTATTTTTATATTGAATTATGTGATATTACATTATGTTGTGTTGTATGATGTTATGTTGGATTTACATAAGAGATAAACTTTTAATTATATTATGTTGAATTTTTTTGTAGATAAAATTTTAATTATATTATGTTGGATTAAGTTGTAGATAACAAGTTTTTAATTATATTATGATATTTTATAATTATGTTGAATTATTTAAAATATTAGATTTATTTAGAATTTTAGATTATGTTGGGTTGGGCTTGGGTGGGTAAGATAGACGGGGGCAGCGGTAGGGATTATAAATTTATCCGAATTATAAATTTATCTGTAGACGGGGATGAAAATAAAAATTATACTTGTTAATAAAGGTGGACAGGAGATGAATGAAGTTTTTTTAAGCGGGTACGGGGATAGAGACTACGGCACCGCCCTCGCCCTTGCCTCCGCTCCCGCTTCGATCCATTGCCACCAGTCGAGCTTGAATCCTCGTAATCTGTCGCAACTCATTGAACTCTGAACCACTTATTCTACTATAACTCCAGAAGTAGGAATTTCTCGATTTGTATTTCAACGAGAATGAAAACACTTGAATGAATGAAATCTATTTTGTATGTTTTGGATTAAATTTATTCTACAAATTCAAATATTTGAGAGCTTGATGATATGAATATACCAAAAATTCTAGATGTAGTAAAGAATTTTGCCAATGGGGAAGTGCTCGCACTAATGCATAGAACTCAAGATCATATGTCGAGTACCTTTTCTTGGCATCCGTTGTTGATTGAGGTAAAGGATTCTAAAATTGCAATTGGCATGAGTAGTCTTGCTCCTGTTCAAAATCAATCTTCTTTGGTAGTGCTTGCCTTCCGACTAGTTTTCCTAATCTAAGAAAGTTCCTATGCGGATTGAACCGAAAAAAGACCTTTGGGATCATTAGCCCAGACAATTCGATCTATTGAGTGTTAATTTTATAAAATTAAAAGACCATTTGGTATTTATTTGATAAAATTGAACGTTAATTTAAAATTCAATCAAAAAAATGATGTTAGTTTGATAAATTGGATGTTAAATTGATGAAATTAAATGTTAAAAATTTAAAATTAATTTGATGATATTAAATATTGATTTGGTATTAATTTTATAAAATTGAACATAGATTTGTTGAAATAAAATAATAATTTTATAAAAGTTAAAATCAATTTCACATTAATTTGGTAAAATCTTGTATTAATTTGACAAAATTGATAATTTGATAAAATTGATAGTTAATTTGGTGTTAAATAGATCAAATTAAATATTAATATGATGAAGTTTAATGTAATTTTAATAAAATTGAATGTTAATTTGGTGTTAATTTCATAAAATTGAATATTAATTTGATATTAGATTAATAAAATTAAATGTTAATTGGATTAATTAAATGCTAATTTGATGAATGTGGATGTTAATTTAGTGCTAAGTTGATGAAATTAAATATTGATTTAGTGTTAATTTGTTAAACTTAAATCTTAATTGGATAAAATTGAATATTAATCAAAAAAAATTCAAGGTCAATTTGATGTCAATTTAATAAAATTATAGATTATTTTTGTATTAATTTGAGTATGGGTAATTAAGTAAAATGGGAGTTCTAATAAGGGTAATTTTATAAAATTACATA
Organism: Ilex paraguariensis; assembly: GCA_963454935.2. NCBI lineage: Eukaryota > Viridiplantae > Streptophyta > Magnoliopsida > Aquifoliales > Aquifoliaceae > Ilex > Ilex paraguariensis. The sequence goes on from CAUOFW020002292.1 coordinate 360,537, forward strand.
TTCTATTAGGGAACAAAACTGATAAGGATATACAGTAATATTTCAAAAACTAAAAAAGTGTCAATAAAATATGACTTAAATCCAAGGTGTCAGTAAAATTTAACGTAAATGAAAGTAAGCAACAAGATTTATGTTGGGTTAGTAATTCCACTGCGTTAGAATGCGGGTGAAATTTATTTGCAAGGAATTTCTGAGATTGCTTTGTAGCTTAGAACTTAGAATCGTGATATAAGTTTCGAAAGAATCGCATGATCTATACTTTGGTCCAGTACTTTTAAGTGCAAAAAAAAAAAAAAACTGAACCCACAATAAGAGCACCAAAACTTGAATATTACGACATTCCAAATAAGTTACTTTTTTTTCTTTCCATATTTCAACAATTAGTAAAAATGAGAATTCAATTGAAAAATCACCACGGAATAATTGGAATATTAACATGCAACTAAAAATATGAAATTTAATTTCAATAACAAACTAATTCTCTAAAATACAAATCCATTTTAACACTTCGATTTTCGACAAAGTTAAACCATGAGGAATAACCTAGAATATGAGAATTCAAATGCCTTGAGTATTCAAAGAGCAGAGCTGGCCAAGACAGTTGAGTGTCATTCAACAATGTAGATTTGCACCAATGTTTCAGCTTTGATGTTCCATATTTCCACATGGGTTGTTAAATGGAAAACCATGCCTCTACCCACAACCGAGTTTGGATTTTGATAAGTAGATGTTAGTCTAAAGAACTGATGACAAGATAGAATATACTACAGATCCAAGTAAATTCGTACCAACCAAGAATGGCCCCAAGAAATTATAGATGATTTTAAATAAGAATCACTGAGAAATGGTGGTCGAATAACAGTACATTGGCAGAGTCCATATAAGTTGTCTTTGTAGCGTCTGTTATTGTTTTTTGAACCTTGAAGAAAACCGAAATAGAATCTTAAATCGAGAATGAGATAGATTTGAAAATTAATTTTAATTGACTCGTATCACATAAACCACGGCCATGGGAATCCAAAATCAAAAAACAAACACATTTGAATAGGGTGGGAAATTCATGGTGCCTGGGTCATTAAAGGTAGGGGTGTCGTGTGTCGTGTCCGTGAGTCACATGTCGTGCTATTCCTATAATGTCATTGTTAGCCACGATGAAGGGGAAATCAATGCACTTACGCCATAGGGATCACCCCCAATTTCACAACAATAACAACGACATAGAAATCAATCATTTAACTATCTAATCAAACCCGAAGACAGAAATTAAAAGAATATATTCAAGACACTTATTGAGACAATTCATCGAACATCCATGGGGCTATGATTCGGAATGTGGAGAGCAAAGAAAAGTGTGGAGGTTAGACAGTAGCGATGGCGAAAGCAATGGTAGTAGTTGCGACAGTTGTCTGTGGTGGTGGCAATAGGGTGGATTAAGCCGGGGTTGACGGGGAGGAAGTGGTGGAGGATGTGGCGGTGGTATTGGACAAAAATCAATAATTGGATAGGTGGGGTGGCAAAAAATTGTGGTGGATGGTGGTCAGAAAGAGAGAGCCAGTGAGAAAATTAGAGAGGAAGAAAGAGACAGAGTCTCCTAAAAGAGAGAGAGAGAGATATCTGCGATGGGAGAAATATGGAGTCGCCGCTATCTGGCGTATGTCGCGGAGAAGAGTGAAAAGGTCCAAAAATACATCTAACATAGAAAGCTTCGAAACAACTGGGGGGCGTTCCGAGAATCGAACTCGGGACCTCTCGCACCCAAAGCGAGAATCATACCACTAGACCAAACGCCCGATTTGGTTAAGATTTTCAAAATTAAGTAAATGAATTATAAAACACTTTGCTGAAGAATTAATATGTTTGTTCGGGACGGACGAGTATAAATTGTTTCTTCGTCTTTGACCAAACAACTGAATCGACGACTAAGCCCTCCCTCCTTCAATTCCCCCACCCCCNAGTATTCAAAGAGCAGAGCTGGCCAAGACAGTTGAGTGTCATTCAACAATGTAGATTTGCACCAATGTTTCAGCTTTGATGTTCCATATTTCCACATGGGTTGTTAAATGGAAAACCATGCCTCTACCCACAACCGAGTTTGGATTTTGATAAGTAGATGTTAGTCTAAAGAACTGATGACAAGATAGAATATACTACAGATCCAAGTAAATTCGTACCAACCAAGAATGGCCCCAAGAAATTATAGATGATTTTAAATAAGAATCACTGAGAAATGGTGGTCGAATAACAGTACATTGGCAGAGTCCATATAAGTTGTCTTTGTAGCGTCTGTTATTGTTTTTTGAACCTTGAAGAAAACCGAAATAGAATCTTAAATCGAGAATGAGATAGATTTGAAAATTAATTTTAATTGACTCGTATCACATAAACCACGGCCATGGGAATCCAAAATCAAAAAACAAACACATTTGAATAGGGTGGGAAATTCATGGTGCCTGGGTCATTAAAGGTAGGGGTGTCGTGTGTCGTGTCCGTGAGTCACATGTCGTGCTATTCCTATAATGTCATTGTTAGCCACGATGAAGGGGAAATCAATGCACTTACGCCATAGGGATCACCCCCAATTTCACAACAATAACAACGACATAGAAATCAATCATTTAACTATCTAATCAAACCCGAAGACAGAAATTAAAAGAATATATTCAAGACACTTATTGAGACAATTCATCGAACATCCATGGGGCTATGATTCGGAATGTGGAGAGCAAAGAAAAGTGTGGAGGTTAGACAGTAGCGATGGCGAAAGCAATGGTAGTAGTTGCGACAGTTGTCTGTGGTGGTGGCAATAGGGTGGATTAAGCCGGGGTTGACGGGGAGGAAGTGGTGGAGGATGTGGCGGTGGTATTGGACAAAAATCAATAATTGGATAGGTGGGGTGGCAAAAAATTGTGGTGGATGGTGGTCAGAAAGAGAGAGCCAGTGAGAAAATTAGAGAGGAAGAAAGAGACAGAGTCTCCTAAAAGAGAGAGAGAGAGATATCTGCGATGGGAGAAATATGGAGTCGCCGCTATCTGGCGTATGTCGCGGAGAAGAGTGAAAAGGTCCAAAAATACATCTAACATAGAAAGCTTCGAAACAACTGGGGGGCGTTCCGAGAATCGAACTCGGGACCTCTCGCACCCAAAGCGAGAATCATACCACTAGACCAAACGCCCGATTTGGTTAAGATTTTCAAAATTAAGTAAATGAATTATAAAACACTTTGCTGAAGAATTAATATGTTTGTTCGGGACGGACGAGTATAAATTGTTTCTTCGTCTTTGACCAAACAACTGAATCGACGACTAAGCCCTCCCTCCTTCAATTCCCCCACCCCCTATGTTACACTAACTCACCACCGTCTCTGCGGCCTACCAACCCTGTTCCACTCTGCTTCATTGGTTAGTGTATTCATATCTATTTCACTTTCCCTCTCACCTTCACATTTTTTCATTTTACGAGTCTGAGCTTGATCATCTGGCTGCTATTTGTTTTTCTCATGCACCTCATTTTCAAATCAATTGAGCTTTTTTGGAATTGTTTTTGTGTATATCTGAAATCTGTTGTTACTTTGTTGATAGGTGACAGAGTGTCAACATTTCCAGGGCCTTTGATTTGGGAGATCGTGAAGAAGAACAACTCCTTTCTGGTCAAAGAGTTCGGCAATGGAACCGCCATGGTTCAATTCAGCAAGGAGAGCAACAATCTCAACTCCTACAAACACTCAGGTACTTTGTACTTCATATATATATACTAGCTATAATCTTGTGTCTAATGACATTATGCAATACTAAAAATCGTTCTATAATATTTATATTGTAAATAACAGTTCAATTTTTTTTAATTACGCAATTCAAAATTAAAAATGAAGAGAAGAGATGAAGGTGTGGATTGATAATATTGTTTGGCATTAGGGAGTATGTTGATTGCACTATCTGACATTAGCGGCATGTAGAGAATATGATGTTTTTGAGGAGAAAAAAAAAATTTTGTGCTTAATTTTGTACCATTGGATCAAAATAGACGAAGATTTGATCAATCTTAATCATTGTTGTGTGTTTATAATTTGAGAATTCAACTTACTAGTTGTAATAATGTGTGTGTGTGTGTGTTTGTTGTATATTTGCAGAAGAGTGAATTTTTGTTTTGGTGGGGGCGAATATAGGGTTAGCAAACTACAACACAGTGATAATACAACCTGGGGGCAAGGATTTGTCAGTGTTGCTGGGAATGACGAAGTCGAAGAAGCAGAACAAGCCTGCCTCTTTGCTTCATAAGTCGGTGATGAAGAAGGAATTTCCACGAATGGCTAAGGCTGTTGCCAATCAGGTATTGGATTGGACACATTCTGCTGTGATATGCATGCATGTTTATTGAGTCTATTTGAATATAAAGTGTGCCTCTGCATTGTGGAATTCTGTATCTCAAGAAGAATATATGGGTTTTTGCAAATGATGAGTATGATCAACCATGCCTAGTTTTAAGGAATGCTTGGTAATTTCAGAAAGAAGAAAGGCTTTTGTAGATATGTGTGTCTTTATTTGATGAAGTACATTTTCATTGATGGGTAGAAGTAATGCCTTAAAAAATGAACGAAATGATAGAACATTGAAGGAGCTTCCCCAGATGGAGATATGGTTTAATCGTCTGTGACGAAGAGTAATAGCTGTGTGAACATGGGCTCCTATAAAATGGACAAATCAGAGTGTATTTATGTTGCTTAGGATTTCAAGTTGAAGCTAATGCCGATATACTTTTCCAAGGTCAAAAGACATTAGTTTAGGTTCTGAGAACACCGTACTTTTTTTGAAAAAAATGTGGCCTCAAAAAGGGCAAAATGGCAATACTTTCCCGTTCAAGTGGATAAGGTGGACTCTTATTAGAGGATTTAGGTTTTGGGTGGTTTGATATATGTCTACAATCTCTCTGGACACCTCAACGTTTGCTTTCTTGGACTTAATTGGAACATTATTCTTTCTTTCTATTAAACCAAGTTAAAATTGAAATGAAGTTTCATGATTGCCGAGCACACCTTGGTATTGAATGATGATGAAAGAATTTAGGGGGGCAATTCTCTTCTTCGTCTTCTTGACGAAGAAAGGATTAGTGTGCAAATTCCGACTAATGATTGCATTAAATGTTTGTCACTACATCGATGGTTTGTCGCATCAATTTTAATCTTGATATTACGCCACTAGTTGCTTAGCAGTTCAGCAAATTCTAATCTTTCACGGATAAGCTTGGAGCATGGCTCGCTTGTTTGAGACATATTAGGTTATATCGTTGATCTTGCGATAGTACTTGCTCTCCTCAACTCATCATAGCCAATTTCCTCATGCCCCACACTTTCACCCTCCTTAATCTCACTCCTCATAGATGTCAACTCTGTTTTTTATGTCATTTGGAATTGCAGCTATTTCAGTAAATTTAGCATTTGAAAGTGGTTGCAATTGATCATCTCATGGGATATCAACCGTACTAAAATCACTTAGTGATTTGGAGATGCCAACATCCAAAAACATTGTTGCTAATGTTGTACGCACACATCGTTTCTTATCGGGGAAAAAAAATGTTATACGCACACAGGTTGACATGCCCAAATCCATCCCCCAACCCCTATTCCCCCCAAAAAAAAGAATGTTGGTTGTCATAAAATGTTATCCTTTTGCATGGGACCTGACAAAATCTGGATTTCAATTGTGGATTGTGTATCCTCTATTACTGTTTCTGTACTTCAATTACTTTGCATTTAGCCTTGGATCATCAATTGATTGCAGTTGTGACTGACTTATGTTTAGACAAGCAGTTTTTAACTTTGTTTAACTTGTTTTGACGTTGGTGTGATGTTTATGTATATACACATTACCCCCTTTCAATCCCAATTAGAATATGGCAAACCTATTTAAATGTCCGAACGTTTTAATCATTTGCTTTGTGATGATTCAGGTTGCAGATAACTACTATAGACCAGATTTGAAAAGTGCAGCCCTTGGAAGGATTAGTTCCGTTAACAGTAGTCTTAAAGTTGCCAAGTCTGGTGTGAAGAGGAGGAACAGACAGGCCATCAAGATGCATGGTCGGCAGTGAGTTAAAGAAAAACAGCATCAGGCTCTGTACTTTTTTCAGTTCTTTTCCAATTGCTCCATTTTGAGAGTCAAGTTACATCCGTTTTCTTCAATCTATTTTGTATTGTAAAGTATCACCGTGAATCTAGATTTTGCGATGCAAGCTCCGAGGTTATATTTGCTTTGAATTTATAGTATAGCTGTTGAAAATTTTTTGATGTTCTTCCTTTTAAGCAAATTATTTTTTTAAGTGTTCAAATTAGATATAATTTGTTGATTCAAAATATAATTTTTTTAGATTAAGTTACAACAAAAAAATTAAAATTGTGATCCATTCTAAAAATTAACACCATTTTTAGAATTTATCCTAATTGTTAAGATCGATCTCGAGCACCCCAAATATTTTAACTCCACCCGAGGCTGTAATTTAACACTAAAACTTAATATTTTGTAGTACGATACCAAAAAATAAACTTTTCAGTACCGTCGACTTATCATATAAATGAAAGCAACACTTCCTTTCAGAAGCAACAAGGCTTTCAAAATCTTCATAGCATATTAGCATTCCCTAAAACTCAATATATAGGCAGTGAGAGAGTTTTCTCACTGTCACTACTAAGAGCAACTCAAACAAATTTTCTATTTCCTATTTTTTTAGCTATTTTATCTAGTCAAACACGAAAGAAACTCTCCAACCCAATCTCTACTTCCCATTTCATCCAAATAGCTCTCCAAATTTGGAGAGTCATTCAGTCTCTCCAAATTCTCTCTCTATATATGTTACAATCCCTTTTAAACTATTGGAAGTTAGGTAAAATAGTTAGCTAAAATAGAGAGTGTAGTTGAAATAAACATTTAAAAGTATCTTTCTAAAATAAAGAATGTAATATTTAAATATATTTTGAGTAACTAAAATGGAGAGTTGCGTTGGAATTGCTCTAAGTCTACTATGGAGATAAGTCTCAAAGTTCACTCATTCACTGCATTATCAAACCTATATTCCTAAAGCCAGTATATTTTTAAAAAAGCTGGGCTCAGAACAAAAAACTTCAACAGAAACTAATGAAATTCAAACTTAAACACGGCTTTTGGTCTTGAAACCCGATGAACATGAGAACATGACCTTGTGAAAATTTGCTCTGAGGATGATACATGAAACCTTTAGCCTCTTGCCAATCTATGGTTTTTCGACTAATCCATAGATTCTATACCTTTTTCTTGGTTTGATCAGGAACAAAGAGCAGCCGAAAAGGAAAAGGAAAAAGGTCCAGTGATCGATATACTGGGGGTGTTAAATTGCCTAAATTTTGTGAACACTACAACCTGCAACCTCTGACTTCAAATTCTCCGTCCAGTTCTCGAACTCAGATCCACCAAACACCACTTGCTTAATTCCAACATAGCTGTTAAAAAGAAATCATGGGGCATAGTTAGTGTATATGTTTGCAAATAGAAAATTCAATGCTCAAGCCCCTATTCAGCGAATGCCACAGGCATTGTAACACAGAAAGGTTTCAGGTAGTAAAAAATGACCTGCAAAGGGAAGAAGAAACGAAAAAAGAGAAAAATGGAGCAAGGACGATTTTGGAAGCAGAAAGTGTAAGAATAGAAGAACGCATAACCAAGCCATCAATGTTAAGCTTGTATCTACTACACAATTGACAATTAGAATCAGAAAGCAGGTATTATAGCAATATTCTTTGCAAAGGCCACAGAGCCCATTCTAAATTCCGTTCCTGTTTCTGTGGGTACAGACATCTGTGCGTGACATTTATTCCCAGTTTGATGAAACTTCAGAAAATGAGTCGGAGAATGTGACTACAAATTTTTTGAAAGAAGAAGAGATATGGAACTTACTCGGAGCTTAGTTGTGTCAATGCATTTATCAGAATATCTAACAGCAGTGGTTCACTAGTTCCAATATCTACCCTGTCAAAAGAATATACACAAATTTATAAGAACCATCATTCTTTTTTATCCGTGAAAAACTACTACACAACCATGAACAATAAATTCAGACTCGGTAACTACCAAACAATAAATACATTAAGAATAGGCCCCTACCATATGCGTGCCAAGTTGTCCTGAATCTCAAGGTCCCCAATGTTATAAAATGTAGCTGGGTTAACATTTGCTCCCCGAATGGTATCATAACTAGGTCTTTTATCCAAAGGAGACTGTGATAACTGCAAGAATCAGGATTAAGTTCTTGAGTATCACAAACATGAAATCCTAGAGTGAGAGTTGGCAAAAGGAATTTCTAATACTAAAACTATGTATGTTAAAACCAATTATATTCCTCTAACGGTCCATTATTATGCAAGCAATGCAACTTGACATCCAGTTCTCTGAAGGTCACTTAACTACAGCCCAAAAAATCATACGTTAAATAGAACAACTAAAGGAATTTACTTGCATATTCATGGAATTGCATCCACCAAGACGTCCAATAATGTGCCATGACCTAATAGTCTGCAGATAAGCTACATCAAGTTTGTCATTCAAATCCCTTTGTGAATAAAAAATAGTCAAAGTTGAACAGAAGTGACTCACATTACAAATTAAGGAAACATCTTGCTCCAATGGGGCATTGTAGAATTCAAACCATATATATGAGTTTGAGAAATCAAATCTGCAATCACAGCTAAAAGAAATAAGTGGACAAAAAGAAGCACTCATGAGATGATCAAATACGAATTTTAAGTGACTCAACAGATGCAATGGAAAGGATGAAGCAGCGGAAGCAATAAATCCATAGATGGATGTAACAGGAACATAAACGTCAATACTAGAGACAGAGAGCATGTTACTAGTGAAATCCATTCTTCTGCGCTTGTATTGGAGAAAAAAATACATGATCAAAACGTTTTCTTTTTTGGGGGGAGCGAGGTGGGTGGGCGCAACTTAGAAAAATACATGGTCCAAGGATTACAAACACACACACAAGAGAATCATGAACTCTGGTGAGCAAACGTTAACTGACTAAAGGAGCCAATCAGTAAACACATTGTACTCGTGATGGAAGCTAATATCGAAATTGATTTAATTGGTATGGATGGTTTTGACTTTCTAATTATGTGTGTTCTATCACCAATCAAGAGGTATACTTAACAAAAGCTGATCACATTATGGATCAGCATTCCCACAACAATAGCATTGGCCCAGAAGCACTTATCTGGTTACTACTATTGAGTTCCCGCGATTTAAGACAGCTGAATCTTTACTAGTGACTAGTAAGCATGTTTCACCGCTGAAACCTTAAGGTAAATTTTAGAGGAAACATTCAATTTTGCTGACATGACACCAAAACTTGAACATATAAGCAAACTAATATTGCAATTCTTTCTAGCTTGTTTGGGGGTTGTTAGCACCGAGGGATTCTTATAAATCATTGTTGGTTACATCACAGAACTAAATGTTCTCACAATACCAATTTTCTATGTATCTTTTTCAATGTCCACTATCAAGACTGGACTGTACTGAACAACTGAAACCATCATATTTTCTAATTAATTTTGTTCTGAAAACCATAATGCTTGTTTACTAGACCGTGAACTCTGAAGTCTGAACCACTAAATGTGGGAATGGAATTTAAGCAATTAAATTGTTTACTGATGTTGTGATTGGAAGAGTCACGCTAGTCTTAATTCACACGAGTCTCTTCTTGAAATATGTGAGATATATTAAATTTGTTCAAAAACATTTTTCAAAAGCTACACAGAGAAAATGATCCCCAAAAGGTAGAAGGAAGTAGATATACACATGCATTCAGGCAGTATGAAGGTTTATTTTGCTATGTATCAACATTTAACTTTTGACACCTTCCACCATAATAACTTTTGACACCTTTCACCATAAATTTCTAGCTAAAATGCATAGTATATGTGTCTCCATTTGCAACTTACTTTTTGAAAGTCACTTTCATGGGTGTTGCTGAGCCAGTTTTTGTGTGCAATATTTTGCTTCTTTTCTTCCTCAATCTCTCCTCCATCTGAAATTTCAATTATCTTCCTCNCCATAGATGGATGTAACAGGAACATAAACGTCAATACTAGAGACAGAGAGCATGTTACTAGTGAAATCCATTCTTCTGCGCTTGTATTGGAGAAAAAAATACATGATCAAAACGTTTTCTTTTTTGGGGGGAGCGAGGTGGGTGGGCGCAACTTAGAAAAATACATGGTCCAAGGATTACAAACACACACACAAGAGAATCATGAACTCTGGTGAGCAAACGTTAACTGACTAAAGGAGCCAATCAGTAAACACATTGTACTCGTGATGGAAGCTAATATCGAAATTGATTTAATTGGTATGGATGGTTTTGACTTTCTAATTATGTGTGTTCTATCACCAATCAAGAGGTATACTTAACAAAAGCTGATCACATTATGGATCAGCATTCCCACAACAATAGCATTGGCCCAGAAGCACTTATCTGGTTACTACTATTGAGTTCCCGCGATTTAAGACAGCTGAATCTTTACTAGTGACTAGTAAGCATGTTTCACCGCTGAAACCTTAAGGTAAATTTTAGAGGAAACATTCAATTTTGCTGACATGACACCAAAACTTGAACATATAAGCAAACTAATATTGCAATTCTTTCTAGCTTGTTTGGGGGTTGTTAGCACCGAGGGATTCTTATAAATCATTGTTGGTTACATCACAGAACTAAATGTTCTCACAATACCAATTTTCTATGTATCTTTTTCAATGTCCACTATCAAGACTGGACTGTACTGAACAACTGAAACCATCATATTTTCTAATTAATTTTGTTCTGAAAACCATAATGCTTGTTTACTAGACCGTGAACTCTGAAGTCTGAACCACTAAATGTGGGAATGGAATTTAAGCAATTAAATTGTTTACTGATGTTGTGATTGGAAGAGTCACGCTAGTCTTAATTCACACGAGTCTCTTCTTGAAATATGTGAGATATATTAAATTTGTTCAAAAACATTTTTCAAAAGCTACACAGAGAAAATGATCCCCAAAAGGTAGAAGGAAGTAGATATACACATGCATTCAGGCAGTATGAAGGTTTATTTTGCTATGTATCAACATTTAACTTTTGACACCTTCCACCATAATAACTTTTGACACCTTTCACCATAAATTTCTAGCTAAAATGCATAGTATATGTGTCTCCATTTGCAACTTACTTTTTGAAAGTCACTTTCATGGGTGTTGCTGAGCCAGTTTTTGTGTGCAATATTTTGCTTCTTTTCTTCCTCAATCTCTCCTCCATCTGAAATTTCAATTATCTTCCTCAGCCAATAATAAAAATTCAACAAAAATGTAAACCCACTCTCTCTCTCTCTCTCTCTCTGCGAATTGGGCAACAGTAGATATTTTTTTGCCGTTCATTGAAAAGATTCTTATCGATTCTTGATGACTCAGAACAACAGAATGTTCAACACCCACTAAAATTAGTCAGTTAAAAACACAAAAATACCAAGAAAATTAAAATTTTGCAATTTTCACAAAGAGTTTGGAGCAATAGTTGGCTTACTTTGGACCGAGCTTTCGCCGGGTCATCAAGACAACTCCCAAGAATTTCAGCAAATTCAGGGTTCCTGTCATAATCCTTCTCCTCTTCTCTTCCTCTAAATCGACTCCGATCCGAAAACCCATCCTCATCTTCATCATCATCATAATCAATGTCATCATGGACATTGTCTTCTTCTATTTGGTCTTCTAACTTTGTACTCTTCATTCTTTGGTTTCGACTCAATTCAGCAATGAATAAGCATTTCTTGTGTCGAAAAAAGGTTTGAACTGAAATTGAGACGATTGGAAATGGCGGGTTTTGGTTGGATTGACGGGAAAGTTCGAGGTGTGAGAGAGGAGGTAATTGAAAGGGGGGTGCACAAAGGTGGAGGATAAACATGGTCGGTCTCTGAAGTGGGGTTTGAGGGGTTGGATGGAACAGCGTTTGTTAGCAACAGGCTAGGCTGTATGATGAAGAACACTGTTCTTGAGCTTGATGGCTGTGTTTCTTCTACTTTCTAGCTTTAACCTTAATCTGCGCGTCTGCTAGGAATGGAAGTTCAGTGTTGCTCTACGCCCCTAGGGGGATCTATTGATAGTCAAGAACAGCTCGATTAGAAGATGAGGGAGTATGTAATAATTTGACTCGAGTATAATTTTTCAAAAGGGTAAATTATATTTTTATACCCTTGAGGCTGCATCTGATTTTGAGTTGGTCTTTGAACTATCCTTAAACTTTGAGTTTTCATTCAATTAAGCCGTTCAATCCAAATTCAGCAAAAATTATGAAAGAAAAGAGCATAACGTGATTCAATTATGACATTATTTTGAATAAATTACGGTAACAACTCATTGGATATAGATTTGAATACTTCAATTGAATGTATTAATTTATCTTTTCATAGATTTGATTCATATTTATATTAATTCGGTCAAAATTGTGTATGTGGTCGAGGCATGTAATGCCAATGTAATGATGTTTAACATAAGGAGTTGATTGAAACTAGTCGCAAAGTTTAAGAACTTAATCGTTGCAATTGATTGTTGAGTTTTCAAATAGAAATCAAGAATAATCTTTAAGTTGTCAAATAGAAATCAAGTATAAACTTTAAGGGATATAATTCACCATTGATATTTATTAGACAAAGCAGTAACAAATTAGGTTTAGGCCACATTACCACTGATATGAGAGTTTTAATCTTTCGAGGCTCAAATTAAAAATTTAAATATATTTTTGAAGTGTAAAATATTCTTTTACTTAGAATCCATGGGTATTGTTGTCAGTCTAAGTGAAAGCTCGTGTTCTCATGAGTCTCAAATAAAAAAAATATTATTTCGATTTAATTTATTAATTTTATTTGTTGACATGCTGCATCATACTCATTCAATTAATAACGAGTTTTAATTAATAGTAGAATCCAATATTAATTTAATAACAAATAATTAATAAGTCAACAAATTGAATTCAAGTAGCATTCTTCCTTACATAAATAGTCTGAGTTTCTTTTACTTAGGAAGTACTTTTATCTAATTCAAATCAGATAGCTGGAGAAGCCTGGATTCTAGCACTAGATTCAGTGAAAGCCTTCCAAGGCTCACAGCTACCAAACCTTCAGCCCCTCACTAATTTCTTATAATTTTTCACATGCAGGATAGAAGAAACTTAACACTGATGACGGCTCTAAAGATAATTCAGGACCTACTTGGGTGGGAGGAATTTTCAGAGATGAACAAGGACATTGGATGCTTGGATTCCTTGGAAGATTGGAGGATACTACCAGTACCCAAGCTGAGCTTTGGGCAATCCTCAAAGGGCTCGAAATTACTCCAAGTAAAAGGATAGGTCCAATCGTTGTTGAAACTGACTCCCTTGAGATCTTCAATCTCCTTGTTACTAATCTACAAGAGACACATCCCAACAAAGTTCTCATTATAAGGTGCAAAACAGCTAATGGATGCGAACAGAGTGCCCATAATGCACACTCTAAGGGAAGGAAATCAGTGTGCAGATTTATTAGCCAATCTTGGAGTCCAACAGCAAGAGGCCATGGTTGTGCTTGAAGACCCTCCACCACAACAGGGGAGACTGCTTAATGTAGACTTAGTTACTACTGCCTTTTCTAGGAATTCTGTTTAGTTTTTATTATCTTTCCAATGTACCCCCAAAAAAAAAAAAAATTTATTTTTACCTAGAAAATAGTTAAAGTGAAAAAACTCTAGTGCTGGAATTAATATTATTATAAAAGAGGGGGGTCCATTTGATTTTATTAGAATCCTAGAGACCTTTATAAATCTATACCGCTAGGGTTTTTTTTTTCGCTTACTTCAACACCATTTTTGCTTCATTCTCGTCTCCACTCTTCGTCCCCTCCAGTTTCATCCGTCAAACCCTAGGTGCTCTCTCTCTCTTTCTCTCTCTCTCACTCACATGAGCACCACACACACACACATATATATAGATTGCATCCCGATTCTGTTGCAGATCTGAATTGATTTTTGAAAAGAACTTTAACTGAAGTTGCATTTGTTTGTAGAGATAGAGAGGGCGAGAAAATGGTGGAGAAGACGAAAGGAAGAAAAGAGGAGGTGGTGAGTCGTGAGTACACCATCAATCTTCACAAGCGCTTGCATGGATGGTTAGTCCGAATCTCTGTCTTAATCACTATGCATCTATAGATACACGGACTCAGACGTATAAGAATCTGCATACTTGTATGATTTGTGTATTGCTCTTATAAGCATATTTATATGTAGACGCATAACAATATTTATGATAGATTTAGCTTGTTTGGGTGATGTCTTACACCGTTCAAGTCATTGCATTTAGGTCGTAGTTATTGATTTATACTACCATATTGGTTCTTGGAAGCTCTGTTTTGTTAGAATGATGAACCAAGAATAAATTCGGATTGAAATAGAAAATAATGGGTTGGTGGTGATAATTAGCTGAGGTAGGTTTGGTCATATTGTTTTAGTTGAATGATCACTATCCGAAATTGTTTGGTGTTGTCTTGATGTTTACATTTTTTACAATAACTTAAAGCAGGATTGCAGCATGTATCTGGGGTTTACATATACTATTGCTCAGCCACACAGTCAAACCAAGCCTTGCGTGTTTTTACCTTGTTTTTAGTCCTCCTTGAATTGCTGTTAGAATACTTATCTTTCTTCTTGAATTGTTGTTAGACAGTTACTAAATGTTGTGCACCTGATCTTACAGTTTACCACATCAGAGTACATATTACTTTCAATTCCTTTAATTGGATGGGCATGTTAGTCTTTTTACACCTGTGCTGTTTACCTTGGAAATATTTTATAAGTGACCATTATGTAATATGCTAGTTTCCTAAAATCTTGTCATTTGTCAGCGTTAGGAAATATGTTGTTTAATATTTGCACAAACTACTAAAACATGAAGAAAAAAGTTAAATTAAATAATTTTATTAAAGACAAGTATCTCTGAATTTTTCGTTTTGAGCAATAGAGAAACTTATCTGTCTGTGTCTGTGCCAAAAGATCCACCTTGTACTATGTCAAATTTGTATTTTTGGTATAGCATATGAAATGATAATCAAATGAACTATAGACTAAAGTTATGTTTGGGCATCTCATGGAAGTTGTTCAACTTCAGCATCATCACCGTCTTCCTCTATTTTCACTTTATATTAGTCAATCATGTATTCTTGTTCAATACATGTCGATGGTGCATTTTATGTACTCATACCAGGATGCTAAACACGTATCAACTGGGGCCTTCATGAACTGGAAACGTAAAATACTCTATTTTATGGGTTTGGAGGACGACTGGAGGCATTTCTTTGTTAGAACATGAACTCACATGACACTTCTTTGTAGTATTGTATTAATTAGAATTGTCGTTCAGTCACTGTGAAATTAACAGGATACCAAGTGATTTCAACTGCAATGTGGTAGTTTTTGACATTTATTGATGAATTGATTGCATGCCTTCCATGTATTTTGTCTTGATATTGTTGATTGTTACCTGACTTGAGTGGTATATTATGCTTGCCGAGTGCATCTTGATGCCTATTCTCCAATGGTGGATGTCAAGCATGATTTCCTCTTTATTAAGGTGTCTTTCTGTTAATGATAATATGAAATGGTCTGAATTGTTTGTTTTCTACTCTCAATGGGACTTAACAGTACCTTCAAGAAGAAGGCTCCAAAAGCCATCAAAGAGATCAGGAAGTTTGCACAGAAAGCCATGGGGACCACAGATGTTAGAGTAGACGTGAAGCTAAACAAACACATCTGGAGCAGGGGTATCCGAAGCGTCCCAAGGCGGGTCAGAGTTCGCATTGCCCGCAAGAGGAACGATGATGAAGACGCAAAGGAGGAGCTCTACTCTCTTGTTACTGTTGCAGAAATCCCACCAGAGGGGCTGAAGGGTCTGGGTACCAAGATCATTGAAGATGATGAGGAATGAACATCGAGTTTTTTGTCAGTTTTGAATGTTGTGAGACAAAGTAGTTTGTTATAGTATTTTGTTCAGCGTTGCTTGGATCATCGAGTATGATGTCTTTTTTTCTGCTCTAGTAGTCGACTATTATTTTAGTGCTTCTACTTTGCATGATTTCCCCTCTATGCCAGCAGATTATAAAGGAAATATTATAATTTTGTAGGACTTACAATGTGCTCTTTTTTTGTTTTCTCCATGTTGATCTGTGAAATATAGGGGCATGAAACAAAGTTGCAGTCGGTAGGGCATCGTGTGGCTTGCACCAGGGGTCCAAGGCATGCGTCTACCACTCTGGCCATGCGTCAGGAGTTGTTACCATGATGGTTTTAATAGTAAGTACGATCAGTGAACGGTGTTTTAATTTTAGTAGCAGAAATTGAACTCCTGGGTTGAATCAGTGGACGATGTTTTAATACCCATGACAAGTCATAGAATGATCGCATTGATAAGATATAAATCCATATTGTCTTCGGAGTTTGAATCCAAGTAGACACAAATCCTAGATTTAACACGATTGCGTGCAACCATAAAAAGGTTTATCATAATGAATCTGCAAACTAACACTTTGAAAATCTCAAATTCAGCCTGGACCTATAGCCTATAAACAATCATCACAAGATCTGCATCACAATTCATGTAGCAGATATTACGTAATATCTCACCATATATGACAACACTTTATTTTGACTAGTACAAATAAACTTTCCCCGCTTCCAAGCAGCAAATAAATGCAATATGGCCAACGAAGCCTCTGGCATCCAAGAATAAAATATCAATAGTGACATAAAACAGTGACGTTTCGTCTTACAGCACCATGTGCTGTTTTACCCAAGAGCAGAGGAGCTGCTCCCATAGGTACCATCTCACCTTCGTCCAATTCTTCTTTTTCATATTTGATTCTGAAGGTTCGTAAACCAAAACTCTTTAGGATCCAAGAGAATGTTTTTGTTCCCTTATCCACGATTCCAATTTTCGACTGAAGGCCGGGCTTTGAATCATTTTAGTATATTCAGCAGATAATAGGTACCATCTCACCTTCAGATATCACTCCACTCTATTTTTGACGNCCCCCCCCCCCTTCCCCCCTCCCCCTTTTCCTTTTTTTTCTCTTTTCTTTTTTTCCATGCAACAAACAAATGAATTATGTAATGCCTATGACAACCGACAAGAATAGCCAGCCAATCAGATGCAATGACCAAAAATCAACACGATAAACGGAGTTCTTGTTTGAACAACTTTGGTAATAGCATCACAAGAAAATTGTGCAGTTGCTGTAATTAAGTTTTTAATAAATGGCAACAATATTGTAGGGTTGAAAGCCCATTACTCACACTAAAATCCCAGCAACTATGTAAGTCTGTATTCAAAGATCTGCTCTACCAGGATATCGGGGAAAGGGTATAACATCTCTGATGTTGTCGATCCCAGTAGCAAAAAGAATCATTCGTTCAAAGCCTAAACCAAACCCACTATGCATTACAGTCCCATAGCGCCGCAGGTCAAGGTACCACTCATATGGTTCAAGGGGCAGGCCCATCTCCAATATCCTGCAAAGAATGAAATGCATTCTCATCAAAAAAAAAAAAACAGCTGTTATTAATTATATGAGCAAGCATAACAAACTAGCAACAGAAATTTGGTTTAATAGAGATGCTCTTTTAGTTTGTGTACTGTACCAGAATCAAGTAGAGGACTTGTTCATACCTGTCTTTAATGACCTCATAATCCTCTTCTCTCTGGCTTCCTCCAATTAGTTCTCCAACCTAATAAGAGAAGACATATGGTCGTTAGAGCATGCAAACAAAATATTCTATGTTCACACATGCATTGTAAAGAAGAACAGCAGCATATGTAAAGAAGAAGCACGTTACATTTTCGTAACTAAGTTTCTGGCATGTATCCAGAGAGAAAGGGTGCCTTACCTTTGGTACAAGTACATCCATGGCAGCAACGGTCTTGTTATCCTCATTGACCTTCATATAGAATGCTTTAATCCCTTTTGGGTAGTTATATACAATTACAGGTTTTTTGAATTTTTCTTCGGTCAGGTATCTACATAAATAAGCAAATCATGACATTAGTACACGAGAAAAAAGGACATCAATACACACACACATACATGAAGTCAATGGATGTTGCCCACGCTACCTTTCATGTTCAGATGCTAAATCAATTCCCCATTCCACTTTATTCTCAAATTTCTTCTCTTTAGCTGCTTCCTCGAGAATGCTGACAGCTTCTGTGTATGTAATTTTGACGAAGTCAGTTGAGGCAACCATTTTAAGTCGTTCAATGGCAGTTGGGTCAATGTTCTTAGCCATAAATTCCATATCATCAAGGCAGTTGTCAAGTAACCACTGACACAGAAATTTCACATATGCCTCTGCACACTTCATATCATCCTACAAACAAAACAAAGTCCAACCTTTGGCATCTTCTAGTATAATTAAGCAAAATCACAAAACATAGTTAAGAATTGAACAAGAGACTAAAAAGCTTTAAGCATCCAATTGAAACTGTTTTTTTTGCATTTTCATAGCAGTTTGATGAAATCATAACTTTCTCCATGATTATTGAAGTAAACATCTTCCCTACTGATCTCCAATTTATGGGTCTGTTCAATGGAAGTTCCTATTATGAACAAGTGTCACACATTCTTGTATAAACTGGTGTCACTCAGATAGAAGAAAATCGCAAGTGAAGTTAGCCATCATTGTACACCTAATCTTAACAAAACTACATAAAACGAATCATTGAATGTTTTTCCCAAATGTCTCTTCATCCCTCGGTATTGATGCTGCTTCTCCCAAATAGTTACATGGATAATAGGTTTGCAGCATTTGCCAATCATTTGGCATTCCTAGTTTGTCCGGATTCAACCTAGATTCTAGACAGTCCACTACATTTTTCCCCCTTTAAACTGTTCACTAATCCTACAACAATTTACTTCATTTATAAAAGGTTATGTAGGTTCATCCACTAGATTTATGGGTTTTTCTTTGTCTACTGGAAAAACTGCATATATTCTGTTTGCTAGCTTGTTTTTCCAGCGACAGCAAGCAACAAGTTTGTTTTAGATTTGTACAATAAAAATTGGCAAAAAGTATACATGTACATTGCTCCAACACAAACAAGATCTATTTGGGAATATATTCAGATTTCAGATAGATATATATGTATAACTCTGTTTGAATCAACTCAATTCCAACTTAATTGCTTCATCCTTGCCGAATGTTCATAACTTTCAAGAAATATTCTCAAACACAAAAAGTTATCAAGGAGTATTAAATATTTACAAAAACTATACCTGGATATCTGCAAATGCTATTTCTGGCTCCACCATCCAGAATTCCGCCAAATGCCTTGAAGTGTGCGAGTGTTCAGCACGAAAGGTTGGTCCAAATGTATAGACACTACTAAGTGCACATGCAAAAGTTTCAACTTGTAGTTGTCCAGAAACTGTCAAAAAAGCTTGGCGAGCAAAGAAATCCTGGGAGTAGTCAACTTTCTCATTCTTTTTAGGGATACCAGCGCTATGCCTTACTCTGTCTCCCAGTGAAAATCTCTCTTCCAGCTTTGATACATTCTCTTTAGCCTTAGTAAGCTCAACAACAGCAGCACTAATTTCCCCCTTAGTTGCTTTAGCAGATTTTAGTTGAGTAACAGCCTCTCCTTTCTCCCTCTCAGTAAGCTCAGCAGCTTCAATGTCAGCTTCTGATGGAGGGGGATTCTCTTTAAGTTCTTTCTCAAGTTTTTCAGCATCACTTAACAAAGTTGTGACTTGAAACATCTCTCCAGCACCCTCACAATCACTAGTGGTAATAATTGGAGTGTGCACATACAGAAACCCATGCTGCTGGAAGAATGTGTGGGTCGCATAAGCCAGGGCATTACGGATTCTAGCAACTGCAGATATCTGAATCATAGCAGAAAATTAGACTGTCAAAAATATAACCATAAAAGGCAAATTAAAAAAGTTATTTGCCAACCACAAGAAGATCTGAAAACAACTTGAGTATTGAGCCTCTACTACCTACAAAAATATGTGTGTGTGTGTGTGTGTGTGTGTGCTTGAGAGAGAGAGAGAGAATTCAGAATATTGATCTTTCCCACTTAGCCAATCACACCACCAAGACATCCTTTTTTTCTCAACCAATTTCTATGACCAGTTCATAACCATTATGGACAAATAGTGAAAACAGCCTCAGCAAGTTTCAACCAATTTACCACAAAATGTATTCAAAATTATAATTGTACCCCACCTTCCTCCTCTTTCTAAAAGTAAAATTAACATACTGGCAATCACCAAAAAAAAATATTTTCTTTGATTCATGTCATGAACTGTCCAGCCAAAGGCTGCATGTTCACCATCCCACCATGGCATTCCTGTTGGTGCCTCTCCTTCTTCCCCAAAGATAGCAGACATGCCCTTTTCCCCTTCCGTGTCATATTTTAAGCCAAGTCATGAAGATGACGGCTGGCCAACCAAGGAACAGATTTTATATTTACTATCTAGTCCCTCAAATTCCAAAAATATTTTTAAACTTGAAAAATAAATCTAATAGTTTTGTAAAATATAAATTGACCACAATAAAATTTACAGGGTGTTATACACTCCCTTCCTTTTGGAATTTTGGTCCTCAAAATTTACTGGTTTGAAACATTTAGTAATCCCATTGACACTTATTTATACAATGGCAGATAAAAGAGAAGCGGTATTAATAAAATTTGTGGTAATAGTCATATATACAGAAGTATAATTTTCAACTAAATGACAGTGGAATTAAGAAATCATGTAACTAGCCTGTAATTTTTTTACTTTTTAACTATAACCATAACGCAGCAACCCACGAAAAAAAACATATGTAGTACCTCACATTGCTCAACATTATCCATAGTATTTCATATCCTAGACCCCCAAGCACTGTTTGTCCACTCAATTTATGTCATCCATGTGATATTAGTTAATACTCAAGGCAGGAGATTATCACCCATATTCATACACTACTGTTCTAACCACGATAATATAAATAAAATTGGAAAAGCAATTTTGAGAACCTCAAACCAATCCCACCTTGATTAAGGCAATTTCTATACCACCCTAGGATTATTTATCTCCCAAATGATTAATTTGACAGCACCATTACCATGCACATAACCCAATTAGAGGAAAAGGCATAGACAAGACCATTCACACACTTCTGGCATTTAGCCCCAAAGTCACGAATATGTATTCATTTCCTTCCGGTATTTGCCCTAGAGTCATGACTAAATATTTGCTTCCAGTATCTTGCCTTGGAGTCACGACTATATATTCTATGATTTCCTTCATATATTCGTTATGTACAAATCCATGGACTCATGTTTTACACAATCCATTTCTCACAAATACATTCCAATGAAATCCTATGTGGCAAAGGGCCAAGAAATATCAGGCCTTTTTTCAAAATCTTGAGGCAAAATCCAACACATAACATGAAACATATTAGTATGTCCGCTGATAAAGAAACAATAAACTTACCTTAGCAGGCAAAATGTGCTAAAATGTAAATTCATTTGCTATGTAGAGTTCCTGCTAGAATATAACACTAGCGTATCTCTCACAAAACTTAAAACCTATCCTCAACCAACGTAGTCAATGATGCTTGTCATAGGGTATAGTAAAAAAGAAACATATATACACACAATTTTTTCACTGTTACAGCTAAACTCATGCATCCAATACAAATGCTCCAGAATTCATATCTTTTCCATACACTTGGAAGATAATATCATGTATCACAAGTATCTTTCTCTAACTTGCCCGCATGTATCAGCTAAATTCACGCACCCAAATGCCTTAGCAGCAACATAATTCATCAAGAAATTCATGACCCAAAACTCCTAGCTGCCTACAAAGGAACTGATCAACCACATCTAAAAATGTAATGCATACCTCTGAAGGCATTTACCTACATGACGAACCAAAACTCAAAGTAAAAGAAATACAACCACGCAAAAGACGTTGATCACAACTAGCAGACCACAACTATCCACTAGTTGATTAACACCCTCCTCTTAAACCAATACAGACAATTTCTATATCTCATGTGAAGCATGTCATTAAACATACATGCAATGAGATTACCGTAATGGGGAAATGCATGCAAGTAAGAAGAGATCCCTTTTTATTTAGCATCATCGTCTAATTTCTTTTTAGAAAGCAGAAAACTTGCCAATAACTTTATTAACAGTCATAGTTATTCTAGATTTACTCATTTATTTATTTCTCTGATGGGGATACTAGTGCTATATTTGACAAACTTTACAAAGAGATGTCATCAAATTAGAAATATTGAGGTCATCAAGCAGCCAAATGTAGCTTAAAATGAACTTGGACTCAACTCCCATCGTTGACACTAAATCTCAAATGGTTCAAAGTATCGACAAATACAAATACAAGTCGGCCAAGACAATGCCATTAAACAATACGTATATACTCCAAGTCTCGTACACTCGGCTAAATCATTTGAGTTAATCTCGAGTTGCCGAGTTTTTGGTGACACAATTTCGCGACGCTGCGATATGACTTGAATCTCTCATCATGTTCAATATTTCATTTTAGATTGTATCGCCTGATACCGCGCCATGAAACTGCAACTAATGTGTCTCAGAAGACCTTGAATCATTCTCAATTGCCACAAACTTAGAACAACCACGACTGGTGCAATGTTACTTGGATCATGGGTCGCTTTGGTACGTGGTACGGGTACATGGGACGACACTTTTTTAGGTACATGGTACAATGGGCGGTAGTTTTAGCTGGTACGGTATTTTGGGTTGCAATTCGTTATGGAACTCTTATGTAGACCGTTTTCACTACTATACAACATTATATATTGCAAAACATTCATAAACACTAAGTTAGTTACCATTTATCTTATAACTGTACTTGATTTTCTATTTTCTAAAACAATATATAATTATAAATCTATATACATGTAGTCAATTAATATGTATTTTATATCTGTGTTACATGTTCTAAAGTGAATTGATCTAGAGTTAGTATTGCAATTTGGGGTTGTCAATTTTGGTGATCTGGATCGCAAACCCACCACATTTCGAATCAATGTACCCAGATCATGTATCGTTAAAGGTTTAGTGAATAATGGTAACTATGGGCTGGTATACACTAATTCAGCTTTCAAGAAAACACTTCAAATTCTAATTTCTCTTCCAAACAAGTGGTTAAGCATTTTAATTATAACGAATCTAGAGATTTTACCATCAAATCTTAGTAATTTAGTGTAGGACTTTTACCCCTAGGCCAAAAAATTTCAGTAAAGGAAGGTTTGGAATTAGTTTTCAATTAGCAAGTAACGGGCCTCACTGATTACCTCATCAGTTGCGTCAAAACCCAATAATTCAACTTCTTGAATAATTCTTATTTAACCTTCCAAATTTATTTGTATAACTCCACATGTATATTTTAACTACTAGAACTACAAAACATCATTCTGAAATCACAAGTAACTATGTCTTCCTGATATCAAGGTTAGCATGATTGTCGCAACCCGTATTCGGAGCTTATACCCACAAAAAACTAGCCATTTGACACCACTTAACCAAAGGCCATCATCCAAAGCTTAATTTTAGGACAGTCTACAAAATCGAAAACTCAAGCATTAATTTCAATTTGTAACATCCCGCTACCACACCCCTATAAGTAAAATCAGCATACAACACAAAAAAACTATTTTATTTCATTCATGTTGCGATCTGTCAGGTCAAATGCAGGATGTTCACCATGCCATACCAAGTACCAACGGTGCTTTTCCTCTTTTCTTATTTCCCACAGATGACGGACATGCCTTCTCCCCTTCTAGCTCCATCTCATATTTCTTCCTTTTCCGCCATCTTTTCTTTTGATTTTCTCTTTATTTCTTTTCTTTTTCACCCGTTTTTTCTTTTGTTCCCCCTTCCTCAAAAACCCCTCATGAAGATGACTGCTGGTCACACAAGCAACAGACTTTTCCCCATTACAATAATAACAAATTAGACTTAAAACATGTCTATAGTTTTGTAAATTATAAACTGACCCCAATAAAATTTACAGGGTGTTACAATCATCACCCCGAAATCAGGTTTCAACTATTTATCTGACAGCTAGAAATTGAACTTAGAGAAAACCTTTGTGAGAATTTTAACTACTGTTAGTTTCAATTCAAACTCAAAAAGAAAGATCAAGTTTCGAAATGCAAAGAAACATTTAGGGCCCACTAATTGGAATACACACACAGATACTCAGTATATTTTTTAGCCCAAAACAACACATTCAACTGTATCACTTCGTGAAGAAGTATGTTAAATCAAATCCAACAAATTCAACGAAATCTATAGTTAGGGAAAAATTATCTCACAAGTCATCAAAAACAAAAAAATCAAGAGCTTCTTTTGAGAAAAAAAATTGGCAATATTTTAAGGCAATTTTCTAACGAAGTTACAAGCAACATACGCTACTTCAGATAACACTTAGAAAATTTACCCATTACATACGTGTGTGTAGCTTCACACACATATATAAGAGAGAGAGAGAGAGAGAGAGAGAGAAATTATACTGTGTTGGTTCTGGGGCGTAGATGAAGAATCTCTCTGAGTCTCTCCAACGTCAGCCTAGCCTTCGGCAACGGATATTTCGCCGGATCAACCGCACCAATATGGAGAAAGTCCTTAACCCTAAGCTCGATCGTCTGCTTCGCGCCTTCTGGAGGAACCTTGAGCTCTCCTACAACATGTACGCTCGTGCCGGTGGCGACCAACTTTCGGAGAGGATGCACAGAGGCTTCGACGATGACCTGAAGGTTCTGCGGACATGAGCCGTCGTTGAGCTCGAGGAAAGCAAACGTGCCGTTCCCTTGTTCCCGGCCCGTCTTCACCCAACCACCGATTCGGACTGTTCTTCCGGCGAGGCCAGCACCGCCGTCCGGCCGGAGAAGGATTGAGCGGATCAGAACGCGTTTAGAGAATTGGGCCTCTTCTACGCTGTCGGTTAATGTGATGGAAGACATTTTTTCTACCGGCGGCGTGGAATCGCAGGACATAGTGATGGAGTTTCTCTCTGTCACTCAGTCACTGTGTGGTGAAGAGAGAGAGAGAGAGATGCGCAGGCGTTGCATTTGCCAAAACCCTAAAATTGAGGCACTTAAAATATGGTGGAAAAAAGGGTTAATTACTCGAACAGCCCCTAATGTATGCATGTTGTGTCAATTTAGTCTTCAATGTTCTAATTGTGTCAAATTAGTCCCCAAAACATTGAATTTGATTTCAAATGGTCCCTAACTCTAACACCGTCTAGTTGATTAACAGAATTAGGTTACATGCGTATCACATGACCCTGGAAGAAGGGCATTGCTAATATTAAATGGAATTAGATCACTAGATTAGGTCCCCAAATTAGGTTCAAATATCATTTTCTAATAAAATGTTGTACTTTTGAGGACTAAAATGAAATGAAACAACACCCATACATTCGGAAGTGCCAGACAAATTGTGGTGCTATGGTTCGGGTCACGTGATTGTGAGAATCGGATCCTAGATTCTGATTTCAATGCTTTGTGGATTCGTATTCTGGCATACCTTGGCATGGACGACAAGGTTGATGCTTGGCTGGCTAATCAAAAGTTTTAAGACGAATTTTTTTGATTTTAAGTTGACTTATACTAAAACAAACACTTGGGGGTAAAAATGGGCCAAGTTGGCACCATTCTTGTTTTGGGCCAATGGCCCATATTCCACTCCAAGAAGGGCATTTACACCCAACTCAGTCCAGACAAGACCACTATATAAACTCACCAAAAACCCTAACCCTATAAAGTTTGATTATCTTCTCTATCCAACTTCGTGGGTGGAAGCTATCAGCACCAGCAGCAGTAGGAGTTCTAAGCTAACAAAAGGAAAAAACCATCCACCATGGGTAGATCTCTCTCTCCAGATCCTCATGACACGATTCAGAAAATAGGGATTCTATTCAAGAGTGTTTGAGGAGAATTTAATTCGATTTATTGAGTTTGTTTCGGGGGTTGTGATTTGATTGCAGGTAAGGTTCACGGATCTCTGGCTCGTGCCGGTAAGGTGAGAGGCCAAACACCGAAGGTGGCCAAGCAAGACAAGAAGAAGAAGCCCCGTGGCCGTGCTCACAAGCGCATGCAGTACAATCGCCGCTTCGTAACAGCCGGTAATTCTATCTTCTCCCTTCAATTTATCTCTTTACAGTATATGCAATCAGTTTATTATTGTATATGTTCTTCATGTATGATGTGTAGGAAGAGCAAGTGTTCTATAGTTTTCTATTTATGCTTTATGATCATATTGGTCATGTATATCTGCTTGTTGAATCCATAGCACCTCTCTACACTGTGACTGTAATCTTGTTTTTTATAAAGTGGGTTTTTAGCACTCTTTTTGGATACCGAGACAAAAATAAAATCTCAAAGCGGGTATTCAATATCATGATTTACGTTTTCTTTCCTGTTAAGTATCTAAAATATTGGTTTTAATTTTTAAGGTTTAACTAATTCTTATTTTATAGGATTGGGGTCCCAAATACGAGTTTTTTTTCTGAATTAATACCTCTTTGTGCTTAAGAAATGAACTTTGCTTGATTTGCTCTTTGGTTGCCTAGAAAACTTGGAGAAAAAGAAGTCTGAAATGGGAATTGAACTTAATTTTCTGTGTTGTTATGCCTGTGTTGAATATTGAAAGATCATCTCAACTTAGCTATGTAGTTGCGGGTTTGCCTCACCAATTTTGATTTATGTCTATTTTGAACCTTTTTGTTGGGAGCTAATCAGAGAACCAAGTGAGAAATCTTTAAGTTAAATTTCAAAAACTAGTACTGTTATAACTGTCTAATTTATTGATGTTTTGCAGTTCTTGGCTTTGGGAAGAAGAGGGGACCAAACTCATCCGAGAAGTAAGCTTGAAGGATGGGTAGTTTGTAGATGAGTGATGGGTAATTGGATGAATTTTGCTATTTTGACTATGTTATAGCAATTTCTTTTTCTTTTTTTTTTTTCCGGGCTGAACTATGGTAAACCTATGCTTATTTTGTTTGCTATGAATCAGAATTTTTGTTCAAATGTGTTGGATTGAAGCTCAAAACGTATTTTCAATGGTTCTTTATGTTTGGATGCTTGCTAGATAATTTTGATGTGTTGTATCCGAATCAGTTAAGCTGAAATTCCATCATTTAGGAGCTACAATATTTTGCATCTGCTGTCAGTTTCCCTAGCATAGTTTTTATGAAAGATGCATACAGGCGTTGTTTATCATACATTTTTCACTTGATTTACGGTGTTCCATGGATTTTACTGGGACATGCTTCAGACAGATTCTATTGACTTTTGCTGTCAAAACACTCCAGCATTGGCTTGCCATTTGCTTCAAAATGACAATCTGAATGTTGTACTTTATTTGTGGCGACCCAATCCTACAGTTATTTTCATTGGTTAGAAAGATTTATGTCGAATTATAGCATGCAATATGATAGATATTTTAAGGATCTTACACCAGGAGAACAATTCAAGAAAAACAAGTTGACAGATTCTCAAAATAGAATTTGTGTAGTTGACTCCAAATAGACGGAAAAGCCTGGGTGATTCCAAATAGGTGGGGTAAAAGCTGAGTTGAGTTGTGGTTAAGACGTATGTTAAAATTCAATCCGAGCATATGGACAATGAGTAGGTTTATTTTTGTTTGGGATTGCTAACTTAGNGGACAATATGTACAAACTGGAAAGATACAAAGTACTAAAGACAAAGTGGTGAGGTGTGGCCAAAAGAAGTCCACCAGCGTTGAAAAACACTTGTTTCCGTAAGTTTTAATNCCTCAAGAAACTGATGGTCTCTAATTAATAATTTGTTGATATATAATACACCAACTAGGTGAAGTTTTGTACAGTATATCACACGATACGGCAACATGACACGAAGTATATGCTTCTTTACTGCTTATGGTTTGGTATTAATTTGGATTAACCCGTTGAACTTTATTTATAGGCACAAATCAGATTTCACATGATACTAATCCTTTATGTATGATTTGAATCAATCAATTTTGATACGAAACGAACTCAAAAGTGCCCAATCGATTGTTAACCCGAGTTGGTACTATTTTTCTGGAGAAAGAGAACTTTGAAGAACAATATAGCATATCCTTGAAGAAGGTGATATATACTTATAAAATCAAAAGGAATCTAACACCGACAATCTATAGGTCTGCACTATGAACACCGGGTATTTTGTAGGTTAAACGACCTGCACTCACCCAACTGTAAAACATCTGAAATAACACAAAAAGGAAAAGAGATTGTTGTTTCAAGTTAGGGCTGTAAAACTACTCATATATTTTTTTAAGCTCATATATATTTGTTCAAAATCAGTTCAAGTGATGAACGAATCAAACTTGAACATGTTTTTAAGCTCATATTTTTTTTGAGCTCGACTCATTAAGCTGATTTAGCATCCAAAGAGTCATATTCAAGGTTAACAAAAAATCGTTTAAAATCAAATCCTAAGATAAACGAGCCATATTTGAATAGCAGTTGATGCTCGCTTTAAATTTCAGTAACACCCTTAAGAGTACTAACAAATTGAGGTCTATAACAAGAATTGTGTTACATTCTTGTTGGTTATGTTGAGAAGCAAATGAACAAAAACTCAGAAATTTGCCTGCCCCGTTGAATCTTTACAGTAGACGATTGCCGATTTCAACTTCTCATCTTGTTCTTCATCATTCATCTCACTATAATAGTTACAATTTTTAGGTGACTGACCACTACAACTGTTTACTGCTCCAATACAGGACCCAAAACTTAAGTCCCCCTTCTTGTGTTTAGACCTCTGTTTTACAGGCTTGAAGCATGTCAAATACCTTCTAAAACTTGTGGTTATTGGTTTCAAGAAACATTGGCGATCGCACCTGTCTGAATTAACAGGTTGAGATGGAGAAGCAGAGGGGTTAAGGGGATATGAATTGGTGGGTGATGATGAAGATTTGTGGATGTTTGATCTGGGTATTGAATTTGGCGCTCTGTTCTTCAAGGGTTTATGTTTTGAGGTTGAATTGGAGGGTTTAGGGGCATTAGTTTTGGAGGGGGAAGTGCCACTGATAACTGGTTTATTGCATGCAGATAGAGTATTTGGAGACTCCATTATAGTTCAGTCTCTCTCTCTCTCTTCAGGAAGGATTTTCTTCTTGGAATTCATTCATATTGAAAAAAGTAGAACCATTATTTTATAGAAGTAATACTAGATTATTTATGGTTACAATTGTTGAATTTCACTCATTTTGAGGATATAATTATGTTTCTTTCCTAGATACAAGTCAACTTGATATACTTGGTCAAGGCTTTTGTAAGGAAACTTTGGTAATCTTGTTAAGATAGTGGCAATCGAGTTGGATTTAGATTGACTGGAATACTGGATTCTCGCAATTCTTTGATATGTTTTTTAAGAGTCACTGGTCAAATTATTACTGTGGGAGCGGAAAACTTTTGGTTGGCATTATGAATTCGAATGTTTATAATATTTTGAAATCAGTCTACGAGAGTCTTATTCTTCATAAATATCGTAATTTCAACGTGAATGACCTCCCTTTGACTGGACCAAACATGTGATTAGTTTTTTTTAACACAATATGTGATTAGTTGAGGTACACGTAAATTGACTTGACAACTCTTAACCGTTAAAAAAAATAAAAGAATCACAAAAACATTTGGTTGAGATGTGATTCATAAACAATGCACATTTCTCTTATTTCCCACTCATGTCGGAGAATAAGGTATTTAATTGTCAATTATTTATTATAAATTCAAGTGAATTTCTTGTAATAATACACAACAAATAATTTAGCATTTAGAGAATCTTGTACTCCAAAATATTCTAGCCTGGACTTAGTTGAATATTGCACGTGGGATATATGGAATGGGCCCTAAATAATAAGCTAAGGACAAATTTATCTCCCGCAGTTATAAAAAGTTAAGTCCATGTTTAAAATTATATGTAATGATTTAAGTCCATTTTTTTTTTCTCAAAAATAACCTTCCTTGAAAGGAGTTTAAATTAATTTCTTATTTTTGATATAATTATCCCTTAATTCAATGTCAATTAAAATATGCCAATAAAATTTTTATCATAAATTTAAAATTTAAATTCAAAACTCTTTCTCTTTCTCTTTCTCCAGCGAGTTAGTGGCGTTGTTTCATCAATGTTCATCTTTTAAATTTCTATGAATTATGTCAATTTTGTGGATAACGGATGATAATCTCTAATCCTTGTTAATTTTTTATTTTTTGTAATTTGTGGTATTTTTCGTGGGAGTTAATTTGTTAAATTGAATGTTTCATGTTATTAATTTTTTTTATTATGTTACTGTTCATATTACTGCTTTTGTGGAGTATGTTACTGTTCATGTTACTATTATTTTGAGCATGTTACTATTTTTGTTGAGTATGTTACTACTATTATTTTCCTAAATATTAATATTCAATGTTACTATATTATTTTTGTTTTTGAATATTATTATTTTTTGTGTTTGAATGATACTATTTTTTGCGTTTAAATTTGAGAAAAATAATTATTGTTAATTATGTTATAGTTTTTGCTAAGCATATTACTATTTTTGTTGAACATGTTAATATTTTTGTTGAACATGTTATTATTGTTATTTTTTAAAAATATTAATATTAAATGTTTCAATTTTTTTATGTTTAAATGTTTCTATTTTTTTGTGTTTAAATGTATTATTTTTTGTGTCTAAATGATAACTTTTTTTTATATTTAAATGTTACTATTTTTTATTTTTAATGTTATTATATTTATGAACATGTAAACTGTAGTCGGTAAAAAGAGTAGTGAAAGAACAACTATTATAGGGGTTGATTAGTCTAAACCCCCTGCAGCAAAAAAGAAAAAAAAATGGTATCTTATTCCCTAAATATCAATTTTGCTACATTATTTTATATTGAATAGTGGAAATATCAATTTTTTTTGCTATAGTTATATAGGGTAATCTCAAGTACACTTCTCACATACAGAATATTTTTTGAATTTTTGAGTTGTTTATGAGAATACCATTAAAAAATGTTAGAAGTATATTATCTTTAATTTTTATTCTATAAAAAGCATTGCCTCTCTCTCTCTCTCTCTCTCTCAAGTTGTAGCTAGCCCTTTCATAATTCCTACATGTGTGACTTGGTCTAACAGAACATGTGAATTAGCAGAAATTAACATGGTTTACTTATTAGTGTATTGGCAAAAATCTCATTTCAAGACTATTTGATTTTTCAATTACGTATAATTCTGTCATTATTCTAAGATATTTTGTGTCATCTGCACCAACAAAATATATATTATTAAAGGAATTTATTGATACCTACAATGTTTCCTGAAAAATAGAGATCCAAAAATTAGATTTCAAAAGTTCTAATGATGAATTTTACCTAACCTAACGTATTTGCTGAAGTAACAATATATAATTGAAGTTATATGCGTAAACGACATCTAATGTTACTTTTGATGTCTTTATTGTAAAATTGATAAGAATGGATGAAAGGAGTGCTTCTTTGATGGTTTATTGGGTTAGTACTATATCCAAGAACGATGATATTTTACGGTACAATAATGGTATAAACGTGTGATAAAGGTTGTTCACGACACAAGTCACTCAGCTTTGGTTGATAGGTTGCATGATGTGGCGGGGATAGATAGGAATAAATATAACATCAAACTCATCTGTAGATTTTCTACTGCATTGAGAACTAACTTCTTTACATATATTCCATTAGAAATTGTTGACAATAATGGTGCGGAGGCAGTGGTGGATGTTTTATTTGACAATCAAGGTGTTAATAAAGTGGATTTGTATGTGAGCGAAGAGGTTAGGGGCGATGACATTGGTGAAAGTAATAAAGGTTGGGATGATGGTGGTTTATACTCTTCCTTGCTCAGCCAATAATCATATATCCCAATGCTTGAACCGTCATCAATGGTGGATAATTATTACACTTCCATAATGACGCAGTGTATGGAAGAATACAATCGATATACACATACATAGTCTAAACAGGGCCAAACACTTTTTTCAAATGCTCATTCTAGCAAAACTACGGTGCTACCCTAGGTAACGAGGGGATGAAAATAATTGCAGTTACCCTGACACTGGCGCCAACAGACCCCGTCCAAGAACTTCTAGTGTATCAGATTGCTAATAATACGTATGAAGGAATGTGTGCTACTGATCGGAATGAGTACTATGAACAAGAAGAATTGCCAGAAGATTTATTGATTGATGAGTCTAATGATAATGATGATGATGATGTTGAAGGTAATTTTGTTGAGGATGATGGTGAGGTTCCTATGCACGAATCGGAGTCAACTTTCTTCACAAACATTGAACCGAAAACTCAGAATGAAGTTGATAGCTTGTACAATTTGCATGGATTTAAAACATGAGATTCTATAAGACCAGAACTGTCAAAGGGTATGGTGTTCAAGAATAAACAAGAGTTGGAGCTAACAATGGAATTGTATTCATTGAATATGCACCAACAATATGTTGTTGTTGATACAAACAAAACACGTTGGGTTTTGAGATGTAACATGCATGTACAATGTGGATGCAAATGGAGGCTACGGGCAGTTTTGAAGGCGAAACACATAATGTTTAAGATCACAAAATATCAGAGACCTCACACTTGTTTCTACCGAAGGTTGCACCAGGACCACTGTCCGCTTGATGCGGGCTTTATTTCTCGATGGATTGAGGGTTTGGTTAGGGTTACACTAGATGTAACAATTCCTGTCATCATAAAAATGGTGAAAAAAGAGTATCAACATGTGATAATGTACAAGAGTACGTGCAATGCGAAGAATATGACTATAGCAAAGGTTTTCGGTGAATGAGATAGTTCTTATAGTATCTTACCCAAGTTTATGGGTGTTCTTGTTAAATACAACTCTGGGACGATTGTTAGGTGACAGTACGAGGTTCATACTCCAACATTCGACATATTAGGGAAGGTGTTCTTGGCATTCAAAGCTTCTATTAATGAATTTGTTCATTGTCGGTTTGTAATTAGCATCGATGACACATTTGTAAATGACAAGTATAAGCATAAGCTTGTGATTGATACTGGGATTGATGCTCAAAAGCAGATTTTTCCTTTGGCATTTGCCTTTGTTCATAAAGGGACTTGTGAAAGCTGGAGTTGGTTTCTATATCATCTACGCCACTCTGCTGTGCCAAATAGGGATGGTATATGCTTAATATCAGATCGACATAAAGACATACTCTAAGCGGTTAAGCGAGCTAATTCAGGGTTGAATGAGGCATACGCCTATCACCGTTTTCTGTCTTAAGCATATACAAAGTAATTTCAACACAACTTTCAAGAACACATATCTGAAAGATCAAGTGTGGAAGGCTAGGGCGGCGCGGCACAACAAATTCACAAGATTAATTTGATAATGAAAGAAATTAAAAATGTAGAACCAAAGGCGTGGGAGTGGTTAGATGGTATTCCTAAGGGTACTACTCGGGCGGGTTGGATAGTCAATCCTAGCTCAATCTTAGGTATATAATCTTCAACTTTAACCCTAACCCTACTTTTGGTTAAGGGACTCAATTCAAGCACTACCCGAATTTAATTCGGAAAGGCTCGCGTTGCGTTCGAATTAATGATTTCGGGCTGATTTTAGATTTCTTTACGGGTTGAGCCTAAAATAGTCTTGTTGTTCTAAACCTGATACATATACTACATAATATTCTCATAAATTAACAACTAATAACTTTAATCAAGTTTTTAACATAAAAACCATAATATCAGGGGTGTTCACTCTACCCTACGGGGAGGAAATATAGTCTTCCGTCTTCCTATCTGATACTTTGTGAAAAAAAATTTTCTTGACCTACCCTATCCGATCAGGTGTAGTATTCTTACCCGATTAATCGGGGTAGGAAGTCGAGTAAACACTTTTGTATCTATTAATTTTTGAATCATTTTAACAATTTAATTAAATAATATGCACCAATTTAACAACACAATAAATTAATAACACTAAAATCTAAAACAATTACAACAACAATTATAATTGTTTTAGCCATCAATCCACCATAATTGTTACAATATCAGTCCACCATAATTGTTACACAAATACAATAACAATTATTTTAAATTTAAATCATATGAAATACATTAAAATCATAACTGCTCCGCCTGTGGCAATTCACCAGTTCATCACAAATCATTTAACCTACATAAAAAACAAATTCATGTTTTAACAATTCAAACATCCACAACAATAATAATATTATAATATAAATTATGCCACAAAAATACTCTTATAATTACTAAAAAAAATATAAAAAAGTCAAATAGCACATTTTTTGTTATTGTCATTCACCTCTCTTCACTCAAGAGTAATTGCTATTGTCTTTACAGTTATTTCTAAGAAAAAAAAGAGTGTGAGAAAAAATTAGATATGAAGAACTCATCAACAAATAACAAAAAAAGTATAAAGACCTAAATCTAGTTTATAACTTTCTGAATCCTCCAAAACGTCTTCAAAGTCATAAGCAATGGATGACGATTGAAGCTAATTTTGTGCACATATGAGACCCTCAACTGTTTTGGGTGCCAGACAACTCCGAAAAAGATCTAAAATATGACCCCAGTGCTAAAAGTCGATTTTGATGCCACTGTAAAAATGAGAATAGCTAACGCATCACAAGCTATTTTGGCAAGGATCGAAAATTTAGAAGAATTAACCTTCCATCAATTCAAAATATCAAAATTGGCACTAACAAATTCAACATCCTTCATCAAATATCGATCTAACTCTGATTTGTTGTCCACATTACCTTTCTCAACCCTATACTTGCGGTACCTATTCATGAAATTTGTAGGTACTTGATCTTGAACAAACATCTTAGCCGAAGACACATTTTTCTCATTGTTAACACTTGACCCCACTTCACGCCCTATACTAAATCTAGTGTACTGTTTGGCATAACCAGTCAATGACCTTTTTGATCTTTTTAACTAGTTGAACCTTAACTACTTCATCCTCATCCATATAATTGTTGTTGAGCCAAAATTCTAAAACATCCAATTTATAGCATGGGTAAAGGACAATAGCAACAAACAACATCAAATTAATATTATCTAAATGACCCCAATACTTATCATACTTGCTTTTCATTCTCATAGTCATGGTACTCAAAAGATAGTCATTATCTTCACAATAATCTTGCAAATGATCATACACAGTTGAAAGTTTTTGAAAAAATATGTTAGATGTGATATACAATGATCTAGAAATACGCAAAATGACTTCACAGAAAAGTTTCAAAAACTTCTTAAACACATGAACAATATCCCAATCATCAAATGTAGGTTGCCCTAAACCACCCCTTCGCTTAATTGACTTACAAATTGCCCATCATCTTCTTGCAACAAATTAAATGCACCTTGATACTGTTCAACAATTTTGAGCATCAAATATGTAGAGTTCCATCTCGTTGGAACATCAAGGCAAAGAAAACCCTTTTCACCAATTTTTTGCCTCTCAACACATGATTTAAACTTGTCAAGCCTTGAAGGAGAAGACTTCACATATTTAACAGCAATTCGTACTTTCAAAATTGATGTGTTCACTTCCTTCAAACCCTAAATGACAATTAGATTCAAAATGTGTGCACAACAACTAACATGCATAAATTCATTTTCGAAGATAGTGCTATTCCCATTCTTAGTTCACCTCTTAAAATAATCAAGAGCACCATCATTAGAAGTAGCATTATCCACTGTAACAGTAAATATGCTATCCATCCCCCACCCAAGCATGCATGCTTCAATTTCCCTTCCAATTGTCACACTCTTGTGATTAGGAACTTTCAAAAAATTGATTATTCGTTTGTGTAATTTCCAATCTTTATCAATGAAATGTGCAGTTAAGGACATATAAGTTAGATTTTGAATAGACGTCCATATATCAGTAGTAAGACAAACCCTTTAACTAGATGAGACAAACATATGCTTCAATTTTCTTTCTCCATCATATATAATTGTAAACAATCCCTCATTATAGTAGTACGAGAAGGTATATGAAATCTATGTTCAATAGTCCTCATCAAGTCTCTAAATTCTTCTTCTTCAACAAACCAGAACGACAATTCATCCACTATAATTATAGTGGCAATTGCCTCCCTAATTTTCTTTTCATTGAATTTAGCAACACTAAGGTTACTACTAACACCATCTCCATTTTTTTTGAATGCACCAATTAACTTTAATTGAGATATGTTCTTTTTATTCACACTCGTCAAATAGGATTTACAACGATCTAAATGATAAAGCAAGGATAAAGTACCTATTTTTCTTGCATGATAATTGTAATCTTGCTACAATGCTGACATTTAGCTTTATCTGCAGCTTCAGTCTTTTCAAAATGCTCCCAAACTATAAATCATTTTTTTGTGTTTTATCCCTCAGACTGAATGTCATCAATAACTTGGATGTTTCTGTTAGAATTAGCTTGAGCAGATGATTGTGGAGTAATTTCATCCATAAAGATATGATTTGTGAACAATACACATCATCCCAATAAGAAACAATATAAACTTATCAAAAAATAAACATTTGGTGAAACCCAAAATGTTTTTAAAAATGTCTTGAAAGTAAGTCTTGAACATAATTGATATAGTTAATCGATTACATGTCTTGAAAGCACAAGAAACAGACCACTAAACTTGCAAACGCGGCTTTCTTGTTGAAGTAGTCAGCACACAGTGAAAGAAAATACTATGGCAAACCAAAGAGTTCAATTCACAAGTGCAAACATACATTTTTATACTGAATTTTTGTCTAACAACCAGTAGTAGGAACCAAAGAAGAGAAAGCAAACTTGCAAGTAAAACATAAAAAATCTTTTCAAGAACAATTGTCAAATAAAAAATGATACAGAAAATTATTTTTTCTTTCTAGTGCAGTTTAATCTGTGATATATGTTTTCTCTTTGTTTCTTAGGCATTGAGCCAAAACACATTGGTTTCTTCCAGGGAACTTAGCCTCATTCCCAAAGCCTTAATGTTACTACAGTTATCTCAACAAGAAAAATTTAGCTTGCTTTTCCCACCTACATTAGAGAACTTTTACCTATAGAGTATGCTTTTGCAAGAAACACTAACATTAAACATAATAGAATATACAGAAGTTCCAGCTCAAAATTTGAGAATCACACATTGACTAAAGGCCACAAATTAATCCAAACACAACTCTTCAGGAACACAATCTTAATTGAACAAAAGATTAAAATACCGACATAACATGTACATAACATTAAAACCATAAGCAATTAATTTGGTGTGCAAGGCCCATATTATGAACTTAACATACTATTATTGTATATATTTTAATAACAAGGACTCTAGGGACTCAATTCATTCAATCCAAAGCATGGATAAGAGTATGAAATCTGATCATGAGGAAGACATGAAGGGAGCTAGGCAAGAACAGAGCAATAGGTAAACGCTAGCATACAAAAAAAATACATTCATCAACATGTATGTGAATGACCAGATTTTTGCAACGCGCAATTGATGGTCAGATCGTGAATAACCAGATCGCACAAAAAGAGAGCATAGATCTATCTAAATCGCGAATGACTAGATCGCACAGATCTGACCAGACCAGACCACACCAAATCGCGCAGAGAGAGAGAGAGAGAAAGAGAAAAAGAAAGAAAGTACTTGAACGATGAAGGAGTGGAGTGAGGTGTGAGGCACTCAAACATGACTCAGTAGGGTCGAGTCGGGTCAGGTAGGGTAGAAAATTACGGCCAATTAAAAATTTGAACACCCCTACATAATATTAAAAACTCAATGTTTGAGATAATACAACCACAACCATACAGAACACAAATAAACACAACCAGAATCCTTGCACAAACATAGACTTGAGATTAACCCTAGCATAAAATTGTATTTATATAGTATTAATTCGGGTTGAGCCTGATTTTAATATTCGGGTTCAACCCGTGAACCCGATGGCTCAACCCGAGGCCCGCCCAAATTAAATTCGGGTTTAAATTTTTTGACCCAAGCCCAAATCTTAATTTTTTTGGGTTGGACTTGGGTTGAAATCGGGTTAGCTCACCCAAGTTGCACCCCTAGATATACCAGCACAATAGTGGACAATTGCTCATGACGGTGGCCATATGGAACAATCACAACCAATGTTTCTGAGGTGTTCAATAATGCATTGAAAGACGCAAAAATGCTTCCCATCACTCAAATTCACATTTTATCAGCTCACATGAGCGTCATAAGCATGCACAACGCTGCATAGATAATGGTATAGTGTATTCCCTTGAAACAATCGAATTTATGCGACCCAACCACACATGCGACGTGAAGTTGCAAAAATGGTCACTAATAACGGTAATACACATGTGGTATATATTGATGACCGGACATGCACTTGTAGAAAATTTATAATTTATAAAATGTCTTGTTCTCATGTTATGGCTGCTTACTTGCATTTCTATGTTAATTCTTGAAATTTAATTGATCCATTATACATCCAATTTGGTCTTATTCAGCGCATACCACCGCCATGCAATACCAACAGGGCCTTGCATGCTGTCAACCGTTGAGGTAGATCTAGTCGGGATTGGATTGTAGTTCATCAGGTGTACATGAAGATGTGGGCACATTGTAGATATATTATTGTTACTAGAGACCAGGGTATTGCACCAATGGATCCGACAAATGCATACATACAATGGTATCGTCGCATCACTCGGCGGCTTATCGATCCACCCATCGCTAAGCCTACTGTTGGTTTTCAGCCAGTTGGGAGCATCATAGAGTTGCTGGTAATATGTTTCTAAATAATTTACTATTGATACGCAAAAGAAAAATTTTATTAATCGTTTATTACAATTAATAATATGCTGTAATATTTTTTAGGAAAAGACGCTTACACGGATATATCACACTGCATGTGCTACTTATAAGGGTAGCACAGACTTGACACTTTGCATGGACAACATTGGGTGTATCAAAGATCTGAGCTCCTTGTGTTTGACATCCATCTGTAACTAGCGACGACTTGTCGACGCTTCAGTCTCGGTAGCTGATGTCCCATCTACATCTGCACGACCACCTCCTCCTACTAGTGATTGGATTAATTATTTATCTTCACCACCGTATACGACATTTGTATTGTCATTAGTAGGCCATCGATCTCCACCAGTACCCACCTTGGCACCAACATTAGCACCCGCACCTGTTCTGGCTCTAGCACCTGAACTTGCCCATGCGTATGCCCCGACATCGACAGTGGCACCGACACATGCACCTATAGTTGCACTAACACCGACATCAGTAATTGCACCCACATCTACCTCGACATTGACACCCACACTGACCCCGACATCCACCTCGACACTGACTCCAGTTACGGCCATACCAACACCAACACCCACCCCGAGACTGACTCCAGTGGTGACACGAACTCTTGCACTGACATTATCACCAATCATCTTAGGAGTATAAAGTCCTACATTTACATTGACACCTTGTCCTACACATGTGGGTGTTCCCATTTCCACTCCACCAGTAGTGTCAACAGATGTTACCATGGGGTCATCACACACATACCCTCATACTCCTTTTGGATAGCCTCCCTTTCTAGATCCATTGTTAGATGAGTAGGTAGTGATACAGGATGCTACAACTATAGGTTCAAGTTAGGTGCGAGTCGAACCGTGAGTTAGAGGTGGACGATAGGGTCAAGGTCGAGGTCGAGGATGGAGGCGAGGTCGTGCATAGTATGCATATCATCACGATGACGTCTGTGTGTCACAGGTGACACAGGCTGCACCACAGGATGCTGAGCAGTAGATTCACAGACAGCCAATGCGACGTAGGCGACCACCTTCTTGTGGGATATGATTTTGATGTATTTGTTTCCTTTTTATAATTGAACTGTACAAAATAATTTTTTTGTAAATGCATTGTCACATACACAATCATGTTTTTTTATTGCATTGTTGAATCAAGTTGGCACATACATAATCAATATTGTACACAACACATTTAACCCAATTCAACATAACACTTGCATTACACTTCACATGTAAATCTCAACACAATAATAACATGATATAGAAATAACAAAACTAATATAGCACTTCTTCACACAATACTGACATAATATTTCTACACACAAACACTAACATAACACTTGTTCCCATAACACTAGCCTAACACTTGTCCACACAACACAACACTAACCTAACACATGTTTACACAATATTGACATAACAGTTCTCCACACAACAATAACATAATAGTTCTTCACATAACACTAACATAACATTTCTCCACACAACACTAACATCATAGTTTTCCACACAACACTAACATAATATTTGTCCACACAACACTAACATAACACTTCTCCAACAACACAATATGTTTCATGGATCAACATCTTCGTCAGACATCCGACAACAGAAATACATCCAATATCTCCACTTAAGAGGAAACTTATACGTACTTCTTCCATTAACCCTTCTTTAGCACATTCTCGTGCGATGCAACGAAGGTTATAACGATTTAGGGGGATTGCCATGCAATTATTCTCAGCTAAAAATTGATACAATGCTCGCTTCAGTTGTTGAGGTGCTCAACTGGCATATGGATGACAATTTGTCGAGGCCTTTATAAATTACAAGTTTGCATATCTCCACTAAGATTTTCTCGCTCCCTCAAACGATATTGCAATTCGACCCTCATGGTTCTTATGGCCCTATTTGAATAACGTAAATGAGAATTCATTGGATAGATGAACTCATTCTCTAAAGTCCAATGATAACCCACATTTGTATATAATGTTCTTACACTGTAATTCATGTTGAAAATGAGTTTTTCTTCAATTAGTTGCTTACACACGATGAATATATAGTCTTGATAAATCAAGATTTTGATGGACATATCAATTAATTGAGAAAGGACTGTCATGACTTGACATTGCATTGATGTGTTGAAGTGAAAAGTAATTTCCCTTTGATAAGACTGAAGAAGAAAAAGTGACTACTCATGACTACTTAATGTCATGAATTGAAGTGACTAAACTCTGAATGGGTTTCAGCAGACAATGTGTTGAAATGACTAAATCCTGAATAGGTTTCAGCAGACTATATGAAGAAGTGCTTAAACTCTATATGGGTGTTCAACATACCATGTGTTGAATTGGCTACACCTTAAATGGGTTTTTGCAAATATGTGCTGAAGTGACAACACAGTTCATAAGTCCAAATAGTGAAATGACCTTACACAAGTCTGATGCATGACTAAACCCCAAGTGGCCTATCATGACGACACTGTCTTACTATTGACTAATGTGACTTGTCAAGCATATTAGGGTTTGAACACTACTACTTAAACATTTTATTTGTGGTTGATACTACAAACAAAAAATTATGTTTACATCAAATTTCTCTACGAGATTTAACAATCGCAGACATGAACGAGTTTGGTTATTACAAGAGCGAAACGATAATTACAAGAATGAGAGATTTTCTGATCCAAAAGAGTATTATGCAGGAGTATGACGAGAGTGGACTTTTCGTGCTAAAGAATCAAAAGAACTATTCGCACAACTAAGAGAACTTGACATTCCAATGCCTCATAGACGATCATTAACAATGCAACGCCGAAATAGAGAGTATTATGAATCAGCAGTAAACATGTTTGAAGAGAGAATAATAGAATACTAGTGCGTGTCGCTCTTATATGCTCCAACAAGTAAAAGACATGGTGGAAACTGCATATGGACCAGAGTTGACAACAGTTGAGCAAAATGATATATTATCTAATACACAATACCTGCCAGATGATTATATGTCTGATGAAGTTTAATGTAGTAAATGTGCAATTATTCTTTCCAATGTCATATATTGAATAGTGGTAATTATCATTCATTTTTGAGATAGAAAGCTAATGTAATCAGTGTTGTGTGAAGTCATGTCAGTCGTATGTAATTGAATTATTATGTTATTATTTTATCATTGTAAAGTCATATCATTATTTTATCAGTGTAGTCAGTTTAGTGTCAAGTCATGTCAATTCTTTTGTCATTCAATTATTATGTCATCACTTTATCACTGTGAAGTCATATCATTATTTTATCAGTGTCAAGTCATGTTAGTCGTACGTAGTAATTGTCATATCAAATTTATATATAATTGCATTTTGTGTCTATATAAACCATCCGTATTAATTGTGTATATCATAACCCAAAAAATGTTTAGGCACACATCTAATAGGCAATCCAGTCAAACCACCCAAGGTTCTTCATCACACAATGAACAACAAAGTTCATCTTCAACCAACGAACGTCAACGCTCGATTGGCCGAGCAGCATTGTCGAACATAGTTCGTTCAATTGAATCCTACACAGATTCTACTGGTGTAACTTGGTACGGACAAAAGTATGAGTTCCATAATAAGCTCATCAACCCTTATCACTCATTCGGTCAAGTTGGGCAAATATTTGTTGGGTCTGCGACCAACTATCTGCCTCCAAGTGTTCGTATCAAACCCACACCAAGTTGGCGACATTTATATAACAAACATTGTGAGCTTGAAGTATATTGTCGTTGGCATGGGTTAATAGTACCAAAGACACGCTCAACTGATATATATGATACACAAAACTCTACCAATCATAACGAGATCATAACAAGAATTAAATGCGAAAATGATCAGATGCAGCGTCGACTTAATCGTTTGCATGCAATTGAACAGGCAAAATTGAGTATTTCGATCCTGACAATGCTGACATTCAAATTTTATAGGATTCGTTACTTGTTTTCGATCCTAAACTTTTTGATTATTTTGATTAAGTGATTATGCGTCTGACACTTTGATCCATCGAGTTCATGTGTACTTAGTAACCCTCTATATTATTTTCTACATCAACCACAATATTGACACACTGTATTTGTTACAATCTCATGTAATAAAATTATTTTGCTTAATGTATATGTATCTTTTTTTATATTTTCATGCTTTGTACAATTTTGCAAGTCAAGTCTCATTTTTTGATGAACTTATGACATAAAATTAGAATATGCAATTTTTTAACATATACAAAATAAATTTCTCAAAATTAGTCACAAATTTCTTGTACTACACACACAAACAATATTTTAAACATTTTTTGGTAATGTATTGCATTGAATTAATTAAATTTTTTTAATTTATAACTTGATTTTTTAATTTATAAATTTATGTGCGAAACATGATTTAATAATATATTTTTTAGTTAAAACAAAACACGATTGAACAAAATATTTAATACCATCAAAATAATTAACAAACTCGTCAGTTGCGTTATTAAAAAAAATAGAGGCTTTTTTAGGGTTTTTGGTTTTTTTTGGGGTTCTTAGTGTTTTTAGGGTTTTTTAGTTTTATTTTTTTATTTTTTTAAGGGTTCTTAGGGATTTTTTGTTTTTTTAGACATTTTTGAAAACGTCGTTCCCACCAATTT
The DNA here is from genome assembly GCA_963454935.2 of Ilex paraguariensis. Classification (NCBI taxonomy): domain Eukaryota; kingdom Viridiplantae; phylum Streptophyta; class Magnoliopsida; order Aquifoliales; family Aquifoliaceae; genus Ilex; species Ilex paraguariensis. The sequence continues at coordinate 404,173 of CAUOFW020002292.1, forward strand.
TTTTTAATGTCTATTATGTTACCGTTTTTAATTCACTTTTTTTAACATCATTCTCATTGACTCTTTTAAAGACGTCATTCCAAATGATGATTTAAATAAAAAAATTTCAATTTAAAATTGTCATTCCAAATGACATTTTAACCCATTAAGACGTCGTTTGGAATGTCATTTTTAAAAAAAAGACTGGATTTGAAAAATAAGTTTAAAACAAGTTGGGTTTGGGAAAAAGCTCTATAGTTAAAATAGACTTTTCTACAATAAAAATTATAATTGATATATGTCCTCTACAACGTCATTTGACTACTCTTCACACATTATCTTTCATATATAAAATTTAATATTAATTGAATAAATTTGGTCTTAATTTGATAAATTTAAATATTAATTTGATAAAATTAAATATTAATTTATTTTTAATTTGATAAAATTTAATGTTAATTGAATAAATTGGAATATTGCTTTAATAAAATTGAATGTTCGTTTGGAGTTAAATAAATTTGAATGTCAAATTGGTGTTGATTTAATTTAATAATTTAATGTTAAATTAAAAAAATAATATTAATTTGATATTAAATTAATATAACTAAATGCTAATTTGATAAAATTAAATATCAATTTTTGTGTTGATTTGATGAGATGAAATATTAATTTAGTTTAAATGACATAAATTTGATAAAATTAAATATTAAATATATCAACCTATAGGCTAATATAATATAATTAAAATGGAATATATTGAAATTTCAAAATTAAGAGGGGTATTGTTAAAGTTAAGTGTATTTAGGGGGGATGTTATTAAAGTTGGGTCTATTTACAAGGAGTGTGAATAAAATTTATCCTATAACGTACTCATAAAATTTTTCACTGTTGTAATCTGACGATCACTAAAAAAGGTTGATAGCGAAATTTCAGAATCAAGATAGAGTGTTATCAAATTTAGACCTAACTACGAAGGGTGTAGATGAAATTTTTCCTAAATTATTTATTTAACTATAAATTTTAATATTTATTTCGATGACTGTGAGTCCTTGACTCAGTATTTTAAATCTAAGTGAAATTTTCCTTCTTAAATTTATGGCAGGGAGTTAACCACAGTTAGAAAAAAGATAAATCTCATTTTATCCCTAAAAGATATAAAAATTCACAATTTGTTCTCTAAACGATTACTTGTTTTATATTGTCCCTTCAAATAAATAAAAATATTATAATGTAGTTCTTAATCATCGTCTTATTTTTGTTTGGTCATCTGTCTGTTTTATGATTTTTGATTGATTGATTTAAAATAAAACAGATAGAAGATCAAATAAAAATATGACGGTGAACCACATTACAATATTTTTATTTCTTTAAAGGGCCATTATGAAAAAGTTAATCAGTCGAGTGACAAACTAAAAATTTTTCTATCTTTGGAGGGGTAAAATGGGATTTTCTATTAGAAAAAATTGGAGTAAGTGTATTTTAAGGGAAATGACTTATTGTCTTTTTCTTTTTTTTGATCGAGAAATGACTTATTGTCTATTTTGAAGTGGTTGGCGGCATTATTTGCTGGACCCAAACACTGCTTAACCCGTGTGGACTCCGAGTCCGAATCACAACGACATCCCAAAAAAGCCAACACCAAAAGCCAGCATTCAGCTGTCCCAACCCCCCAACACGTCTAAGAAATCCAATACTCTTCTCTCTCTCTCTCTCTCTCCTTCCTCCCTCCCTCCCTCCCTCCCTTCGTCGTAGTTTCCTCGAGATCAGAGTCCTGAAATCGATACTTTTTGGTCAATCAACCAATCGATCTCTGGCTTCTTAAGTTCTTCTGAATTCAAAATTTTTGAGGTAGGTCTGTTATTATTGCTCGGACAGCGATCCTTTTTTTTTTTTTTACAGAAGACGTGTTTGAGAGATCAAATTAGGGTTTATATTAACCGCAATACTGCGATTTTTGTGGTGTTTGCTGAAGATTAAGAGTTTTATAGTATCGGATATATAAAAACGTTTTTGGAGATCAAATTAGGGTTTATATAACCGCCACACTGCGAATTTTGTGTTTATTGCAGAAGATCGGGAGTTTCATAGTATCGGATTAACAATGTTTACTCGGATTTTTGGCAAACCTAAGCAAGAGGCCAATGCTCTTGCAACGTTAGATAAGTTAAACGAGGTATGATAGTCAATAATTTTCCTATGTACCCGTCTATATATTGGTACCTCTTATTATCATGCGTTTTTGTTATCATGTGTTAGGAATATTGATAAGGACTTCTGATGAATAAAACAACCTTTGCGGATCTAAATACTTGCATTTTTTTTTAATTTCATTGACTATGAGTACGTTTTCTTCATGCTTTCATTGAGATGCACGATGATTGGTTGGGTAGCTCTCTAGACGGTTGACTTGTAGCTTAATCTGAATCTTTCACTCATTCTGTTGTATAGACACTTGAAATGCTGGAGAAGAAGGAGAACGTACTTCAAAAGAAGGCTTCTGCAGAGATTGAAAAGGCCAAGGAGTTTACAAGGGCGAAGAATAAGAAGGGTATGTTCTTCAATTGCATGAATCTTCCTTCTCAGGATGACCAATTTTTAGGTTTTGAATTGCTTTGACAGCAAGATTTCTGTCTTTGAATTTGTTTGTCAATCTTCCTTTTTGCTGTCCATTGTAGATGGACAAGAACAATCACCATCCCCCATCGCATGTGCCTACCAATATAATTGCAACTATTGGGCAATAGCTGTAGTAGATACTACAGTGATGTGTTCTTGCATTTTTGCCCGTTGATACTTTTGTCATTCAGAACTTAATTGAGAAAGCATTTATTGACAAAGCTATTGAGCCGATTATGAAAGTACAGGTTGAAAGGCTCGTTGAGTCTAGATATATCTTTGTTGCTTGGATGCTTAAAGAAGCTTTGTTTTACTCCATGTTATCTGACATGCAGCGGCTATACAATGTTTGAAGAGGAAGAGGCTTTATGAACAGCAAATTGAGAATCTTGGTAATTTCCAATTGCGCATCCATGATCAGGTTAGCTTGATATTTTATATTCGGGGATGGTTTGCATGGTAATCAATGAATGCTTGATGAATTTCTTCTTGCTTGGATGGCTTTCTAATCTCTAGTTATGTGTGGATGGTGCAGATGATAATGTTAGAAGGTGCAAAAGCTACAACAGAAACAGTCGAGGCACTGAGAACTGGCTCAGCTGCAATGAAGGCGATGCAGAAAGCAACGTAAGTACCATGTTTTCTGTATCTAGGTTATATGAAGATTCTGAAAAAATCAAGTCTTTTTTGGTGGTGTGGTTCCTTTACGGCATTGATCTTTCAAATAATAGTTTTTTTAAGCTAAAAGTCTCAAGATAGAAAGTTACAATTCAGGATTTTTCTGTCACGACATTGTTATTGTAAATTGCATTTAACAGGAATATTGATGATGTCGACAAGACAATGGATGAAATAAGTGAACAAACTGAGAACATGAGACAGATACAAGAAGCATTGGCCACTCCCATTGGTTCCGCTGCTGATTTTGATGAGGTTTTCAATCTTATTTTAATCTTTTGATTTCTCTGAAGCTCTGCATGGTGAACTTTTCTATTATGGTTCCTCCTGTTCTTTATAACTATTAAGCAGCAGTGATGTAAATCTGCTAGTGTCTAAATATCTTTTCGTCATTCCAGGATGAATTGGAGGCAGAGCTTGAAGAATTGGAAGGTGCTGAGTTGGAAGAAGAGCTCCTTCAGCCTGCAACGACCACTCCTGTGGCTCCAGTGCAGGTCCCAGCAGGCAGGCAACCAGCACACCCAGCTCCTCAGAGGCGTACAGCCGAGGAAGATGAACTTGCTGCATTACAGGCAGAAATGGCACTTTGAGCAGGTCCTTTTTTCTTTCTTTAATTGGTATTCAACATTCTGTCAGCATTGCCTCTATGCTATATTGGATTTATGAGTGCAGAAATTGATTAGTTTGGTCTTTGGAATCATCATCAAGAATTATTGGTTCCAATTTTGTAAATAATTTGACTTCGTTTTTCTCAAGTTATTAGAAGGAATGAAATCTCTTGTGTGAAGTTGGGACTCTTGCTGCATTGATACTTCCCTTTGTTTTGAAGTAAAATGGTTAATGTGAAAACCTTTTTTCCTTGTAGAAATGATTTTCCTTCTAAATTCCTGGGTTGATGTTTGGAAAATAATTTCCTTCACTGCTAAAATGTATGATGTTCAAAATACAAAATAAACATGGTCAGATCCTAATGCATTACAGTTGATTTATCCTTATCTGTTGAATTGAATTTATCCTATTCTGTTCAATTAGATAAAAGTATTGCTTAATGTTGAAAAATAAATCATTTAACTGGTATTGAAAAAAAAATATAAAAGGATTTTTTCATTTTTTAGGTCCTGATATAATATTGTATGATTTGATCAATTTTACTAGAGTTTGTATAATATTTCTGATGAACTTGGTTAAGAGAGAGAATGATATTAATCCTATGCTTACACATGACCTAAATATGAAATAACCCAAAATGGCAAAACGCAGTTGAGATTGATATCCCTAACCCTCAATAGGGAGTTGCCCTAAACCTAGATTCAAAGCAAAGACTCCTAACAGGATGAACCTCTCCTGACTGCTTGGTCTCACATGAATTAAACTTTATTTCAGGGTGAAACACTCTAGCTTGTTGCTTTAGTATTTATATCATTTCCTGTTTTCACTATAAATAATAATTATTATTTATAAAAAAAAAAAAAAGGAATTAAGATCCACTTCAGTATCAAATTCCCTAAATTCTTAGCAACTTAATGGTTATTGGTGAGAAACCAACCATATTAAAGATATTACAGAACATTAACATTCAGCCTAATGTTATTAGTGTTTGAATAAAACTTTTGGTGCTCTGTATCTCCATCAATGAGAATACAAATACATGTTTATGAGAGCATGAAATGGTTTTTGAAGTGTTTCATGCAAACATTCATTACTATTCTTATCCGAATAGTTAATTAAAGCCACATTGTCCCAAACTAACACACTCAAATCAAAATGGGGATCCATCATACAACAATCGAAAGTGAATACTTCCCACACAGAATTTTAACCTTACCTAATTTTTGCCACAAAAGGCATGCAATAACAAAAATCCATATCAAATTCCAAGAAAAATATCTCACAAATTGCTAAGGATTTCATTTGGATGGAGAAACAATAAGCTCAAACGTTGGTTAAGATTTGTTCCCTAGCATACATTCAAACATCAAACATTGTATTATCATGTTGACATTCAATGTTACCCAACACCATGCATTTTATTTTGTTTAGTTTTTAATCTTACCATACACCATGTATGAAGCCTAAATTAGTTTTATAAATCGAGTCAATCTGATTTATAAAAGCAAGCAATGATCCGAAACTGGGCAGATACATTGCTTTGATGGCACCCCCACTGCAGTGCCAAGATGAAAGCGCGCTGGGAAAAAGGAAACTGCGTATGGTTTCACATTTAGGTATGTGCTTAATATCCAAGAAAGCTTTTAAGCCAAATACAATACCTAAAGATTGCCTTCCAGCATCTGATCTCCAACTTGGCCAACAGACACTACTGCAGGCAACTCCAGATAGTCAAAGTCATCTGTTATTCCCACCTGCAGTGGGATACCAAACGGAATATCTGACTGGAAAAGCAAAAGCAGTGAATCAAATAACAGGCCTATAAAATACAGAAAATAACTTTGTAGTCATAATCTTACTAATCAGAAAGACAAATTGACACAATCATTTTGTTTTTTTTTTTTTGGCCCCCCGCGCGGGTGGGGGGGATGGTATCCTAGTGTGATGGCATGACATAGTGGTGTTTCACCGCTTGTAAATGCAGATTGAATAAATTGATAGTGGCGTCTAACTGCTCAATTGATAATAATTGATTCAATAATGTACAACCCTCGCAAGCAAGAAGTCTTTTGACTCAAAAAAGATTCGAAGAAAGTTTTCACGCTTCTCAGCCAAGGAAAGACCCCTTTTCTTAGACTGTCACCAATAAAACTGAAGTTAGATTCACCAATAAGATAAGTAATTTCAGCACATGAAAATATAGAAGTCAGGAAGATACAACAGTAGAACTCGAAGAAGCAGTAAAACTTACATTGTTAATCGATAAAGATGTATTAAAAATATCCAAAGATGGGAATTGTCCATAAACAATGAGAAACAAGTTTTTTCTAGTTTTGACTTTTGCGCAAGTACAACACAATGTAGTTCAAATAGAACAAGAGCTAATTTCCTAACACCTTCAAAGTTTCAACATTAACTCTTTAAGGTATGAATAATAATCAAAATACACTCGCCATATTTAAGTTTTACTTGTTCATACTTGCCGATTGATTACATGGTGCTTTATGAATTCCATTGATCTTGATGTTGTATCTAACTACTTTGAGAAAAACCTCTCTCTCACAAACACACACACACGGATCTAGAGAGAGAGAGTAATGATGTGTCTGGAAGCACGAATTTGAACGTTGTAATTAAATTCGGATAAGAACTAGTATAAATTTTGATTAACTTTTGCTTTACAAACCAATTCTGAGGCCCCAACTCCATGGGGACAACCACTGACAAAGTGTCTTAATTCTAACTTACCCCGGAGAATCAGATTCAAGAGTATTACTTGATTTCCTTTCTGGTTTCAAACAGCCAGTCTAACCAGAACCAAGAAGGTAAACCAAAGCAATGGACCAAAAACAGAACGATATTAACATTTCATCCAAATCAATTTCACTTTCAGAATCAAAATCAAAATTACCAGTCACAGAAAAAACAACAATATCTATCCACTCACATCAGCTGCTTCTCGGATTGATAGTTATATGTGTGCCAAAGGGTGGGTATGAGAGAGAGAGAGAGAGAGCGAGGGATCAAGTTCTTCACATCTTAATGGATTTTGTATTTATCATTATATATATATGCACATATGCATATAGGTATACACATAAAAATAGTATACAATGATTATACGTTTGAATATAATCTAAATTTGTAGATAACGGAGCTCAAAAAAATATCATATCAAATCAAAATTGTACTCGCATAACTAATTTTGAATTACGAACCGAATTCTAAACGATTTACGCCATTGACGATCATATAGAAACAAAGATAACTCACAAATTGGGAGAATATATAGCGATTAGACTTGACGAAATAGCATAATTTGTGTCTGATAGATCGAAACACGTACCATTTGTAACTTTTTGCTCACTGTGTTGTTGCAGAGCTAAACGAAGGGCTGAGAGGTTGAGAAGTGTGTCAAAGAAGACTCGATGAATACGCGGCATATATTGTGTGCTCCGTTTTGGCGGGAAAGGTTTTCGAAGACACCTCACCTCCCGTCCCACAGCTAAAATTAGTAATTCGATTTCGACCCCTGTGGTATCCGAAATTCCATTCTCCATTTATTTTGCAAGCATTAAAAAAAAAAAAATTTGAAAACGAAACATAATATACATGAATAAAAAAAATGAGAAATTTGTTTTCAAGATATTAATCCAAATATATTGAAATATCTTGAAAGATCCCGAACCATTTTGAAACATAATTAGAAACATACAAAAACTCCTTGAAACAAAATTTTCAATCAATTATTAATTCATTTCAATTATTTCGACTGTTTTAAAATAAAATTTTAATACTTGTGCTTAACTCGGTGTGAATTATGTGACCGTGGGTAGGACTAAAATAGCTGTTGTCGTATCAAGTTTTATTCAATTCGACTTAATTTATTTATAATCATATTTAATTAAGTTTGTATTGTATAAGACTATATCGTACAAAAATTATATCTAGTTTGTTTTGTGTCGGCTTGTAAGTTAAGCAAGTTTGGTGAATTTATCCAATTGCATTCTAAATTTGATAAGACTAAGTTTTTGCTTTTTTTGTATTAAATTTGTGTTGTATTGATAAATAGTGTTAAATGGTAATGACCAATAATCAATGATTGGGGTTTTCTGTATTAATATAGATATACTAACAATAATCCCGTGTTTGAATGTTATGTACAATACCAAAAATTGAACATTAATCGGGTAATTTTTTTTCTTAATTATGTAATTCAAAATTAAAGTGAATAGAGGAAAAATAAAAAATAAGAAAAGGAGAGAAAGAGAGGTAAGTGTGAATTAATATGATTTTTTTGAACAATGGGACTCGTGCAAAGAATATGATTTTTTTAAATGGAAAAAAAATTAAGGTAAATTTTATACCATTAAACCAAAGAAGATAAAAATTGAATCAATCTTGATCATTGTTATTTTTTTATAAATTGAGGATTTAATTTATAGGTGTAAATATTAGATAGATTGTACGTGATCGTGATGCTTTGATATAACACAGTGATGTTCATCCTAATTTGTTCTAAATATTTACTAATTAATAGTCTGGAGGATGGGCTTGGGCTCAAAGGCTGAAAGATGGTAATGAGCATATTGGGCCAGTTTGAGCCTTTGGAGCATTTTGTTAGCCTGAGCTTTTGTGGATTTGAATTTTATGAGATTTAGGAGCACCTACCTAAGAAACTTGGGCTTGACGAGAGCCCAAAATATGAACTTGTGTGAGGACAGGCTTATTAATCTCTTGCTTCATTAAGAGATGGCCCATTTAGTTGGCCTGTTTGAAGATGGGTAGATTTGTAAGATTATTATCTCGACATCTCAAATTTGATTATCCTTAGCATAGAGCCTTAATTAAATTCTATATGTATAGTTTATGAATGATTATATATCATGATGCACAAAAGTAGATTTATATACCACCTGTCAAATAATTAATATAGGTAATAAATGCAATAAATATAAAGATGAGATTAATATAAACAATACAGGTATAGAGTGGTTTGGTCAGGGTGACCAACTCCACTTTGAAAGTGGCGACAGTGGCCAGAAAACTTTATTAATAAAGTAAAAGGTAGGAGAGAGAGCAAACGTAATCTCTAGGTATGGTGAGGCAGTTATGAGAGATATAACTGTGTAAAAAAGTGTCTCTCTCATGTGTAAAAAGTTTATAATTTATAGACATAAAACTTTAGTTGAGGTGGTGGCGTGAAGAGATAAGTGAATAATACTTTGGAGTAGATAGCTACAGTTAAGGATAAACACAATTAAAAGTAGACGTGATCTTCAAGGTGACTATCCCGATAATAACTCTACACGTGCGCTGATCTTACATGACTCTTTGAACCTTGGACTGAACAGAATCCATGAGTTGAATCTGGCATGCCTTTTGATAATTTAGACCTAACCCACGAACTGAACTCAAACCTGGTCTGAATTTAGACTCGTCAAAATATATTAACGAGTCTAAAGAAAGTACATTTGAAAAAATTCTCCGTGAAAAAATGTGTCTTATTGGCCGACATTATGGTTTATTATAGACTTAATTAATTCGATTTGTATAATTTATGAATAATTATATATAATAACGAATCTAAAAGACGTGTGATTTCTTCACGAAAAAAGGTGTCCTATTGTCCGACATTGCAATTTACTATGGTTGAACTTTCAATATATTCTCGATGAATCATAAGTTTTATTTTCATGTAAGATTTCCCCTTTTTTGACATTTCCATTGGCTTGCTGTCAAGGTAGAAATCAGATGATTGATTTCTCTTTAAAGCTTTTAATTAATACTTGTAAAGTTTGATGGAGGTCCTTTCAAGCTACTTGCTTTTTGACACGAGTCTTTGAATCCAAGCACACACCTATTATTCATTAAAAATGCTTGGAAAATGTTTATTGTGGGTCATTAAGTACTGAAGCTCAGCTATAGGAATCTTTTTTTTTGGGTAATGGAAGAAATGTGGATCACATGGATCCATTTGAATACCTTGGTTTTCGAGTCCCCTTGCAAATAGTCGTCGCAAATTATACAAAAAAGGAAAAAAAATCCAACTAATAAATCACCTTGCAGATGATAAAATGATAGCTTTTGTAGCAATTTTTTTTTAATTCTTTAACTTGTATAAAGATTTGTCTAACCTAAACATTTTCATGAAGTGTGATAAGAGGTGTTAAGCAACTTGTGAGGATCAAATTCTGATCTTAGACATAGTAAGCAATATCTTTAGGAGATATGTTCTTAAATTAGTTCAAACTACAGTGATTGGTCTCCTAGCTCAAACGAATAGTCGACGTAAATTTAGACACTTGTTGCAAAAAAAAACTTACATAAAATGTTTTTTTCTAATTTTGTGTAAGTTTTTTTTCTAATTTTGTGCAAAGTTAGAAACAAATTAGGAAAAATCATGTCAAACATGGGATGAATTGATAAATAAAGCATTTTGGTAGAGTCCAAAAATTTTTTTTAAAAAAAAATGGATAGAAGACAGCAAAATACCCTTCAAGTGCATGCCATTTATAAGTATTGATTAATAAAAAATAAATGGATGATTAAAACAAGTTGTTGTAATATATGTGTTTAATTCCATTTATAAGTATTCATTCTTGAAAGTTTAACCTTTGTCCATTGGAACCCCATAAAAATAATTAGTATTCTTTGACTTTGTCCATCTGAAAGTGATGCCACAATATCTTGTTGAGATAACACATAATGGATGAATATAATAGTCAATGAGTAAATTATACTAATTAATCTCTTCAACTATAATTATTTTTTCATATTACATCCTTAATTATGTGATTAGCTTCACGTCACCTCAATTTTGTTACAAATTTGACGAAAAAATTGTTTCATTTTGTCTCCCTAACAAGTTAACAATTTCCTTCCAAAAAAAACTGCGAGCATTATGGTGTGAGATAATTTGAAATAATTCAATTAGTTTTGGGGCAAAGTAAAAAATTAAATAGTTCAGGGATAAAATGAAATCGAATACATAGTTAAGAGGTTTAAAATATAATTTTCTTTATCTGTATGTATGTAGAATAGTACCTAGAGGATATATAGTGTTGTTTTTGATATCCAAATAATGTAAAATCACTTATTGAAATTTCTGATTTGAATCATGTACAGAGTTACACCGAAACGAATTACTTTAACGAAACAATAACAGTAAAGAGTTACACAGAAACGAAAGAATTACACGTAACTTTTTATCAAACTAATATAAATATTAACCTGGTTGCAGAATAGAAACTGTTATTAAAGTTGATGTAAATCAAGGCTAGTATTTAACATTATGTCCTTAAAACAGATTTCGCCCCCCACCACACAGTGCTTATGAAATATTGAGCATTTGCCTCCTATAATACAATGATCTTTACACGAGCAGAAGTAACACCCTAATCTACTCGTCTAGTGAACCAAAATTTGTATTGTGTACTCTCCAAGACACTGCCTTAATGTCGATATGTAGACTGTAATGCAATAATGTTTGCCTTAATGTCAAAAATGGATTGAACAAATGAATTGATGCAATAGTAATGAGCCTGGGTATTTATAAACAGTTTGATGACTTTCTGGACAGCCACCATAATAAAATGTACAACCCAGGAAGACAAATGCTAACCAGTAGACACCATTTGTAACTGTTTTCTATGAATAGTCACAACTTAATTTCAGACCGGAGGGAGGCAGTACATCCGAACCAGTGCGATCCAACGAATACTAAAAATTAAATTTCGGTTTAGAAATTCTCGCTCAATTAATTAATTAAATTTTCTCTAAAAAGATGAGACTTGGTCTAAACCACACCGGAGCCCGAGCCCGACTTTGCCGGGGTTGGGGCGAGATAGGCGGGCGACGCGTGTGTGTTTAAACCGAAAGCATGTAGATGTTTGCTCCGCTCATAAAACTATGGTATCCCTTGGGGCCCACTCAAATAGAACAAACTTAACTTATATATGTCAATATTGAATTTCTTTTTCAACCAATGTGGGATTGGTGTCAAATTTCATATTGCATAACCTTTATTTTCATATCTCAAGAGGGTCACTTTGGAGTCTATTTTCTCATTCATTTCTTACTCGATTTGAGCAAGTAAATATCTAAATTATTCTCCTCACGGAATAAAATATAAACCCATAAAATTTTATTCAAAATAACAATCGAGTCTTACTTTAATTTAAACTCAAAATCGACCAAAATTTAATTTTTTACACTTAAAAATCTGTTTTGGTCCAACATATTGGATGATGTTTTGTGTATTAAATTGGATTATTTTCTGGAATTTACATAAACGTTGCCCAGATTGTATATATATATATATATATAATGACATTTTGCTCCTCTATGCGACTTCCAATCAAAAGTCAAAATAATAAGGCATGATATCTCATACTAGAATGTGAAATTATAACACTAAGCATTCATTTAATGGGAATAATATATTCATTCATAATTAAGTTTTTCGTCATCTAAAGGGGCCAAATGGTTTTCATCGCATTTTTGTGTATTAAAAAAGGGGGAGGAGTTACTACATGTGAAATCTCTATCAGGATGTGACAATAACAATCTTTACTCGATTGGGAAGCCGTCCACAATGTGATAGATGGCGGAATTCGTAGGTGTTCCTTAAAGAATGACTTGACTCATAGTTGAATCCAACTCTATTAAACTGCCAAAAACAACTTAAGAGTCTACTGTCCATGAATTAAACTTGAGACATAACTCTCAAGTAAGATTCTTAGAGCCTGTGTGGGTTTGAATGTGATTTGGAATATGTTATTTGTCAAAATAGTTCAACAGACCTTCAAATACTTTGTTTAGTCGGAGATGTCATAACCAGGATTTGGAGCCTCTCTTAGCTAATGCCCCAAGATTATAATGGATTGAAACCTAGATATGTACGCTTGAGCAAACCCACGAGAGGTGGGTTTCAAAGATGGACTAGTCGGATATATAGGTAAAAAGACATTATTATCCCTAAAAAAAAAATTTCATTAGATTGGATACTAGGTTTTTAAGTCAATTCTAAGCTATCAATTTGTGTGTCCCACGTGAGCCTTATGTTTGCTTACCAAAATATGGATTGGTGTTACCCCCTTAGCCATTGACAGCATTTTGGCATCGAGTGGCCTCGCCCAAAGGCGCCCATGCCTTAGCCAAAATGGCATAAGTCTCATGCATAACTGAGGGAGGCAATCTATGCACATGGGCACTTGGGCACAAGTCAGCATGCAAGGAAGGAAGCGGGTGGCTTGAATTGTGGGGCGATGCTAGCTTGAATAATGAGCCATGAGCTGGGCCATGGTTAGACACGAAGTCAATGCAATTCGGATGCTGAGGGCTCCTGGCACATGCATAACATGTGAGGAAGTTGGGCATGTGACCTACAGATGGTGGCAGTTCTGGGCAATTTTTTGGCAAGTGTAGAGCATGTGGGATCTTTTTCTGATTCAGACAAACNTATATATATATATATATATAATGACATTTTGCTCCTCTATGCGACTTCCAATCAAAAGTCAAAATAATAAGGCATGATATCTCATACTAGAATGTGAAATTATAACACTAAGCATTCATTTAATGGGAATAATATATTCATTCATAATTAAGTTTTTCGTCATCTAAAGGGGCCAAATGGTTTTCATCGCATTTTTGTGTATTAAAAAAGGGGGAGGAGTTACTACATGTGAAATCTCTATCAGGATGTGACAATAACAATCTTTACTCGATTGGGAAGCCGTCCACAATGTGATAGATGGCGGAATTCGTAGGTGTTCCTTAAAGAATGACTTGACTCATAGTTGAATCCAACTCTATTAAACTGCCAAAAACAACTTAAGAGTCTACTGTCCATGAATTAAACTTGAGACATAACTCTCAAGTAAGATTCTTAGAGCCTGTGTGGGTTTGAATGTGATTTGGAATATGTTATTTGTCAAAATAGTTCAACAGACCTTCAAATACTTTGTTTAGTCGGAGATGTCATAACCAGGATTTGGAGCCTCTCTTAGCTAATGCCCCAAGATTATAATGGATTGAAACCTAGATATGTACGCTTGAGCAAACCCACGAGAGGTGGGTTTCAAAGATGGACTAGTCGGATATATAGGTAAAAAGACATTATTATCCCTAAAAAAAAAATTTCATTAGATTGGATACTAGGTTTTTAAGTCAATTCTAAGCTATCAATTTGTGTGTCCCACGTGAGCCTTATGTTTGCTTACCAAAATATGGATTGGTGTTACCCCCTTAGCCATTGACAGCATTTTGGCATCGAGTGGCCTCGCCCAAAGGCGCCCATGCCTTAGCCAAAATGGCATAAGTCTCATGCATAACTGAGGGAGGCAATCTATGCACATGGGCACTTGGGCACAAGTCAGCATGCAAGGAAGGAAGCGGGTGGCTTGAATTGTGGGGCGATGCTAGCTTGAATAATGAGCCATGAGCTGGGCCATGGTTAGACACGAAGTCAATGCAATTCGGATGCTGAGGGCTCCTGGCACATGCATAACATGTGAGGAAGTTGGGCATGTGACCTACAGATGGTGGCAGTTCTGGGCAATTTTTTGGCAAGTGTAGAGCATGTGGGATCTTTTTCTGATTCAGACAAACATGCAGGGAAGTCTGCAGACACCAGTTATAACTTCTCTGTCATCCAATCACAGCAGACCTCTGGTAGTATTTGAATTACAGACATGTGCCTAGGCGGTAGGGCTTGTAACTGCCACTCTAAACATTATAAATAAAGCGTCTAGGGTCTGCAGTGCAACAAGAGAGTTGACACGTTTTTGTAAATAGACACAAAACTGAGTTCCTTGTACTTTATTGAAAAAGAAAGGTTTGGCTTGATTGCCTGTAAATTCTGTGTGCTCTGTCTATAGTTTGCTTACTGTCCCTTCTCTGTTCTTATGTGTATTCTGAGTGTTTGGCTGAAACTAAGTGTTGGATTTTAGTGCTATCACGAAGTAGAAATTTGGTGAGAAATTTAATCCCGTGATAATTGGTATCAAAGCTTCAGTTTGCGACCATGACTGGTGGAAACGCTGCTAAATTACGGGAACGTATTGCCCGTCTCAAAGATGTTTTGGATGCCTCTCAGACTGATTGTGCAACCAGTGTGGCTGTGCAGATGGAGCAACACGCTATTCTGATTGCTGGATTACAGATGGCTTTTGATAGTTACGTGACTGACACTGATGCAACGATTATAATAATGATGGAGGATATCATGTTTCTCACAGACGCTGTCAAAACGAATCTGAAGGATCTTGAAGATGAAGTGTTCTTGGTGAAGAGGGCCATGAATTCTCGTTCTGCTATGGGCGAGACATCTTCAAAGATTAAAGTCTCTGAGCCAAAGGCCTTTGGAGGCAGCCGAAGCGCTAAGGATCTGGAGAATTTTCTCTGGAACATGGAGCAGTACTTTAAGGCGGCCCATGTGCCTAATGGAAAGAAAGTAACAATCACCAGTATGTATTTATCTAGTAATGCCAAACTGTGGTGGAGGACCCGAAATATGGACGATGCCTCTGCTGGTCGTCTAAAGATCGAGACGTGGGAGACCCTGAAAAAGGAATTGAAGGATCAATTCCTCCCTAGCAATACGACTTGAATTACTAGGGACTCACTCAAAAAGTTAAAGCATGTCGAAACAGTTTGTGATTACGTGAAGGAGTTTAGTTCGTTGATGTTGGACATCAAGAACTTGTTAGAGGAAGACAAACTCTTCAACTGTATGTCCGGACTGCAAGGTTGGGCACAGGCAGAACTGCGGAGGAAGGGGATACGTGATCTGCCCACTGCCATTTCTGCAGCATATGGCCTTGTTGACTTCAAAATGGGTGGCGGCCAAGGCCCTCTTGAGAAAAAGAAGAAGGATGATGGTGGTAGGAAAGATAAGACTAACACTTCCAAAGATGTAAAGAAAGCGAATTATAAGAAAAAGAATAACGTTGTTGACTTTAACAAGCCAGAAGAAGAAAACTTTTGATTCTAGCTGTTTTCTCTGCAGCGGTCCCCATCGTGTCAAAGATTGTCCCAAGAGGGAGAAGTTAAGTGCCATTGTTGCTGCGAGTGAGAATGACAGTGATGATGACTGTCCTACCCGAGTAAACCCTCTCCAGTTGCTGAATGCAATTACTGTAGACAAATTTCAGCAACCCTGCAAAGGCCTCATGTTTGTTCAGGCATGGGTGAATGGCAAGGAAGTTTAGGCCATGGTGGATACTGGAGCCACCGATAACTTCGTTGACCAGAGAGAGGTGTAAGAGTTTGTCCTGAAATTGTCAGAGAATTCAAACAAACTTAAGGCAATAAATTCTGAAGCGATGTCAGTACGTGGTATAACAGAAATATGCCTAAAGGTGGGTTTGTGAGAAGGTCAAATGAGTTTGATGGCTGTGCCCTTGGATGAATTTGATGTCATCCTAGGGAATGAATTATTTGTTACAACGAAAGTGGCACTGATGCCACATCTGAACAGAGTGCTGATCACGGATATGAAAGCACCTTGCTTTGTGCCTACAGTCATGGCAGACCAAAGCAAGAAAGATGGAAAGCGAAAGATGGGAATGTTATCCGCTATGCAAGTAAATGCTAGGTTGAAGAAGAGCGAGATGACATACCTCGAGCCTTGGTGGAGATCAAACTAGATGTGCTGGTTGAAGTACTTGATGCAGTAGCAAATGTACTGGGTGAATTTGTTGATGTTATGTCCCCTAAACTCCCCAGGAGTCTTCCACCTAGACGTGCGATTGACCACAAGATAGAACTGAAGCCTGGTGCAAAGCCTTCAGCCCATGCCCCTTACCGAATGTCGCCAATGGAACTGGCAGAATTGAGGAAGCAATTGAACGAGTTGCTAGATTCTGGCAGCATGAAGCCATCCAAGACGCCATACGGAGCCCCTGTTTTGTTCCAGAAGAAGCAAGATGGGTCGTTGCGTATGTGCATCGACTATCGTGCCTTGAACAAGGTGACTATTAAGAACAAGTACCCTGTTCCGAACGTTGGTAATCTGTTCGATAGACTGTCCAAGGCCACTTTCTACACAAAGTTAGATCTTAGGACTGAGTATTGGCAGGTTAGAATTACAGAAGGAAATGAGCCAAAGACTGCGTATGTGACACGTTATGGTTCTTTTGAATTCCTTGTAATACCGTTTGGGCTCACTAATGTCCCGACAAATTTCTGTAATCTAATGAATGATGTTTTTTACAATTACATTGATGTCTTTGTGGTTGTTTACTTGAATGACATTGTGGTCTATAGTGAAACGTTGGAGAATCAAATAGATCATTTAAGGGTTGTGTTCTCACGGCTTAGGGAACACTAGCTGTATGTCAAAAAAAAAGTTTGAATTCTGTCACAAAGAAGTGATGCTCTTGGGACATTATATTAGCTAGGGCAAAATCTGGATAGATGAGAGGAAGATGAAGGCAATTGTTGATTGGCCTGCACCAACCAAGGTGTCTGAACTGAGGTTATTCCTTGGCATAGCCAACTACTACCGCAAGTTCATTGAGGGATATTCCAAAAAGTGCAATGTCCTGACTGACTTATTGAAGAAAGACCAAAAGTGGGACTGAAATGATGCCTATTAGACAGCTTTTGAGAAGCTGAAGCATGTTGTATCCTCTGCACCTATACTAAGACTGGTGGACTTCGATCTGCCCTTCGAAGTGCATATTGATGCGTCTGATCGAGCCATTGGAGGAGTCCTTGTTCAAGAGGGACACCCGGCTGCCTTTGAAAGCCAGAAATTGAAAGATGCTGAGCAACGATACTCAGCACATGAGAAAGAAATGACTGTTGTGGTGCATTGCCTTAAAATCTGGAGGCACTACTTGCTGGGAACAAAGTTTACTGTTGTGATAGATAATGTGGCGAACACTTATTTCAAGACCCAGAAGAAGTTGACCCTGAAGCAGGCCCAATGGCAAGAATTTCTTATAAAGTTCGATTTTGTGTGGGTACACAGACCCGAGAGGCAAAATCAAGTTGCCGATGTGTTGAGCAGGAAGGAGGTCCAAGAATATGTTGATGCACTGTCTAATGTACAGACTGACTTCCTGGCAAGAGTCAAAGAACGTGCCCAGACTGATGTTGCTTACGAAAAATTGAAGCAGCAAGTTGGTGAGGGTCTGGTGCGTAGGTACTGGATTGATGATGATCTGTTCTATGCTAAAGGGTGCAGACTCTATGTTCCTACGGGAGGGGAACTAAGACTGGAGTTGCTGCGTGAGACACACGACCCTCAGTGGGCTGGACATCTAGGAGTAGACAGGATGCTTGTATTGCTAGTTCGCTCCTATTACTGGCCCAAGATAGAAGACGATATTGAGGCCTATGTCAGAACTTGTCTCGTGTGTCAACTTGACAAGGTTGAAAAGAAGAAGGCAGCAGGCTTGCTTCAGCCCCTGCCCATTCCTAACAGGTCGTGGCAGTCAGCCTTAATGGATTTCATTTGTAATCTACCAAAGGTTGATGGCATGCGTGCAATTATGATGGTGGTCGATCGTTTCTTCAAGTATGCGGTGTTCATTCCTGCACCTCATGCTTGTCCTGCAGATGTTGTTGTAGAACTGTTCTACAAGTACATGGTAAAGTACTTTGGATTGCCTGAAGATATAGTCAGTGATCGTGATACTAGGTTCACTGGCAGATTTTGGACTGTGTTGTTCAATCTCATGGGTTATGAGTTGAACTTCTCTACAACAAATTATCCCCAGACTGAGCAGATTAATTCCTTGTTGGAAGACTACCTGCTACACTATGTCACTATAAGTCAAAAAAATTGGGTGAAGCTTATGGACACTGCCCAGTTTTGCTACAACTTGCATAGATCTTCAGCAACAGGAATGAGTCCCCGTAAATTGGCTATGGGACATCAGTCACTTACTCCCCATGAAGTGGTAAAATAGAGGACCGGAGGAAAATGTCCTGCTGCATATCGATTTGCCTGTTCCAAGCAGGAGCTATGTGACAAGGCAAAGGACAGCTTGACCAAAGCTGCCCGACGAATGAAGAAGTATGTTGATCAAGGCAACATACCACTGGAATTTCAAGTTGGAGATTTAGTTTTGTTGAAATTGACTCCTGCATTGTGGAAAAGGATCAACAGCAAGGTAGTACACCATGGACTGGTTCCCAAGTATGATGGCTCCTTTGAGGTGATGAAGAAGGTCGAGAATGTTGTCTATTGCTTGAAGCTGCCTGATCGATTGAAAATTCATCCAACTTTTTATGTGAGTTTTCTGAAACCTTTTCAAGAAGACTTATTGAATGCTGGAAGAAAGCAAGCTAGGAGGGCTCCGCCTATCATCAGGAAACAGTTTGACAGAGAGGTCGACAAGATTCTATCTCACCGGACCATGGGTTAGAGTAAGAAGAATCGCAAGACTGATTTTCTGGTGCATTGGAAAGGAGGTTCCGAAGCAGACGCAAGTTGGGAACGAGGTGTGACTCTTTGGCAATTTGAGAAATAGATCAAGGAGTATTGGGACAACCTCTCGACGAGGACGTCGAGCTCTTCTGGTGGGAGTGGTTTGTTACCTTATTAGCCATTGACAGCATTTGGCATCAGGTGGCCTCGCCCAAAGGTGCCCATGTCTTAACCAAATTGGCAGAATTCCCATGCATGACTAAGGGAGACAGTCAATGCACATGGGCACTTGGGCACAAGTCAACATGCAAGTAAGGAAGCGAGTGGCTTGAATTGTGGGGCGATGCTAGCTTGAATAATGAGCCATGGGCTGGGCCATGGTTAGGCACGAAGTCAATGTAATTTGGATGCTGAGAGCTCCTGGCACATGCACAACATGTGAGAAAGTTGGGTATGTGATCTGCAGATGATGGCAGTTATGGGTAGTTTTCTGGCAAGTGCAAAACATGTGGGATTTCTGTCAGATTCCGAAAAGCATGCAAGGAAGTCTGCAGACACCAGTTATAAATTCCCTGTCATCCAATCACAACAGACCTCTAATAGCATTTGAATTACAGACATGTGCCTAGGCGGTTGGGCTTGTAACCGCCACCCTGAACATTATAAATTGGGTGACTGGGGTCTGTAGTGCAACAAGAGAGTTGACATGTTTTTGTAAACATACCCAAGACTGAGTTCTTTGTACTTTATTGAGAAAGAAATGTTTGGCTTGATTGCCTGTAAATTTTGTGTCCTCGGTCTATAGTTTGCTTATTGTCCTTTCTCTGTTCTTATGTGCATTCTGTGTGCATTCTGAGTGTTTGATTGAGACTAAGTGTTGGATCTTAGTACCATCACGAAGCAGAAATTTAATGAAAAATTTAACCCCGTGACAATTGGGATGATGAAGACCCACGAATTCCATGTAAAAATCCAACCGGATGGGATTTGAAGGAGCAAAGAATTGCCATCCAATCCCTTACCCAGTCCACTATCCAAACATGACTTTCACGGGGCGATAAGCATGACTAAACCATACGTCTTAATGGTTGGTTTGGATCGGCTTTGTACCATCTCAAAGTCTACAAAGATACCCTCTAACTCGTAGGTATTGCCTCAAGTCACTGTTAACTTACCCATCTGAAATAAAAGAAAACACACGCAAAGAACAAGTCTATGTTAGGTAGGACGGAAAATAAGTGGGATTTTTCATTGTTTAGTTTGCGGAGAAAATGGGATAGAATGAAAAATTGGATGGAAACTAGAAAGTCTTTTCACGGGGTCCACGATTTTTAATTCTCCCAGATCTAGGTGGAGCAATGAGAGAGAAGTTGGCTGGCTGCTATGTTGTGATAAAATTAATTTACATTTATACTCTTCTTACTTTACAATAAAACTCATTAAATACGTGTCAGGTTTAACGTCAATTTCACAAGATGTGCCTAGGATTACCAAGCCTAATCCATCGTAACATAAACAAACAAAAAGAAACGAAAAAACAAAGTGTCAATAAAATTGTCTTACAATTCAAATGTGGTCCTGACCTTACGCGAAGAAAGGTGAGATCTACATTGTCTTAGCTTGGGATTCTCAGAAAAGGTATTTCCTGATCAACGACTTTCACTGCATAACGTAGCATTTGGGTCAGTGGCGGAACTAAAAATATGTTTTAAGTGGGACCTAAAAAATTAACCTAATTAAGACCATGAACCTAAAAAATTGACATAAACTCAATAAGTAATAATGTTATTGAGACCTAAATAAATAATTTAATTTGCTAACTTAAATGTCGTAGTGATGATATCCTATAGTTTTATTGTGGCAATAATTCTTGGACTTCGTCATTAGAACTCTATCACTCGACACATTATTATGCCAACAAATTAAATTAATTTTTTATGATCCAATAGTATTACTCTTATCGAAGCTATTGAAAAATAGCTTGTGGACAACTAACTTCTTGTCTCAACCAATAAGAATGTGACATATGTAAATATATATTATTTTACTATACATTATTATCATAATCAATTATTATAAATAAATCGATTGATGAACATTTATGACCACAAATCATTTTTTTTTACTGGGTGTCTAGACTCGCATCGACTATTATCTCAAGTTCAAATACTAATCATTATAACCCAAACGAGTTTAAAATATGCTCCTAATAAACAAGGGTGACTAACCCTTAAAGAGTATGAGAGGCGTTGAACCTGAAACTTTTGACTGATCAGAGGTTAGACTTTATCACTAAATCATCTATAATGATTATCGCAAATCATTTGTTAATATAGTATGGAAAGATATAATCTCATCCTAGACTAAGAAGCCAGCACAAGTTACTAAAAGTAGTGTTGATTTTCCAGTGTCTACATTACAATGTTCAGTCGATAGAAGAAAAAACAGCAGCCAGCTTTGAATAGCAGCCTAAACGGGTACATTTATGTTACGAGTAATGTTAGATGAACTTAAAAATTAGACTTAAAAATTAGATTTGATAATTTCGACTATTGAATAAATAGTTGATGGGTCCTAATTAAGACCATGAACCTAAAAAATTGACATAAACTCAATAAGGAATAATGTTATTGAGACCTAAATAAATAATTTAATTTGCTAACTTAAATGTCGTAGTGATGATATCCTATAGTTTTATTGTGGCAATAATTCTTGGACTTCGTCATTAGAACTCTATCACTCGACACATTATTATGCCAACAAATTAAATTAATTTTTTATGATCCAATAGTATTACTCTTATCGAAGCTATTGAAAAATAGCTTGTGGACAACTAACTTCTTGTCTGAACCAATAAGAATGTGACATATGTAAATATATTTTATTTTACTATACATTATTATCATAATCAATTATTATAAATAAATCGATTGATGAACATTTATGACCACAAATCATTTTTTTTTTACTGGGTGTCCAGACTCGCATTAACTATTATCTCAAGTTCAAATACTAATCATTATAACTCAAACGAGTTTAGAATATGCTCCTAATAAACAAGGGTGACTAACCCTTAAAGAGTATGAGAGACGTTGAACCTGAAACTTTTGACTGATCAGAGGTTAGACTATCAATAAATCATCTATAATGATTATCACAAATCATTTGTTAATATAGTAAGGAAAGATATAATCTCATCCTAGACTAAGAAGCCAGCACAAGTTACTAAAAGTAGTGTTGATTTTCCAGTGTCTACATTACAATGTTCGGTCGATAGAAGAAAAAACAGCAGCCAGCTTTGAATAGCAGCCTAAACGGGTACATTTATGTTACGAGTAATGCTAGGTAACCTTAAAAATTAGACTTGATAATCTCGATTATTGAATAGATAGTGGGTCCTAATAAATGTTGGGACCTAGAGTGAAATTAATAGTTGAGATTATCAAGTTTAATTTTTAAGTCTATTTTTTAAGTGCATGTAACATTGCTCTTATGTTATATAGTAACCTACCAACTTAGCAGCCCCACAGCCCTAGTTAATATGTTAGAATATAAGTATAAACACAACCTAAGCAGACTCACAACACTCATCTTTACTTTTTAGACCATTTCTCTACCTTAAATTCTTCATATGTAAGTTAAGAATCAATAACCTTTTCCTATAAAAAACAATGCTTCCAACAAACCATTAAATGAAAAAATTGGAGGAAAAAAAACATTGCCTCTATAACTATTTAATATGTCTTGAACGTTGTTGTAATATCTAATTTTTCAAAAGACCATCGAGTAAGGTACCAGCCCAACTTGTCACCCTGAAATTGGATGTTTGAGTCTTAGAGCCCACATTGAGATTTAGTAGTTGACCACTATATTAATCTAGTTAGATTCGCTCCTTTATCTCCACCCATCTAATTTTTCGTAGGGGTGCAACTTTGGAAGGACTAATCCGAATTCAACTCAAGCACAACCCAAAAAAAATAGGACTTAAGTTAAAACTTTTAATATTTTGGTTGAATTTGGGAAAAAAAAATTTCCTCTCGAATTGAATTCGAATAAGCCTCATGTTGAACTTGAATATACATAAATATATAAATATATTTAAGTAGTTAGTATTTATCTTCACTCTAAAGAGTCTAAATTTTCACTTTACTTCAAGTCTTATCACTGCACCTCCATCATTCTCAAATCTCTATCTCACTCGTCACTCGTTTCTTAACTGGTTTTAAACTTTCAGTCTCTTTTTCTCACTCGTCACTCTTCTCTTTTTTATCAATCCAAATTAAGTAATCCGACCTCAATCCGATTTTTAACTGAAAATTAATTAAAATTAAGTAACCCGAATTCAACTCAAACTCGCCCGCATTAAACTCAAGTAATACTCGAGTTGAGGTCGAGTTAAAATTAGGGTTAAAATTAAAAGTTATATACTTATGATTAGATTAGGGTTGATCTCTCCACCCGCATATTCTACGTGAGTTGCCCCCTTAATTTTTGAAATCATATATATATATATATATATATATATATATATATATGCAGACACCGATAAAAGAAATAAAAAGTCACGCTTTATATACAAACAGGCCAGCATACCCTAGGATTGGACATCGCTGAAACGAATGCATGGTTTTCAAACTCGACTTTTGTGAGAGCCCGGCATCGACGACCAACACATTATTGCTTTTCTTAAAATTAAGAAAAGTCATGACATGAGGCCATAGGCAGCTGAACACTGTGGTCGACTAATTGTTTGACAACACATATGGATTTAAGCAGATGTTTTTTTGGTATGGCTTATTATAGGGGTTGATCCTAATCAAAGCTTGATAATAATTAATTATTTCATATTTTACTAAGTAATTAAGGTACTCCTCGTATAAATCCAAGTATGGAAAGACTTTGAAGTCATGGTTGAGCATGGATTTTTTGTTACCTTCATCTGATTTGTCCCAATTTTATTTTGTTTATTTCGACGGTCTACAGGGTATCTGGGTCAACTTATGCATACTTCGATTAATCTCTTCCTTAGTCCAATTAAATGCAGACCATCTACGCCGGGACTAGAATATTATGTATGAGAGATAAACCTCTCATGGTCAAACCCTAATGGGTTGTCAAAATTTAAACTTATAATATTTAAATTTACAACTTGTTCATGTTATCACTTGAGTTACCCTTAGGGTTAGTAGCGAAGCTATGATATAGTTTAAGGGGGCCATGACTCCCTCCTCTCAGCTTTTTGAAATTATACATTTTACCCGTAAAATTATGTTTGATCACATTTTATATATCAAACAAATTCTTAAAATTAAAATTTATATATTAAATTATAATCTTGATTTTATTTTATCATCTTAAAAAAAGATTTGACCACATTAAACCATTAACTATTAAAATTGTGGCAATTTGCATAAATCGTTAGATTTTGTTACTGTAAAAAATTGTAAATATTAGACTATTTTGAATTATTAATTATGCAATTGATTTGATTTTTACATTTAATAATTCAACTAGTTTCGATTAACTTTATTCATTTTATTAAAAATAATAATTATATTATATCTATGAGATTGATTCTTATATATTCTATGCATATAATGTCACAACATTAACGATCTAATTGAATGGTCCACGTTAAATAAAAATACCTTGTTATACCATTATTTGCCTCCCCCTTCAAGGAAAAATCTCGGCTCTGCCCCGGCTTAGGGTTATATGATTTGTCCAATTAACAAACATAAAATTTTGTAATTCATATAAACTGCTCCAAATATAATTTTATAAAGATTTGGAACACTTTTTCTGACATGTACAACAAATTATAAATAAGAAATCTCCCACAGGCCAAGCATTGTTTATGTAACCAAACTATATATAATGTTGGTATTAGAAACATGGGCCAAGGCTACGGGGTCGCTCTTGACTTTCCGAGCACAGAGACGATTAATTGTGGCATCAACGAATAGTACCAAGCAATATGCATGAAATACAATTTGAACATGATAGAAATTTTTATCGTATCACAATATCGATCCTTTCTCTTTCTTTCACTATTCCCACCAAAGTCTCCGGCTTTGGTTACTTGGCCGGGATAGAACAAGCGCTTAGTAATCAGCGGCAACAGCCTTTATATTAGGTTGGAGATATGAAACTTATTTTCTTATTAGTGAAAAAAAAAAGAACTTTTTCAGTTTGTTGACTAGGGTTGACAGCTAAATTCAATCTTCAAAACCTTATCACATAAGAAAGTTGTGGAGTGCATAAGTCCTTTTACACATAGGGGCTACTTTCTTATGATAGTAATTGCGAATGAGCAAGTAGGGAGCGGCAACTAAAGAGGTAGCGAGAAACGTTATAAGCTGAATTGATGATGAAGACTCTGGTTGCCTTGGAGATATATATATATATATATATATATATATTTTCCTTGGAGATATCTCAGATGATTTGACTAAGTCATATTAAATGATATAAAGCCAATTCGATGGCAATCGCTTGGGATGGAGTGATCATCCAAAACACAAGGAAGTTTCCCAGAAAACATGCAATTAAGCAGCACAGGGATGAATCCTTACATGCTCTCTCTCTCTCTCTCTCACACACACACACACACACAAATGGATATATATTTATTTATCAATGTATGTGGTATTGTCATGTGGGGACCTTCTCTCTCTCTCTCTCTCTCTCTCACACACACACACACACACAAATGGATATATATTTATATATCAATGTACGTGGTATTGTCATGTGGGGACCTTTTCTTTAGTTTTGAATTGGCCATGCAACTTTCGTGACCACTGACCAGTCTGATAGCAAACAAACTTTGCTGAGTACAGCCCTTTATCACATTCGTGAATCTCTTGATACAAGACTGAAATAGTACTAAATGAACACACCACCACAAAAGTTATTTTTAACATTAAATCAGTTAATAGATAAAATTCCAAATTGACTATCGATCGTTACAGCTCCATCAAGCACATAACTTCAATCTCATGAACATTGAGCATGTCCATGATCAAGAATATAATAAGGAAACTCAGAACCCAATTCCATAAAAAAACCCATCATCTTCACCACCTCCATTACCAGACCATGAAGCATAAGTACTCATGTTTTCTAGAGAAAGTGAAGGCGAAACGCTTAAAAGTTCTTGAGATGATGAAACTCTACTGCTCAAGTTACTATGTACTGGTCCTCTGCCATTTTCTCCAAATTCCATGAGCCTGGGAAGAGGGAATTGAATTGGGTCCGGACCTGGAAATTCGGGGACAAAGTTTTGTTGATAATTCATGTCAGTCGGATCATAATAAATAGTATTGGCTTCAGTTACAAATGCTGATGAGGTTGTTGTGGTGAAATGCATAGAAGGGTCAGTAGAAATATGGCAATTGGTGGTGGTGGTGGTGGTGGCTCTGGTGGAGCTGAGGCTTGTCTTTCCAGCAAATAGCTTCTTCTTCAGCTTAGTGTTCCAATAGTTTTTCACATCATTGTCTGTTCTTCCTGGCATATGTGAAGCTATGACAGACCACCTAAACCAGTAAGATTATGAGTTTTAGTGAAAATTCATATAAAATTTGCATATATTCAAGACAAGATCAAAGGGTCAATTAAACTGGCCTGCTTCCTATGGTACTATATAGTGTTAATATAATGTTGTCTTCTTCCTCAGTAAAACCTCCATGTCTGATATCTGGTCGAAGATAATTCAGCCATCTCAGACGGCAACTCTTGCCGCAGCGCCTCAGGCCTATAAAAAAGGAAACAAATCAAAGGTGGAAAATAAAAAATTCTCATGATTTTGACATATTTGGTGTTGTTTTAATGCTTCAGAATCATAATTCCAAATTTTTGTCTCTTCTTAGACGTGTTCATTTCCGAACATATTTTGATTAAGGAACGTGAAATTACAATTTACAGCTCTATATTGTATAACTTGCATGAGAGATAGAGAGAGAGAGACCTGCTTTGTGTGGCAAAGCAATCCAATTGCCACCAGTGCCATACCTCTGAACATAGCTCTTCAGAGTGGTGTCTTCTTCAGGAGACCATGGGCCTCTCTTAACTTTGGCTTTGTCACAACATGGAGCTCTTCCCATGGCTGCCACAAAAATGGCGAAACAAAGCAGAAAAAGAAAAAGAAGTTCTTACTAACCTCTATATGCCAAAGAGAAACAAAATCTGTGGGCTTTATGCTGTGGTTTTACAAGAAGGCAAGACTGAGACGGAGCTCTGAATATTGACTTTGTCCAACACTTTAGTTTAAAGTTGCTTGAACTTTTCAATGTTTTTCCTTCTCTTCTGCTAAATAAGAGGAAAAAAAAGAAGAACCTAGTCAATGTGGGTTCATGAAGTAGCTCTCAGGGGGCCACAAGATTTGTTTTAATCAAGTTGATGTATTCACACAATGTGGAGGAAGGCTGCTGTATCTTTATGTATCTACATTTTTTTTTTTTCCTTAGAGCGAGTGTTGTTGGAGCCAACTTGCGTGCAACCCCTTATGACCTGTTTTTAAGAGGTTGTCAAAATTCGAAAACAAAATGTTTGAATTTACGACTCGTCTTTATTATCACTTGCGTTACATTGTGGTTGAAATCTATTATTTTTTAATGTTAAGTTATAAATTTTTAAGATTGAAATTACAACTTTTAAATGTTTAATTAGCTACTTCTCTTAAAAGTGATATTACAATTGATTAGGAGGTATTTATGATCAATCAGAATAATTTATAATCGATTGTGAATTAATTCAAGCAATTATAACTTTATTTTTAAAAATATAAATTAACTTTAAAAAATAATAACTTTTGATATAATAACGAAATTATCTATTTTTTGGATACCATAGAATAGAATTACTCCATTATGTGAGTCCACCTTGCCATGTGGATAGGTCAGCCCACCATCATATGGCCCAGTTAAAAGATCACATAACCAACATAAAGATTTTATAAGGTATTACTTTTTTTGACAAAATTATAATAGATGTCCTCAAAGTATAGCATTTATTTTATTTTACTCCTCAATTATTTAATTTTAGAGAAATGCTATATGAATATAATTTGAGAATTTTATTTACAGACCTAATGATATACGATCATTGGATTGGTTGTGGACTCCTTTTAGCTTTGGAACTCACAACAAATCTAATAGTTGTATTGAAACTACATCATTAGGTCCCTAAATTAAGTTCCAAAATAGAGTAATGTTAGATGAACTTAAAAAATAGACTTAATAATCTCAACCATTGAATATGTAGTGAGTCCCAATAAATACTAGAACCCACAGTGAAATCAATAGTTGTAATTATCGAGTCTAATTTTTAAGTTTACTTTTTAAATTTATGTAGCATTATTCTCAAAAATAAGGTCCCTGTAGCATTGCTCGTTTAATTATATTATTTTGATTCTTGAAGTATTAAATATGTTTTTATGTAATTCCTCAAGTAGACAACATTTATTTATTTTTTTTATCATAAACTTGTCACGTGAAACTTAAATATGGACAAAAAATAATTTGGGTAACTCTTGACTAAAATTTGTGTAGCACTTGACCAAAAAATGTGTAATATCAATAACTCTTGATCAAATTTTGGATAGTTCATGATCAAAACTATGTAATTTGGATAAAAATTTGATAAAATGTTATTCAAATTATTTTTTTTGTTCATATTTAGGTATTACTTAATAAGTTTATAACCAAAAATTGTTAGTAATGTAGACGTTGTTTGTTTTAGGGACCACATAAAAATATATTCAATACTTCATAGACTAAAATGATGTAATTAAAATATTATGAACCAAAATGAGACAAATTACATACTTTGAGAACCTCAAATACAATTAACCCTAAATTATTGGAATTGATTGCAAGTTTTTTGTATTGAACCCTAACTCTTTTAGAATTGAACTTGAAAATTGGAACTCGTTGCGACATAACACTACCAAATATGAGCTGCAATGGTTTAATTTTCTTTAAATACAATACCAAAGTATGTGTGTGTGTGGAGCAAATATTCGGTGTAACGGGGACACCAAATCACAAATGTTATGTAATACCACTATTTAATAATAAACTAATAAGTGAATAAGATAAACTTGGTGATAGTGTTGATTTGACATTTTCATTACATTAAATAGTTTCTCCGCGCACACACACACACACACAAAAAAGATACATTTTTTTTAAGTCATATTAAATTTAAGTTATTTTATGCGTGCCTCGATAAATTATTTTCGCTATCCAGTCAAAATCAGGCCACACAAAACATACATATACACGCACACAAGCACAAGCACAAGCACACTCTTTGGTTATCCGACACGAGAGGGAGTGGAAGAGTGGTTTCGTGGTTCTTCCTTCGGTTTCTCATTAAAGACAAGCCCAAAACGATTATCCCTGGGCCCAAAATTGTTTTTGAATTTCTCCAACAGATTACTTTCAGCCCAATAGAATCAGGGTCAGGTCAATAAAAATTTAGGTCCTAAAAAAAATTATTTTTCCAACTTTTTTATGATGCAAAATTAATAATTAAGTTTCTATATTCAAATTTTTTTAATATATATTTTTTAGTTGATAATCTGATTAACCACCGTAATTTCTTTAAAATATTGTTAAAAATAAAATGAAATAATAATAGTTGATAAATAGAGAAAACTTTGAGTCTTTGTTTGTATTTCAAATTATCTATTAAACATTCGCCAACAAGAAGAATAATGAAATTGGATTAAATTAAATAAAAGAAGTTTAATGCATTTGCAATCTAACTTAGGGGATAAGATGATCTATATGTTTAAATTTGTTTATGGAGGGACAGAGAGATAACAGACCATCTCTATGGTGTTTTTCTTAATAAAGCAGGTAATGCAATATTTTTTATTTTATAGTTGTGTGGAGTTTAAGTTGTGGGATTTTGGAGAGAGAGAGAGAGACGTAGGGTTTTTTTGGCGGCGNTTTATTTTATAGTTGTGTGGAGTTTAAGTTGTGGGATTTTGGAGAGAGAGAGAGAGTCGTAGGGTTTTTTTGGTGGTGTCATCGTGTAAGTGTATTCTATTTTTATATTATGTGAAATTATTTGTTGTCATTAATTAAAAGAAAGAAGTGTTGTCAATAATGGAGAGAAATTAGGTCATTTTCTTTCCAATATAGACCTTGTTATGATTATGCCTTATTAATCTCAAATTTTATTGGGCCAAATAAAATTACTTGAAAAGACTACAAATAAAAATGGACCCCTATGAGCCATCCCTGAATAGAATTTCCATGGACTTGGCCTGGACCTAAGTGAAAGTAACTTGAACTAATCTTAGGATAAATCGGGTATCATTTGATAATATTTCTAAATATTATCAATTGTAGCCTTTTTTTTCTTCTTCATATTTTCATATTTATTTCTTATTTACACTTTCTTATTTCCTCCCGTATTATAATCTTATGTATATAGACACATCTAAATATAAATTATTTGTCATCAAATAGCAATCAAACATGTTTTTATTTTTTCACGAGTGTGTCTTTTCCCTTAAAATAATTAATAAAATTTAAGTGTTTCCAAATAACACACATTAAATTTCAAATAATTACTCTCAATTAGGAAGTGAGGGGATCAATTCTTGTCAAAGCTATGTATTGATCTCTGATATCATTTTCGTCGAGGGTTGTATTTAAGTATTTTTTTTTTTGTCTCTTCTGGTGGGGATTGTATGTTTCTATTCTTTTGAGCTTATTTCTCCCTTCATTGTAGTAGTAATATCTTGCACTTTGTAATAGTGATTTATCGTTGTATATTTAAAAACAAAATTCAAAGAACATGGAGGAGATTAAAATGAGAAAGTGAATTTGATTAATTTGAAACATCTTTTATCATTTGAAATGAACTAATAACGACAAGCGTCAAGATTCCACTCCACGTTTTTCATAAATTTATTCAATATTCGAATACCCACCATATATTGGTGTAATACTCACTTAAATATATTAAGGAATATTGCAATAAAGTACACAATAAGTGATCCAAATTCTAATGAAAACTCCCCATGGTATTAATTTGTCCTTCACACATGAAACATAGTTCATTTTGATTGAAATACCCAATCATTCATGGGAGCAAACACCGGATATCCATGTATATGCTCACTGGCGGAGGCACATTGGCATGAGGGACAAGTTT
Organism: Ilex paraguariensis; assembly: GCA_963454935.2. NCBI lineage: Eukaryota > Viridiplantae > Streptophyta > Magnoliopsida > Aquifoliales > Aquifoliaceae > Ilex > Ilex paraguariensis. Next base: position 435,617 of record CAUOFW020002292.1, read on the forward strand.
ATATGATCTTCAACATGTTTCGGACAAGTTTTGAACACGTTTAAAGATAGTTTATGGAAGTTTATGATTTTTTTTTTCTAAAAACATATATATATATATATATATATATATTTGGTAATCCAGCTGTAATATTTATCTGTGTTTATATGCTAACTTTTTTTTTATTATATTAAAATTTTCTCATAGTTGACATTGCTTTACATATTATAGTTTTTCTTAGTCTTGAATGTCTAATTTAAGGGTCAAATTTTAAACAATTAGTCGACAATTGTTCTTTATTTTTTTACAATTGGTCTTTACATAAATTCTTGACTTTGTCTCTATACAAGCACCACAGCCTCCATTCCCACTCTTGCATAATAGTCTAGTAGGCATTTAATACCACATTATTTATTGACTCGGTAATATCTGCATGACATCTACTACTACATCATTGAATGGTGCATCATCTAAACGTACAAGGTTGTATTTGAAATGCATTTATAATTTATTTTTTTTAATATTACGGTCAAAGGGTATCCAAGTCTTACTAAAAATCTTTCTCAAAAAGTTGTCCGCACGAAAAGAAATTATTCATCAAGTTGGTGACAATTGACAATTCAAAAATCCTAGAGAACCTGAAACAAATAGCTAGCTTAAGGCAATTACTCGCACCAGAATGCGTTGATTTTATCTTTTTGATGAAGGTGGCAGCAGACCTAACTTTTGAATTTTGGGTTCGTTTGAATTGTGTTCTAAGGACCAATTAATACATGCTGCTAATACTTTATCGTGAGAATAACTTGTAAAAAATAGTTTCACAAANACATATATATATATATATATATATATTTGGTAATCCAGCTGTAATATTTATCTGTGTTTATATGCTAACTTTTTTTTTATTATATTAAAATTTTCTCATAGTTGACATTGCTTTACATATTATAGTTTTTCTTAGTCTTGAATGTCTAATTTAAGGGTCAAATTTTAAACAATTAGTCGACAATTGTTCTTTATTTTTTTACAATTGGTCTTTACATAAATTCTTGACTTTGTCTCTATACAAGCACCACAGCCTCCATTNCTTGCACTTTGTAATAGTGATTTATCGTTGTATATTTAAAAACAAAATTCAAAGAATACCGCACCCGTTTAATGGAGGAGATTAAAATGAGAAAGTGAATTTGATTAATTTGAAACATCTTTAATCATTTGAAATGAACTAATAACGACAAGCGTCAAGATTCCACTCTACGTTTTTCATAAATTTATTCAATATTCGAATACCCACCATATATTGGTGTAATACTCACTTAAATATATTAAGGAATATTGCAATAAAGTACACAATAAGTGATCCAAATTCTAATGAAAACTCCCCATGGTATTAATTTGTCCTTCACACATGAAACATAGTTCATTTTGATTGAAATACCCAATCATTCATGGGAGCAAACACCGGATATCCATGTATATGCTCACTGGCGGAGGCACATTGGCATGAGGGACAAGTTTATATGATCTTCAACATGTTTCGGACAAGTTTTGAACACGTTTAAAGATAGTTTATGGAAGTTTATGATTTTTTTTTTCTAAAAACATATATATATATATATATATATATATTTGGTAATCCAGCTGTAATATTTATCTGTGTTTATATGCTAACTTTTTTTTTTATTATATTAAAATTTTCTCATAGTTGACATTGCATACAAGACTAACAATTGTTCTTTATTTTTTTACAATTGGTCTTTACATAAATTCTTGACTTTGTCTCTATACAAGCACCACAGCCTCCACTCCCACTCTTGCATAATAGTCTAGTAGGCATTTAATACCACATTATTTATTGACTCGGTAATATCTGCATGACATCTACTACTACATCATTGAATGGTGCATCATCTAAACATACAAGGTTGTATTTGAAATGCATTTATAATTTATTTTTTTTAATATTACGGTCAAAGGGTATCCAAGTCTTACTAAAAATCTTTCTCAAAAAGTTGTCCGCACGTAAAGAAATTATTCATCAAGTTGGTGACAATTGACAATTCAAAAATCCTAGAGAACCTGAAACAAATAGCTAGCTTAAGGCAATTACTCGCACCAGAATGCGTTGATTTTATCTTTTTGATGAAGGTGGCAGCAGACCTAACTTTTGAATTTTGGGTTCGTTTGAATTGTGTTCTAAGGACCAATTAATACATGTTGCTAATACTTTATCGTGAGAATAACTTGTAAAAAATAGTTTCACAAAATTCAACATCGACCTTCTTGAAAATCAACTAGTTGATGACAAATAAAATTTTGCAATATAATGAAAAAGGAATAGTAATTCGGACTTTTTTTAGGTTGACCGAGAAATGTTTAAATGAAATGTCGTTGTAAATTTATTTCAACTACGTAAACCAGAAAGGATTACGATTGCTGACAAGTCATACACGTCAACTTAACCATGGTGTTTTTGTAGGGTTTCAATGTTTGAGTCTTGTAAACATAAAATTCTAATTAAGTTAATGAGTGTTAGTTGTGAGTTATTGTGACCATTTGACATATCCTAATGGGTGAACTTAAAAATTTTTTGAGACTAATGACAACCACTTTAAGTAAGAAGCAATAATAATTAGGTTTTTTTATCGTCTCTACAAACCTTAAAAAGTTAAAAACACTAGATTCACGGGAGAAAATTACATAATAACCCTTTTGTTACCCTGCATTAAAAAAAAGTAAAAAAAAAAAATCAATGCAACCCTTGCCACCAAAAAGTTGCTAAAAATTTTAGAGTTAATTATAAATTGTACCTCGAAAGATCTCTTGATTTTCAATTTGTGTTTTCAAAAATAAAAAATCTCAATTTACACCATCAAATATATAAATCTGTATCAATGTGCACCTAAAGTTAATAGTCATCACTTTGCAGTCTAAACCTAAATAAATAAATTACATCTAGACCCCCTCAAATATGTCACTTAGTCACTAGACCCTCTCACATTTAAAATATTATACCTACACCCCATGATTTTTGTGTGCGTGTAATACATAATCTCTTGTCATCAATATTCATTAATGTAACCGTTAAAAAATATAATGTCGTCCTAATAAACAAATATAATTTTCATATTACTCTTTATTTTATGAGTTCGTTATACTCTAAAGTTCAAAATCTAGCTTACTCTTTGAATGTCCAATACAATACAAGTATTGTATAATATTTAAGAGTACTGGTATTATATAATATTCTTTATATTCTCTCCAATACATCACTTGAACAGAATTATTTGAATGCTCAATTAAGTGAACACTTTTAGTCATATATGGATTTTCATGGGGTAAAAGTGTAATATTTTAAATGTGAGGAGTCCAGGTAATTAAATGACAAACATGAGGGGTCTAGATTTAATTTACCTATTTAATTCTAGACGACAAATTAGAGGCTATTAACTTTAGGTATACATTAATACAGATTTATATATTTGAAGGTATAAATTAAAATTTTTAATCTTTGAGAGGTAAATTAAAATTCAAGAAATCTTTGGAGATACAATTATACAAATTGCAATTAATCCAAAATTTTAAGATAAAATCGATGCAAGTGAGACATAATAAAGTCCGAAAAGAGAAGTCACATGATAAAGTTTGATGTCTACTTCGTCCATACGTCGCTACAATGAATTAAAATATATAACGCCCTAACTCATGGGCTAGTGATTTAATCAAGTGAGTACCCTCTTTACAAGGTTCAAACAATAATTAATAAACATCAATCAATTCCATCGGTATCAAATCGAGTATACTTTTTGTTTATCTTGAAGCAAGCTTTTTCAGGCCAAGACAAGTTTGCTGAAATAAAAGTCTACCCTTAACCCAGGGCAAGATTTACTTAAGTAAGGGTGTGTTTCGAGGACTAGAAGTGTTCGTATTGGATTGAACTATCCCACTTCAATTCACTCCAAAACGGTTGTACAAGTTGTATGGATTTTAGATGTCCTTTTCTCTAACCTTATATATATTACAATTACAAATTCTATACGTATATATATTACTATTATAATAAAGTCTGAATGAATCAAAAATCTGAAAAATAAAGTATAATAGAACCCCCAAAGATAACATAAAAAATTAATACATCCCTTTGGCAGAGATTGACCCTTTAACTTCCAAAGTTGAGAGTATGGAGGATGAAACCTTAAAAAGTGGTAATATGGATGTATCCCTCGTGAATATATTACTTTCGGCGTGAATGATCTAGCTTTGACCAGACCGAAGAAGGAATTAGTCGAGATGCGTATAAGTTAGCGAAGATACCCCTCACCGTTAAATAAAAAAAAAACAAAGAGTATGGAGGGTGGACAACTAAAGTAGATCCTACAAATTTATTCTAGCAACAAAATTAAATAAGACTTTTTTTTGTTGTCTAATATCAGGTCTAAAAATGTCATTCAATCTATGAATTTTGGGGGGGTTTTTGATAAATTTAGCCCAATCTCTCTCTCTATATGTGCGTGTGTGCGTGTGTGACTTTAACCTAACATGACCTATGATAAAGGGTGTGTAACCAAGAAGTTGAATGACAAAACACATAAGCACATGATAGAGACTTTCTAAGGACAAACTTTTTTATGTTACTATGGTTGACTGATAACCAAAATGTGCCGGGAAATCACACTACAGCCCTAAATCACGCCTATTTTTTTCTTTCTTTTTTGGATTTATTTGTTTATTGTCATTGACAAAATGCTAACTTTCATGTCTTTGTATGAGATTCCTGGTCATGGGCATGCCATCGTATGATTATGATGTTTAACTGTTCAATCTATGCTTCGGTCAATAGAGTTGGTCTTAAATTGTCAGGCATAAATTACACCAACGGCTTAGGAATTTTAGTAGAATAACATGATGATCTCTGAATGTTCCAATAATAACACAATAGGCCTGTTTGGGGCTAAAAACCTTCTACTTTTGTTGGATTCAGAGGAAACTGCGTTTAGTTCGTTTGCATTTGGGCTTATTAGACAACTTTTTCATTAGTTTATTAAGTCAAAACAGCTTCTGTCAGCACAAAAGAAAAATTGATAAACCAAGCTTATCCCAGGGCTTCTTTGTGAAGCACCAAAGAAAAATCGATTTTTTTTAAAACACTTCAAACGATTTTAAGAATATTTTAACTCTGATTTGTTGACGAAACTTTTCAAACATTTGTTTCCTACCCAAAAAAAATTAACTCCAAACAAGTACAATGAACTTATTTATCGAACAATAAATGATTATGATTCAAAAAAGACGTGAAATGAGATGTAAAGCTAGACNGACGAAACTTTTCAAACATTTGTTTCCTACCCAAAAAAAATTAACTCCAAACAAGTTATCGAACAATAAATGATTATGATTCAAAAAAGACGTGAAATGAGATGTAAAGCTAGACACATTGCTTTTGCTCCAAGAACGTAAGACTGTACAGGTTATAAAAGATGTGAATCTGCCTCCCCAACAATATTCTTGATTTTACCACATGAAATTTTTTACCTCTATGACATCCTTGCCCGCTACATCGAATCTAAATTTTTTACAAGCCTAATCATAAGTTTAACGGCTTAAGACACGAAACCTTGTAAATGTCAAGAAACCATTAAATAAATAAAAGAAAAGGCTGTCAATCATTGTCAAAAATTGCTTAAAAAACACTCCCCACTAACTCCACCTCAACCATTAATCAAAAAATTGGAATCAATTATATTTTCACAGTCGGTGTCAAAAGCATCACCAAGGTAATATAAAGCTAAGCCGTTCCAATCGTGGTGATGATGATGACATTTACAATCCACCTCCTCAAAATGGTCCTCACAGGCCACAACGTCTATCTAATATGCACAACTATCAAAATTGTGATATCATTTTTTTTTAAAGTGCTCGGGTTATTTTGTGTACATCTTGATTAATTTCTCAATTCGATGAAAGGTTGGTCATTCTTGTTAGGACTAAAAAATTCATAAGAAATAAATTTCTTTTAATTAGGGTTTAAAGAGTCGTCAAGATTCGAATTTAAAATATCTGAATTTGTGATGATATTATTTTTTGGGTAGCTATACTTCCAAATTTTACTAATTTAATGAGTATTTTTATAGATAATTTATAACTTTTGTGGTAATTATTTTCATCACTTTTATAGTATTTACAATCAATCCTAAAAATATGATCAATCATAACATTTTAAAAAATGCTAGGATCGATAGCAAGTATCACAAAATTGAAAAAAATAATTACAAAAATGATAAATAACGGTACGGTATCAATTTTTTTCCCTAGTGCCGTAGACTAGTCCCATTTTATGGAGCATCATATTCAAGGGCATGCCCTCAATTTTAAGGGGTTTTTGAATTATTTTTTTAGTGCCATATTAAAAATAATGATTTATGTAGGAGGCAAAAAATCAAGAATACCTCCTACTGGAATTGAAATATTAATGTGTTTCTGAATTTGATCTCCCAGTCTTCTCCTTCCTGCAAAACGAACAAACTGTCCAAGATCGAAGTGCTTCAATCAAAGGCACTCTGATGCTTAAGTCAGTAAAGATAATAAAACGAATGGAAGAAGACCAAGAGAGTTCAGCATACCTTTCACCTTGGATTCCTTCGTGATTGTTGATTTAAGGTGGCACACCCTCCTTCAATTCAGTCAGTCAGTTTGGAAAGTTGCTGATATTTCTCCAACAATTCCTCTTGATATCTACAATTTCGTTGATTCGTTTATCTGATTGCCTAAGTTATAGGCAAATCTTTGTCTTTCCATCTATCGTTTTGAACAGCTCAGACATGTCATACACCGAGCGCNAAGTTGCTGATATTTCTCCAACAATTCCTCTTGATATCTACAATTTCGTTGATTCGCTTATCTGATTGCCTAAGTTATAGGCGAATCTTTGTCTTTCCATCTATCGTTTTGAACAGCTCAGACATGTCATACACCGAGCGCATTTGATATTTGTCGAACAGTTTTAGGGACTTGGTTTGGTACAAACCATTTTCTTCTATCGTCTTCCCGAACACTTTAGTGAACTCGGTTTGGTACAAGCCGAGCTCTTTCCTTAGCTGAACAGATTGTTGAGTTTGGTCATAAAGAGAACCAAATTTTTTCTGTCATTACCGAACCTCCAATTAGCTTGACTTGGTTAAAAAACTNGGTTTGGTACAAACCATTTTCTTCTATCGTCTTCCCGAACACTTTAGTGAACTCGGCTTGGTACAAATCGAGCTCTTTCCTTAGCTGAACAAATTGTTGAGTTTGGTCATAAAGAGAACCGAACTTTTTTTGTCATTACCGAACCTCCAATTAGCTCGACTTGGTTAAAAAATTNCTGAACAGATTGTTGAGTTTGGTCATAAAGAGAACCAAATTTTTTCTGTCATTACCGAACCTCCAATTAGCTTGACTTGGTTAAAAAACTTAATAGAGTTTTCTTCATCACACGCCTTATCTTGTCAATATCAAGTGAGCACATTTAATGTTATGTCATGTGTAATCATGAGGTTTAACCCCTTCATTTGCCCCCAGAAAGCGTCTGATAGACGTTTTTTGGCTATCAGCCGTTTTCTTGTCGATTCACCATCACTTGTACTTTGTAACACGCCTTTTCGTTTTGGTGGCACATTCAGGGCATTTAAATGTTGCCCTTTAAAATTGCNTTTAACCCCTTCATTTGCCCCCAGAAAGCGTCTGATAGACGTTTTTTGGCTATCAGTCGTTTTCTTGTCGATTCACCATCACTTGTACTTTGTAACACGCCTTTTCGTTTTGGTGGCACATTCAGGGCATTTAAATGTTGCCCTTTAAAATTCCTCCTTCCTTATAAATCGTCTTTCTTCATATTTTTGCTTTTCTACTCTCAGACTCTTATCCTCTTCTTTCTGTGTTTTTCTTCCTCTGCACTTCATCTTCTTCATGGTTCCTCTTACTTCTTCAGAAGTCCCTGCCTTCAAACTCAAGTACAATATTCCAGATGACATCGAGGTTAGAGTTGCTGGGAAAGATGAGTCATTGATTGGCATAAGAGAATCAATCCTCATTCCTAGTCGTGCCATAACCGAGGGTGGTGTTCGATTCCATCTTGACCCCCTTTTGATCTGGGTGCTTTCTGCTGCGAAGCTTTNCTTCTTTCTGTGTTTTTCTTCCTCTGCACTTCATCTTCTTCATGGTTCCTCTTACTCCTTCAGAAGTCCCTGCCTTCAAAATCAAGTACAATATTCCAGATGACATCGAGGTTAGAGTTGCTGGGAAAGATGAGTCATTGATTGGCATAAGAGAACCAATCCCCATTCCTACTCGTGCCATAACCGAGGGTGGTGTTCGATTCCATCTTGACCCCCTTTTGATCTGGGTGCTTTCTATTGCGAAACTCTGTCCCCTACAATGCTATCTAAACTTTTTCAGGATTGTCATGGGGGTGTCCTCTTTAAACAACATTCTAGGTTTGAGTCTTGGGTTGTAGGAGATCTTATACTGCTACATCATCAAAGCTGTTGGAGATAGCTACTACCTATCGGTAAGGAAGAAGGATTGTTACCTTGTAACCCATCTCCCGNGATTGTCATGGGGGTGTCCTCTTTAAACAACATTCTAGGTTTGAGTCTTGGGTTGTGGGAGATCTTATACTGCTACATCATCAAAGCTGTTGGAGATAGCTACTACCTATCGGTAAGGAAGAAGGACTGTTACCTTGTAACCCATCTCCTGAATTCCAACAAAGGCCATGAGAATGATATCGTCTTTATTTCTGGGAACTGGGAGTACGCTGCTGGTGTTGTTCCCTCCTACCGTTGTCCATATGAAAAAGGCATGCCAGGTATTTGATGTCTTTTACCTATATGTTTTAGCTTTGGTTTTCTATTTTTCTGACTTGGGTTTTCTTCTGCACAGGTGAAACTGTGAAGGGAAGGATTGTTGAGTCCTTTGTCAAGATGGACCAACTTCAAAAAGTTTGGAATTTCAATGAGAGTCTGTTCTGCCGAGTCGCCCACACGCTGCTCGGATACGCTCTAACTTACACTTCCTTTATTGCCGTGCCGAACCGACCCAACGCCACTTTGGCAACAGATCAGGAGGCGATCCAGACTGCTCGGGTACAAACACCTCGAGCCAAGAAAAAGTCTTCTCTTACAGCGTCTGGACGCTGGACGCAGGAGGGTAAAAATTTCTTTGATTTTTTATCAACTGTCGAATCAACTCCTTCTACCGAACCAACTCCAAATATTCTTGAGATCCCGACCTTCGTCCTTGATGAACTTATTTGTGATGCTCCAGCCGAAACTTCTTTACCTGATAACACTGATCTGCTGACTAGTGGGCTAGCAGATACAATTCAGACTGTTGAAACTTTAATCCCGATTGAGTTAGACACTTCTAAGACTGTCTGTTCCCCTTCTCCACAAGACGATTCACTTTTCGAACTCGCCAAAGATCCAGCTCCCAAGAAAAGAAAGATTGCCGAGGCCGAAGCGAATCTCTCCCCCAAACCTGTGAATCCTCCTTTTAGACCAATCCTTAGGGAGAAAAGAAGAGAAATTACTGCAAAAGATTCTGCAAATGAGGATTTCAACGTCGCAATAGGAGTTTCTCGGGGGGTGATTTTGCCTCGGGACTTGGCTATGAACGAGGCCCTTACTGACGATGAGGTGTCTCGCCAAGCCATCCAACAGATGATTTTGGTAAGTCTTGTTTCTAACACTCATTTAAGTTTTTTGGCTTTAGAAAGATTTTTCTAAGTCTTTTTCTTTTTCTTTAAAGGTTTGCAAAAGGTTCATGAGATTGGAGCTCGAATTGCTCGTAAGGATAAAGCGATGAAGGACGCTATCCATGCCCGAGCTTCGGCCTTAGCAAAAGAAAAGGGTGTTGATGAAGAGTATGAAAAACTCTACAAGGAGGTGAAGGTTCTGTAGGCTCAAAATCAAAACCTAACTGAAGAGAACCAGAAGCTCCAAGAAGAGGTCAAGAAGCTACAAGAGTCCAAGCATGAAATTAACGTGGAGCTCACACAATCTCAACTTGATTACTCAACCCTCCTTGAAGAATTTGATCAATTTAAATCTGAGGCGACAGAGAAAGAGAATGCTTCATACAATGAAGGTATAGAGAAAGCTAAGGATGACTTAGCTCTACAGATCCCTCAGTTTCAAGAGGCATTCTTCAACAGGGGCTGGCAGGTTGCTTTGACTACTATCGAGGTCGATCTTTCTTCTGAACTCTTTTCAAGGCATATAGCTCCGAGCTCCTCACATCCTCCTGCTCCTTCAAACACTTAGAAGGCTTTTTTGAATGTTTGAAATTTCTGATGTACCTGTTCAATGATTATGACCTTGAAAAAAAAATTTGAAGTATGAATGCAAAACGTTTTTTGGCCTTTTAGTTTCTATAATTTGCTACATGCTTTGAGAAAACATGACTTTTTGAAATCTAAGTCCTATTTACTTTTCAGCATTTGAGGTATGGCCTCTGGTCGGCCTTTCTTCGAAAAGCTCAGTCCCTTAACCGGGATCTTTTATACTTGAAAAAATTTTCTGTAGCTCTAGAAGTTATGATCATTGCTCGGTCTTTCTTCAAAGAGCTCGATCCCTCAAAGGAAACCTTTTTATACTTAAAAAAAATTTCAAACCTATTTGAAGTCTTGGCCCTTGCTCAGCCTTTTTTCAAAGAGCTCGGTCCTTCAACGAGAACCTTTTTATACTTAGAAAAAATTTCAAACCTCTTTGAAGTCTTGGCCCTTTCTCGGTCATTTTTCAAAGAGCTCGATTCCTCAACAGGAACTTTTTTATACTTAAAAAAATTTTTAAACCTCTTTGAAGTCTTGACCCTTGCTCAACCCTTTTTCAAAGAGCTCGGTTCCTCAACAGGAACCTTTTTTATACTTAGGAAAAGTTTCAAGCATCTTTGAAGTCTTGACCCTTGTTCAACCCTTTTTCAAAGAGCTCGGTTCCTCAACAGGAACCTTTTTTATACTTGGGAAAAGTTTCAATCTTCTTTGAAGTCTTGACCCTTGCTCAACCCTTTTTCAAAGAGCTCGGTTCGTCAACAGGAATCTTTTTATACTTAGAAAAGTTTTTAAACCTCTTTAAAGTTTGGGCCCTTGCTCGACCCTTTTTCAAAGAGCTCGGTTCCTCAACAGGAACCTTTTTTATACTTGGAAAAAGTTTCAAGCCTCTTTGAAGTCTTGGCCCTTGCTCGGCCCTTTTTCAAAGAGCTCGGTTCCCGAACAGGAACCTTTTTATACTTTGAAAAAATTTCAAATCTCTTTCAAGTCTTGGCTCTTACTCGACCCTTTTTCAAAGAGCTCGGTTCCTCAACATGAACCTTTTTATACTAAGAAAAAATTTCAAACCTCTTTGAAATCTTGGCCCTTGTTCGGCCCTTTTTAAAAGAGCTCGGTTCCTCAATAGGAACCTTTTTTATACTTGAAAAAAGTTTCAAACCTCTTTGAAGTGTTGATCCTTGCTCAGTTCTTTTTTAAAGAGCTCGATTCCTCAGTAGAGTTATTCAAAGTCCCCTTGAGATCTAAGAGTGTTTGTACTCCACACCGACCCGCCAATCTGATTGGACTCAAACCCATCCCTAATCAGCTTACATCGTCATGCCTAGCTGAGGGCTTGAATTTAATCGGGTGGCAACGCCTAATTTAAGCTTTTTACTTCTATCAAGTTTTTTGGCCTCCCTACCTTAGCAGTAGGACGTATATAATGCAAAACAAGTGTAAAAAAAAGAATCATTGAAGTGGTAACTTCGTCTTAATACATTCGTTGCTAATATGTCATTGCTTAAGGGGCACCCTTAAATTTTCGAAGGCGTTTCAGAGTTCTATTTAAAAATGTACTTTAGAAATAGAACTTTCTGAGGTTCGCAGTGTTCCAAGGGCGCGGTACTACCTTATGATCCAAGGTCTCGAGTTCGTAATACCCACTGCCCATAACTTTGACTATTCTGCATGGACCTTCCCAGTTTGCTTCGAGCTTCCCATGGACTGGGTTCTTAGCCGATCCTAATACTCGCCTGAGTACTAGGTCTCCAAGTGTGAAAAATTGAGGATTTACATTCTTTTTATAAGCTCGGGACATCTGATTCCGATATGAAGTCATTCTTATGGCAGTCTGCTCTCTCTATTCCTCTGCCAGATCGAGATCTCGTGTGATTACAATGTCATTAACAGCTTCTATCTAATATGCTAGGGCAAAGGAAGTCTCTCCAATTGAGCGTCAAGAAGTGGTTCGTTACGTTCACAAAACACTCGACAACTCCTCTACCCATCTTCCTTTGGCATCCTCCAGCCTTTTTTTGATTCCATCCAAGATTGTTTTGTTAGAAATCTCAATTTGTCCATTACTCCGAGGGTACATAGGGGTAGAATTATAATTTTAAATCCCGAAATGCTGACAGAAAGTTTTGAAAGGATGACTGTCGAACTGTGTGCCATTATCTGAAATAAGCGTGTGTGGGATCCTGAACCTGGTAATGATGTATTTCCAGATAAATTTCCTTATATAAATATCTCTGATGTTGGCTAGGAGTTCGACTTTCACCCACTTAGTAAAATAATCAGTTACAACAAGAAGGTACTTCTTGTTGCCTGGTGCCCGAGGTAATGGTCCTACTATGTCTAATCCCCACTGAGCAAATGGCCACGGGCTAGCCAATGGAAGTAGCTCCTGTGAAGGTTTTCGTGGTATTGGTGAGAATTTTTGACATTTCTTGCACCGTCTCGCGAACTGTTGAGCATCCTTCTACATATATGGCCACCAAAAGTCCTGAGAGATGACTCAGTGAGCCAAAGATCTCCCACCGGTGTGAACTTCATAGCTTCCTTCATGAATTTCAAATAAGAAGTTTGGGACTGTCTTCGGGTGTACGCACTTTAAGTACAGACNGGCCACCAAAAGTCCTGAGAGATGACTCAGTGAGCCAAAGATCTCCCACCGGTGTGAACTTCGTAGCTTCCTTCATGAATTTCAAATAAGAAGTTTGGGACTGTCTTCGGGTGTACGCACTTTAACTACAGACCTCCAAATGAACGTCGATAAAGCTCAAGTTTTGGTGATAGCCAGAACCTAGCAACTTTCAAATGTAGCATATGGGCTTCCTTCTTGTCTTCGGATAACGTTCCATCTTTTAGGAAGTTAACTATCGGATCCATCCACCTCGGCTCAGCTTCGATGCTTAAGGCTTCATTAGAATTGCTCTGCTGGATACTGGGCTCGGGCTGCACTTTCACAGTAAGAGTCCTTTCACTTTCAAGGTCAATGGTCGAGGCCAACAAAGCTAAAGCATCAGCATGAGAATTCTTTGCTCTTTCGACCTGCTAAATAGAATATTCAGGTATCTTGCTCAATTCTTTCTCCGCAATGGCATGATAGGCCATCATTCATTCATCCTTTGTTGTATACTCCCCTGTTATCTAATTCACCACTAATTGTGAATTAGAGAATATTTGGAGCTTTATTGCCCTCAGCTCGGCTGCCAACCTTATTCCGGCTATCAAGGTTTCATACTCCGCTTCATTGTTTAAGGCTTCAAATCTGAGCCTGATGGCTTTCTCCAAAGTATATCCGTCTGGACTTACTAGGATAACGTCAATGCCAGCACCCTTATGATTTGAGGATCCATCAACAGATAAGGTCCAATTATTGCCGAGGTTTGACTCTTGGTTGCAAGTAGTTTCATCCCTCTGGTCTAAGCTATGTTAAGGTTGAAATTTTGCGATAAAGTCTGCCACAACCTAACCCTTTATCGCCCTTCTTGGTTCGAATCGAACGTCGAACTCTCCTAGCTCCACTGCCCATTTAGCAACACATCCTGACAAATTGACTTTGTGGAAGAGTGACTTCAGTGGTTGGTCAGTAAGCATTATGATTTGGTGGGCTTGGAAGTAATGTCTAAGCTTTCTAGCCGAGCTAATCAGTGTTAGGACAAAATTTCCTAACGAAGTATACCTCGATTCTGCATCCAAGAACATCTTACTCACATAGAAGATGGGTTTCAGCTTTCCACAATTGTTCCTCATCAATGCTCCACTCACTGCGTGCTCTAATACAGCTAGATAAACGTAAAGTCCTTATTCGGGTGTCAGGGTCGATAGAATCGTTGGAGATGCTAAGTATGCCTTCAAATTCGTAAACGCTTCCTCACATTCCTGACTCCAAAATGCTCTCTTCTTTCCTTTGATTGACTAAAAGAAGGGTCTGCACTTATCAGACATGCGGGATATGAATCTTCCAAGTGCTGCTGCCATTCTTGTTAGCCTTTGCACCTCTTTCACAGTTCGAGGAGATTGCAATTCGGCAATGGTCTTTACTTACTCGGGATTCACCTCTATTCCTCGGTGAGTTACCAGAAATCCCAAGAATTTCCTCGAGCCTACCCCAAATGCGCATTTTGAAGCGTTTAATTTCATGTTGTACGTTCGTAGAATATCAAATTTGCTTTTGAGGTCGGCATAGTGATTTGCTGCCTTCTGACTCTTCACCACCATGTCATCAATGTAAACTTCTATTGTACTACCTATCATATGTGAAAATATTTTATTTATCAACCTCTAATATGTTGCCCCAGCGTTCTTCAATCTGAATAGCATTACTTTGAAACAGTATATTCCATTCGGTGTTATGAAGGCAGTTTTTTCTTGATCTTCCTCTGCCAGGGGGATCTAATGGTATCCCCTGTAGGCGTCCAGGAAACTCATTTGCTCGTGTCCAATGGTGGTATCTACCAACTGATCTATCTTCGACAAGGGAAAGCCATCATTTGGACATGCTTTGTTTAGGTCGGTGAAGTCAACACTGAACCTCCACTTCCTATTTTTCTTCTTTACCACAACAGTGTTTGACAGCCAAGTCGGATATTGTATTTTTCTAATTGTTCGGAACTCCAGTAAGCGTACCACTTCTTCCTTCACTGCCTCCTGATGTTGAGGCGCCAACCTCTTTAGTTCTTGTCTGATTGGCTTGAAGCTCAAGTCAACGTTCAACTGATGACATACTACTTCGGACGGTACACCGAGCATATCAGTGGTGGTCCATGCAAAAACGTCGACATATTCTCGTAAAAGAGTGACAAGCTCGTTTTTCTGCTCGGGACTCAGAGCAATTCCTAACAAAAAGTATTTTTCAGGATCCCCATCTTTGTCTAAAGGTACTTTAGTCAAGTCCTCAATTGTTCGATCCTTAACTTCCTTTTTGGCCCCTAAAAGTACTTTAGGGCCTTCCTCGACAGCTTGATCGGTTGGTTTAACCGAGCTGTGAAAGGTTAATTGCTATTTCGCCTCCTCGGACATTGAGTTCTTCTCGCAAGCTTCAACCTCTCCTTTAGGTTTGACCGAGGCTAACAAACAAGTTCTAGCACTAACCTGGTCTCCTCGGATATTGACAATTCCTTCAGCTGGAGGGAATCTCAGCATCTAGTGGTACGTTGAGGGTACCGCCTTCATTGTGTGTAGCCAAGACCGCTCCATTATCACGTTATACTCCGAGACCGTATCCACTACTAAGAACTCGGTCATAATACAAACTGGTCCTATCTTTACAGGTAATGTGATCTTCCCTCTAGGAAGAACTTTTTTTTCACTAAAGCCAATAAGTGGAGTATTTGAAGGCTTAAGATCCTCCTTCTGAAGTCCAAGTTTCTCAAATAGATCCGAATACATGATCTATGATGAACTCCCCGGATCAATCAACACCCTTTTTACATCAAAATTCGCAATCCAAAGAGTAACAACTAGGGCGTCATTGTGCGATTGGTGCACTCTGACCAAGTCCTGCTCAGTGAAACAGATTACTTCGGATGACTCTTCTATCTTGATTCTTTTGTTGGTCACCTCTTGGGTCAACCGCAACTCATATACCTCTCTCTTATTGGCAGCTTTTTGGATATAAGCCCGAGCAGAATTATTTGTGGACATCTGCGAGTTGGTGGCTGCATAGATCACATCAATCACTCTTGTTGGAGTGTTATGGTCCTCATTTGGCTCGATCCTCCCTCCATCAGATTTTTGTTTACCTTCTATGAACTCGACGAGATATCCAGCCTGGACCAACTCCTCCAAATGTTGCTTTAGAGATCAGTAGTTCTCAGTCATGTGGCCCACATCCCTATGATATGAACACCTAAAGTTTAGATTTCTTTTAAAAGGATCTCCTATTAACTTGTTCAGCCATTTGAAAAATGACTTTATCTTGATCTGGCTTTGTATTTTGTATATTGGTTCCTTGAACAATGTATTTACCCTAAGATATGGAGACTTTTGAGGATATCCATCTTTCTCATTCTTCTTTCCTCCCTCTCTGTTTGGCTCGGTCTGCTTGTCTCTACCGAACTGTCTCTTGCTCGGATGTTCTTTAACCCCGTCCTTGGATAAGTAGTCATCAACTTTGACATACTTCTCAATCCTAGACATCAGTTCTTCCAGATTCGTGACTGGCCTTCTTGTGAGCGACTGATATAGGGGGTTCTCCTTCGACAACCCGATCTTGAAGGATGCAACTGCAATCTCTAGATTGCACCCTTCAACCTTGTTCATAGTTTCCCAATAACGATGAGCATACTCTCGCAAGCTTTCGTTATTTTTCTTCTTTAGCGTCAATAGTGCTCTAACATCCTTCGGCTGCTTATTACTTGTTATGAACCAAGCCGTGAATTGCTTAGCTAACTGAGACCATCCATCAATCGTTCCCTATGGTAGGCTGTCAAACCATTTCATGGCTGACTCCCCAAGACTGCTAGGGAAGATAGTACAGAGTAAGACCTCATTTTTTTTATGAATGGTCATCAGCTGTCTGTAATGTCTGATGTGTGAGGCTGGGTCGGTCTTTCCATCATATAGTTAGAAGTTTGAGACAGTGAATTTGCTCAAAATCTTCCCTTTTTGATCCAAACTGTAAATGGAGATGACTCCGAACTGTCTCCATATTCTCCTGTCGCACTTCTGGCTAGGTCCCTAGCCGACCTCTGTTCTGGCCTCCTCAAGCGGTTGTTGAGTTCCTCGGTAATGTATTGCTTCCACGCAACCTCTTCCTAAACCTGAGATTTCTTCTGCTGGCAACGATCTTCATTGTTGCTTCTAATTCTGTCGGGCTTCCTTTTAGGACTTTCCCAACGGTTTTCCCTCTCATGTGTTTTCTTTCCTAGTTATCTCTTTTATCCTGGTTTTTAGTTCTTCATTTTCTTTGATTAGATCCTTTTCTCTGGCATAAGACTTTTTGAACAACTTGTTATGA
This sequence comes from Ilex paraguariensis, assembly GCA_963454935.2. NCBI lineage: Eukaryota > Viridiplantae > Streptophyta > Magnoliopsida > Aquifoliales > Aquifoliaceae > Ilex > Ilex paraguariensis. The sequence goes on from CAUOFW020002292.1 coordinate 452,848, forward strand.
GCGTCAAGTCTATCCTATTGGGACTGAACCAACTTTACCAGGGAGTGATTTTCCCCCTCGGCATGAAGGGATTCACCACGATTTTTATTTTGATGGTTCTGATTCTTCGAGGGCCTAAAACTTGCAGAGGACATCTCTTCACATTCATGGGATCTAGATAGGCTTCCTCTTGCCTGCAACCGCATATTGCTACCAGGAGGGATGGATGCAGGATCAGAGTCTCCCAAGGCAAAACTGCCTCTAAGTTAACCAATTGCGCTTCTGAGTCTAGACATTGTGGCTTCTTGTTGTGAAAGATGAAAATTTTTCCACAGACGGCGCCAAATGTTGGAGACAAAAAATTGAGAATACCNATTGTGGCTTCTTGTTGTGAAAGATGAAAATTTTTCCACAGACGGCGCCAAATGTTGGAGACAAAAAATTGAGAATACCTCTTACTGGAATTGAAATATTAATGTGTTTATGAACTTGATCTCTCAGTCTTCTCCTTCCTACAAAACGAACAAACTGTCCAAGATTGAAGTGCTTTGATTGAAGACACTTTGATGCTTAAGTCAGTAAAGATAATGAAACGAATGGAAGAATACCAATAGAGTTCAACGTACCTTTCACCTTGGATTCCTCCATTTTTTATAGATGGTCATCCCCTTAGGGTTTCTGTGATTGTTGATTTAAGGTGGCACACCCTCTTTCAATTTAGTCATTCAGTTTAGGAAGTTGTTGATATTTCTCCAACAATTCCTCCTGATATCTACAATTTCGTTGATTCGTTTATCTGATTGCCTAAATTATAGGCGAATCTTTGTTTTTGCATCTATCGTTTTGAACAGCTCGGACATGTCATACGCCGAGCACATTTGATATTTGTCGAACAGTTTTAGGTACTTGATTTGGTACAAACCATTTTCTTCTATTGCCTTCCCGAACACTTTTGTGAACTCAGCTTGGTACAAGCCGAGCTCTTTCCTTAGTTGAACAGATTGATGAGTTCGATCATAAAGAAAATCGAACTTTTTTTGCCATTGTCAAACCTCTAATTAGCTCGGCTTGGTTAAAAAGCTTAATAGAGTTTTTTTCATCACGTGCCTTGTCTTGTCAACATCACGTGAGCACATTTAATGTCATGTCACGTGTTATCATGAGGTTTAACCCCTTCAATTTAATTTAGAGTGAACTGACTATTTACCCTATGAACTATATCATTTGTGTCAGTCAAACGCCTAAATTAAGTTTTTTGTCAATTTAGTCATTGAACTATTCAATCTAATCAATGTGATTATTTCGTCTAAATTCGTCATTAACTCCCAAAAAAGCCCACACGTGCATATTACGTGGTCTCTGAACCATAATTTAATCTTTGAATTACATAATTTTTACATGAGAATTTCTATCAAAGTTAACGGTGAATTTAATAGAAGGGTCATGTTGAATTAGATTGTATACTTCAAGGGCAAAATTGATACAAAACATAATTTAAAAGATTAATTGACATAAACTGTATTGTTCAAGGGCCAAATAAATACTTAACTCTTTGAATTACTAATGTTATTATTCAACTATTATAATTTTGAATAATTCAACTACATTATAGGAAAAAAAAATGTTCATAGAAAAATGATTATCAGAAGATTGAGATAATTAAAAGTGACCAACTAGGCAAAACCAAGGGCTGGTGATGAGTTGAGGTCACGTCGGCTGCATTCGGTGTTTAAGTCATGTCCTCCTAAAATTTATTTAATTTATCTCTAACTTATTTATAGTTGTGTATAGCCGAAATTGTATGATCTCAAATATGTATCCTATGTAAATTGTGTTTAATAAATTTATATTATATTTTCAAGTATTTCTTTAAAAAGATATATCGAATCTACTAATTTTGATGAGTTCAAATCTAACTAGGTTAGACCCAATTCATATAATACACTGGGCCAAATCTAAAGTTCAAGGAATTTAGAAAAATCAGCGCACGTGGAGAGTAATTAACGGGATAGCCACTTTTGAAGATCACACCTATCTTTAATTGTACCTATCCTTAACTGTTCTTATCCTCTCAAAAGGGTCACCTATCCCTTCACGCCACCGCCTCAACTAAAACTCTGAGCTTATAAATTGTAAGCTTTCTGCATATGAGGGATACATCTCTACATATTTCACACAGTTATCTCTCCACACCTAGAGCTTACTCTCTCTCTCTCCCACCTGCTGCTTTATCAAAAAAGTCTTACGACTACCGTTGTCGTTTTTAAAGTGGAGTAGGTTATCTTAAGCGAACCACCTGTGTTAAATTTACACTTATATTTATTGCATTTATTACCTATATTAATTACTCAACACGTGGTGCATTAATTTACTTTTATGCATTATCAAATTTGTTACCTGACATTTGTTTATTTTATTTCGATTTCATTTCAAATTCTCAAATCATGTTAAAATTTCAAGGCCCAACTAAATCTACCTAATTTTGTTCCTTGTCATAAAATCATAACTTTTCACTTATCCTAAATTGGTTTCAAAATGGTAGGAACTAAGTCCATACATTTTTTCCATCTTTATAATAAAACAAAGTATTTTACTTGCATAAAATATGACATTCCAAATTACTTAGATCCGGCGATCTATTTTAAAACTTATAATTTTTAACATTGTAACCATAATAAATTCGCCTATTTATATTTAACCTTTTGAGCCATAATAAACATGTTAATCATAGTAATAAATATTTTATCTATGATTCACATTTTAACTAAAGTAATATTTAATCACTTACTTATATTAAAAAAAAATTACTTTGCAAAAGTACCCTAATCTAATATTCTAACATAGTTCATAAAGAACTGAGAATCTCATTATAAGAGCATTTTCAACACTTACTCTTTTCTAAATTCAAATTTAAATTTAGATAGAAACCCTTAAAAAAAATTTTCAATTCTATTTCAAATCGGTTTGATTTAGTATGAACTATTCCTTCGAATTTAACGATTATCACAGTGATTTGAGTAGAGTTAAAATATGTACATAAGATACACGAATAACAGACCCTTAGGAGGATATGGGAAAAAATTAGACTTAAGATCTCTAAATTATTAAAGATTAGACTCAACTACTCAAAATTTAATAAGACATATAAATTTTTTTAAATATTCAATAATTGTAATTGTACCAATCAGGTGGAGTAAATGGGGTGTTACACTAAGGGGATATTCACAATATTATTCTTTCTTCACTGCCACTAATTCTATCCCTGTCCCATATGTGGGTGAGGGCTAAAGGTGACAATCTTAACTCATTACTCATTAATCCGTCTAACCTTCCCATAAATAAATAAGTTGATTATCTTAAAAGATAAGCAAAATAATTTTGATATTTGCAGTTGAGATCGCTTTAAATTTTATTTTAAAGTTAATCTAATAGCTAATATTGACACTCTAAATTTAATAAGAAAAATAAACCCTTAAGGCTGTGTTTAGAGTGACTTTTTAAAAGTACTTCTAAAAATTATTTCTCATAAATTTTTTTTTAAAAAATAGTGTTTGAAACCGCTCCACCACTACCACTACCACCACCACCTACACCATCACCACTACCACCACCACCGTCATCGTTGTCGTCGCCACCACCACCACCACTACGGCCGTCGTCGCCACCATCACCACCGTTGTAACCACCACCCCCACCGCCGCCACCACCGCCACCACTACAGCTATCATCGCCACCCTCGCCGTCACCACCATCGCTGCTACCGCCACTACCATTATTGTCTCCTACCACCACCACTGTCGTCCACCACCTCTCACTCTCATTACAAATCGATACTTAAATTTCTTTATCTCTTCTCTATAAATACAAATATGTTTATTGTTTACTATTTTTTATTATTTTGTGTCTTCAAGTACAAACAATAACTAATTAATTAATATGAACTCTAAATGAGTTGGATAATATAATTCATTTTAATTAAACGGGTTAATATGAATTATAAATAGGTATCCATTGGGCTGTGTATTTATATTTTTATTAAATAAAAAAAATTAAAAAATTAAATAAATATACTAATATGCCAAAAAATACACACACTATTACATCAAAAAATATACACATACACATTAATACACCAAAATATACACACACTAATACATGATCCATGACCCGCTGGTCGACCCACGACTCACAGACCAACTCATAGTTCACAATCGACCCGACCCCTTGTGTGAGTTTTTTTATTAAATATGTTTTAGTTTTTGTGTTAATATAAGTGTGTATATTTTTGGTGTAATAATGTGTATTTTAATGTATTAGTGTGTATATTTTTAGTGTATTAATTTGTGTGTTTTAGTGTATTAATGTATGTATCTATATTTATATTTTGGTGTACTATTAATATGAGTATGTGTTTTGGTATACTAATGTATCTATTAAAAATTTTAACTATTTTAAGGATTAATCGATTTAACTCAATCTATTATAAATTCAATTCATTATAACTCATTTATTACAAAAATAAAAAATAAATTAAATTTATTTTAATCTAATTCGATTTAACCCAATTAATAATCAATCCAATCCACCTATTTATAGGGCACAGGAACCTGAGTTTTATAGGCTTTGTCAAATCAAAATCTCAGAGGATCCTGACCTTTTTACAAACAAAATCTCAACTGTCCCAAACACCTTTCCTACGCTTGCCCTTGCCCACCCCACCTAACCTAATCCTGTTACTGTCCCTTTAATGCAGACAGTCTTATACCACAACTTTTCCATATCGTACTTTTGTATTTCATCGTTAACGACAAATCAATCCAGCCAAATTCAGCAATTCTCAATTAATTTTTGGGGGTAAAGTACATCTGCACCCCTGAATTTTGTCACTAAATCATACAGTTCCCTCAAATATGACATATTACATTTATCCTCCTTATCATTTATCAATAACAACCCACTGACAGGCATAACAGAAGTTTAGAAGAGTAACCCTTTTACCCTCTTATAAAAAATTAAATCCAATTCACCGAAACCCAAAATCATACAAAACCCATAACCGAAACAACATCAAACCCCAAATATCTGCATATTGATTTAATGGAGTTGGCTTTTTGGTTGTGGTAGGTTCGGATGGACGGGCTGGGGGGTCTTGAGCATGGTGGGTTTGCATCAGGTGGATATGTATGGAGGATTGGGTTGCGATTTTAGGTTTTAGTTATGGTGATGGTTGCGGGATTGCAATCTCTCTCTCTTGCTATTTGATATTGGGCACACTGAGTTTATAATGGTTATAAGTGGTAGTGGTTTGCGACTTTTGGGAATCAGATTGTTAATCAAATTGAGTTATTTGAACTTTGTTTGAATTTAGTTGGGCTCTTTGATATTGGGCACACTGAGTTTATAATAGTTGGCTATAGGTGGCAGTAAGTTGTGACTTTTGGGGATTGGTGTAGGGCTATTTGAATTCAGTTTAAATTTGACTAATTTAAGTACGGTTCAATTTTTAAACGAGTTTAAATTTGAATAAATTTTTAGATTTATTTAGAGAAAAAGTCTTACAAATTCAGCTCAAATTCAATAAACTCGACTCGTTTATATACAAATATTTAAACTCAACTTGTTTTTAACTTGTTCAGATTCAATTCGTTTTGAACAATTTTGTAGATTTGATTAAAACAAAATTTTTAAACTCAAGTCACATTCAATTCAAACTCAATCGACTAATAACCCTAAATTGGTGGGTGGTGGTGGTGATGGCAGTAGTGGCAATGGCGTTGATTTCTCTCTCTCACTCATTCACCTTATGAATTGGGGTGAGGTGCGCTGAGTTTGTTCTATTCTCTCGATTGATTTGTGTGTGTAACAGAACACCAATAATGATATCTAGTTTTAGGGTATTTTGAGAATTTTATCTTCATATTATGATGCTATCATTAAATATAAACAGTTACATTAATGAATATTGATGGTAAAGATTTATGTATTCCATGAATACAAATTTAAAGGATCTAAAAGTAATATTTCAACTGCGAAGAGATTTATATGATTAAGTGATAAAATTAAAAAAGTTCAAATGTAAGCTATCATTAATTTTGATATAATATTCTCATTTTTTTTTGTTCGTATTCGTATACTTATTTCATTAATCTATTTTTCCATTAAATCAGACACTTTTGTTCCGTTTGATAGAAAACATAAAAAATAGGAAGGATGCAAAGTAGGAGAGATACACTCTCTATCATTCAAGAAAGGAAAATAGAAATGATACACTTTTTTTTTTTTTGTGTTTGGTTGGATGAATGAAAAATAAAAATGATTAATTTTATTTTTAATGCTAGTTAAGATTAGGGGTGATAATCGAGTCGTGTCGTATTAGATTCGTATTGAGTCATTACGGATTTGTGTCGAATATTAATCACACTTAACTCAATTCATTTAACTAATTATGTCGTGTCGAGTTGCGAGTTGGCATGTTTTTTTTGAATCCTATTCGTGTTGACCCACATAAATTTTGAATAAAAAATTTAAAGTTAATATTTTATTTTCACTTAATCGAAACCATGTTAATATTTTTTTCTACAAACTAAAAATTAACTTAAATAAATATAATAATAATAAGTAAAAAAATATCTTTTTTATATAATAATTATGTCAATACTTAATAAATAATTACAAATAATTAACATTTTATCTATAATGCTAGTTAAATATGTTAATTTTGTGTTATCATACAAATAAGAAAATAGAGAAAATATTTATTTTTAAATAAATGGGTTGATGATGTCAATTTTGAGTTTGATTGATTAAATTGAATATGAGTCTTTTATATTTCTTGTTCGCGTGTCAGGTTATTTTCAAGTGTGTCAAATTCGAACCGTGTTATCGTGTTAATTCAAAAATTTTTACCCCTAGTTAAGATGAAAAAATATTTTTTTAATTAATTTTTTTTTATATTTTTTTAAAATTTTAAAATATATATATATATATAAATGCATATTTTATTATTATATTTTTATATGAAATTAATGTACACATAATATATGTATATATAAAAAAAATATATATGTATAATAAAGTAACTTACAATTCAAATTTCAAAAGATAAACAAAATAATTTTTGTTATTCTCGGTTGAGATCACTTTAAATTTTATTTTAAAGTTAATATAATAACTAATATTAACACCCTAAATTTAATAGGAAAAATAAGCCTCTAAGTGTAAATTTGAAGTAACTTTTAAAAAATATTTTTAGAAATTATTTTTCATAAATACTTTATAATAAAATAGTGCTTGAAACTGCTCCACCGCTACCTTTATCATCACCACCACTACCATCGTCCCCACCACCACCATTGCCGCAACAGCCACCACTGCGTCCGCCACCATTGTCGCCACTGCTACCACCCCCGGCACCACTACCCCCATCGCCAACCCCACCCCAACCCCCTACCCTCACCACTATTGTTATTGCCGCCACCCCCCACCACCATTGTTGCCATCGCCGTCACCTCCACCACGATCATTGTCACCAACCACAATTATCACCGTCTCCTACTATCACCACTACTGTCCACCACCTCTCACCCCCTATTACAAACTAATGCTTAAATTCTTTTATCTCTTCTTTATGTTTGTAATTTGATTTTAGGTATGAATACAAATATGTTTATTGTTTACCATTTTTTATTATTATGTACCTTCAGGCACTGACAGTAACTAGTTTAAATAATAAAATAGTTTACAATTCAAATTTTAAATGATAAAAAAATAATTTTTACTTTTCGCGGTTCAGATCGTTTTAAATTTTACTTTAAAATTAATATAATGACTAATATTAATATTCTAAATTTAATAGAAAAAATATACACCTCAGAGTGTATTTTGAGTGACTTTTTAAAAATATTTTTTAAAATTATTCATCATAAATACTTAAAAAAAATAGTGTTTGAAACCGTCAAACTACTACCACTACCTCTACCCCCACCATTGCCATCGTTACCGTCACCACCACCATTGCCACCATGGTCATTGCTACCCACCATAACCATCACCGTCTCTTACCACCACCATTGTTGCCCACCACCTTTCACCCTACTACAATCAATGCTTAAATTTATTTATCTCTTTTCTATATTTGTGATTTAATTTTGGATATAAATACAAGTATGTTTATTGTTTACTATTTTTTATAATTCTGTACCTTCGAACACAGACAATAACTAATAAATAAATAAGATAATTTTCAACACAAATAACTAACTTCTCATTTACTTTCTTTCTGATTTTGAAGGAATTGATTTTAGTGATTAATAAATAAAACATCATGGGAAAGAAAAAAATAAGAAGGATAAAATAAATTGATAGATTGATTTTCCTTATTATCCTCCGTTTGATATGATGAAAAAAATGGAAGAATGAAAAATTAGAAGGATAAATAAAACATCATTTCTGGTAAGGAAGAAAAATAGGACAGATGAAAAAGTGAATAAATTAACTTTCTTTCTAACTCACCTGAATCAATCTCTTTAAAATCAGAAAGAAAATAGATGAAAAATTAATTATTTGTACTGAGATATATCTTATTTGTCTATATATTTACATTAATTTCATATAAAAATATAATAATAAAATATATATTTATATATATTTTAAAAAAAATTAAAATAAATTTTAAAATTAAAATTAAAATTTAAAATTTAAAAAAAATTATTTTTTTCACCTTAATTAGGAATAAAAAATTTTGATTCAACAAAATGACATGATTTGAATTTGATATAAATTTTATGACACGAACTTGATTAATTCGAATACAAAAATAAACAGGTCAGTTTATAACTCGACACGACACAATTAATTAAATAAATTGAATTAAATGTAACCAATATTCAACACAAATTCGTAATAATTCAACACAAATCTAACACACACATGACTTGATTGAGACCGCTAATCTTAGCCGGCAAAAATTATTCATGTTTAAGTATAAATTCGACCAGATATAGAAGATAGAGCTTCTTTACCATTCCCTACAAAGCATTACATATATAGAAGATAGAGCTTCTTTACCATTCCCTACAAAGCATTACATATGACAAACTGAGACCCGACAAACACCCACAAAAATCATTGTTAAGAAATAAAAGCTTTTAAACAAACAATACTTGCATAGAATATTGTAATACATATTTACAATAATGAGTTAGATCTATTACATGTAGCAATACTATATAATTATATCTAGACAACCTTGAATAAGCAAGGGAGAATCTATGTTCTGCTATCCCCAAAAAAGAGATTCTACTCTTCATCCCATCATATATTTTAATTCCTTTACCAATACTATTAAATATTCACAGAAGTGTCACTTTCTGCTTTAAAAAGCAATGTTCCATTCTTCTCTCTCTCTCTTTCTCTTCCACTCCGAGAGAGAGACGTAGGGAGGGAGAGAGAGAGATAGAGAGCACCACCCATACCATACCGAGAAAATCACAACCACTTGCCATAAAATTTCTTCATAATTTAACTTTTTCCTTTTTGCACTTCACCATCTCAGAAACCAAAACAATCCGCATTTAAAACACCAAAAGAATTCGGGTCAACCCGATCCAACGGATTCTCCTTGCTTAATTTCTCAAACATCTTGGCCCTCACGTCCCTTCCTGACTCGACCCTCTCCATCACTTGCTCCTCCTCACAACCGTCCTTGTCCCGGAGATCAAAGTGACCAAATCCGAACCGGGTCATAGCCCGAGTCGGAGTGGAAGGTAGGCTACAGAATCCGGATCGGTTTATGGGTACTCTCAGCGACCCGACCCCCGAAGAACTTACCTGTAAGCCCCATGAAGATGGCATAGACTTGACCTTGTTCAGCTGTAAATGACGCAGAGAAACCACCATTTCGTCAATCGAGTTCGAACCCAATGACCGACTTAGTGAGTTCGTATACATTGGAGTCATCGGCGGAGACTCGGTCGACGGCGAAACCGATTCCGGCGACGAAATAAAAGTTAACCCCTTCTTACAAGAACCCTCCAAAGCCAACCTAAGAGGGGACCCATCGTATGATTCGTTTCTCGGACTCAGTCCATCGTATGACTCTGTTCTCGGACTCAGTACGCGGAGCTGGTCCGGCGAGTGAGCGAAGAAACAGACCCGCCTTCGACAGTTCAGCCCATCTTTACAGGGCTGCGTACGATAGCGAGATGGGTGGAGCCAACACTCAAATACGCCGTGGGCGAACTCACACGCGTCCCCTTTTACGCAGTTACCTCTGCGAAAGTCCGGACAAGCTGTGCCGGAGTAGTGGTACTTACGTGGGTCCCTCCGGCGAGCCTTCTCTCCGGGGTGAGCGTAAGGACAGTCCGTCCAGTCATGTGACCTCCCACGTGCGCAGTTTCGAACCTTGAACTCGAACATCCGGAAATGATCGCACCGGGAGAAGTCCACCGGCAGATCCAAATCATCACCTAAAACGTCGTCGTTGGAGTTGGAGTAGATGTCGAGGTCGTCTGTATTTGACGGGAGATAACGTGGGAGGGCCGTTAGAGAGTCTGGTGAGAGGAAACAAGAGTAGTCGTCGGCGTTATTGAAGTTGACGTTACCGTTAGGGCTAACGGAGAATAGATCGGCCGTTGGATGATCTGTGCAGGTCCATGGAGGGACGTGGACCATCGGATAGTGTTTTCTCTCTCCGATCATCATTTTTTGGTTGCTCTTTGAACTTACTGAAGGTGTGGTTTGGTTTGTATATAAAGTTATAAACTGCTTGAGTAGTGGGGGTTGATGAGTTAATATAACCATGGTTAGGTTAAAAGTGGGAGCATTTTACCTCTACGGCGGTTAAAGTAAATGAGAAATGATAGGATGACAGTGTAACAGGCAAAAGTCTCGTAGAATTCTGACACGATTACAATTGAGAAAGTATTTATTAGGGTTATTTATACTTTGCCCACTGAAAATATCAAAAATTTTAATTTATCTCTCCTACTTAAAAATATTTCACATTATACCCCTCAAATTTCATGACATCCAGTAATTTCACCTCATTAAATTTTTTATTTTTACAGGACTCAAGTTTTCAAAATTATAACTATACATGTTTTTAAATTATGATAAATTGTAGTTTCTCTCAAATTATTATTTGTTTGGTGAATTAATCTTACCAGGATTCTACAACTAATTCATTCAAGAATTTTGAATTTAAATTTTCTATTTATTAAAAATAAATAATATTATGATTACCATGTAAAAAAATAATTTTTATGGATTTTACACAAGTAAAAATCTTAATCTTAGTAATAGCTTAACGAGTAACTCCCCGTCAAAAATAAAAGTCCAGTTACGTCACCATTTAACCCTCTGTCAAAAATAGAAATATGGTCTATATTTAGGAGTGCTCAAATTTTCGATTGTTCGTAAATTTTGACCCATTCTACTNTTTTACACAAGTAAAAATCTTAATCTTAGTAATAGCTTAACGAGTAACTCCCCGTCGAAAATAAAAGTCCAGTTACGTCACCATTTAACCCTCTGTCAAAAAAAGAAATATGGTCTATATTTAAGAGTGCTCAAATTTTCGATTACTCGTAAATTTTGACCCATTCTATTNCCAGGATTCTACAACTAATTCATTCAAGAATTTTGAATTTAAATTTTCTATTTATTAAAAATAAATAATATTATGATTACCATGTAAAAAAATAATTTTTATGGATTTTACACAAGTAAAAATCTTAATCTTAGTAATAGCTTAACGAGTAACTCCCCGTCAAAAATAAAAGTCCAGTTACGTCACCATTTAACCCTCTGTCAAAAATAGAAATATGGTCTATATTTAGGAGTGCTCAAATTTTCGATTGTTCGTAAATTTTGACCCATTCTACTTTGTTGATCGACTATCCAAAGAATCAGATAGGTCAACAGAAGATTTTTTAATATTTCACAAAAAATCTAGTATGAATACGTAATACATACAAAATTTTTGTATTTTTATCCAAAGAATCGAATTTATTATTTTTTTTAGTGTTATGGTTTATTGTATTATTTAATTGATAGANGGTCAACAGAAGATTTTTTAATATTTCACAAAAAATCTAGTATGAATACGTAATACCTACAAAATTTTTGTATTTTTATCCTTGAACTTATATATGTTAATTCTTAAAAATTAAAATTCAAAAATCTAGAAATCCTGATATTATATTGATATTTATGGTTTTCTTGTGCCTTATTGTAATTGTTTATGTATTATCGAATTTATTATTTTTTTTAGTGTTATGGTTTATTGTATTATTTAATTGATAGAGGTTATCTAATTAAATTATTAAAATGATCAAAAAATTAGTAACTAAAAAAAATGTGTTCACCCAACTTACTATCTGATTATTTTGGATGAAATTTAGGTAAAAATAGTATAATTGATAGGATATGATAGACAAAAAAAAAACTCTTTCGTAAAATATCATGTCAATGTTTCACAAAATATTTACTCANACTAAAAAAAATGTGTTCACCCAACTTACTATCTGATTATTTTGGATGAAATTTAGATAAGAATAGTATAATTGATAGGATATGATAGACCAAAAAAAAACTCTTTCGTAAAATATCATGTCAATATTTCACAAAATATTTACTCATGATGATGTAGGCATGTCAAGATTAAAAAAAAAATGTAGGTATGCCAGGATTCAAAAACAAATGTAGGCAAGTTAGGCTCGATCTCTGGTTTGGCCTATATCATCCATCATAAATAAATGTAGCATGAAACAATACAATCAAAGCTATAAATAATTGGCCCCAATAATAGAATGGTGTGGGTAAAAAAGTAATTGACAATTTTAATAAGAGAAACTAAGGGGACACGTAGAGGGTGAGTCATTACTTGGCATTGAAGAAGCCATGTGATGCCGGGTTTTTTTTTTTTTTTGATTCAATAGTTAATGGTCAAAGTTCCGACTAATTTATTTTTTAATTTAGTCAAAGCCCAATTATCTATTTTAAGAATAACTTAAGTAATAACACATACAAACTGTAAATTCAAATAATCTAGAGTTTAAGTCCTGACAATTTATTGAAATTAAATTATAAGAAATTTATTTCTCATAATTATCCTAATTTCAATATGAATAACTTGCCTTCGATTGAATTGAAGAAAAAATTAATCAAAATATATATAAATTAACTCAAATATCTATGACAAATGAAAAAAAAAAAAAATCATACCATCCCATGTGCTGCGGATCTTCCGCGAGAGTAGCATATAAAACTTTAATGACTTTAGCTGAAGCCTTTTGGAAATTTGACTGAAACACAAAACAAAGTTCCAAGGAGTTTTTTTTGTTAATTGTTTCTTAAATACTTGTAGGTTCTAGACCCTACTACGTGTCCTCAATCTCTGGACCTCTGATTGCGGAATGTACGGTATACCAAAGTTGTTTCTCACTACTCATCTCCTAGCTTGACACGACCCATTGTACCTATTAAACTAAATTTTGAGGCAGTGCTTACATTATTAGTACAAGCTAGGTGCTGTCAAGGGAAGAAAGCTATCTTCTTCTTGTGCATAACCCATTTTATTTAAGAGCTTTAGAAACTTGATCTTGATCCTTCACCACCTCAACTTGGCCTGCAACAGAACTCTATAGGGAAAAGTTTAATAAAAATGAATGGAGCATGATTGTGGGAGAGACGGAGATCTTGTTGATGAGGGAGAGGTAGTAATGTTTGAAGTTTTACCTCATATTTTTAGGTGAGAACTTTAATATAGACTGTCATAGCCAAACTTTCACTAATCCATGCGACCACAAACAATTAACGCAATTAACATCTATGAACTACTAAATGCCCGTACCTAAATACATAAACTAATGTCATGCTACTATAATAAATATGAGTCAACGTAAATTTGACAAATTATTATGTCATTAAATTAAGTTAGTCACATATAATATTCTTGTGGGATATCAAATAATAATTACATTATTTTCTGATTTAATAGATTGTGTTTTTACCACATGTTTTCTTAATAAGAAGCAACTCTATTAGCTTATCGACTTAGGTGGTTTAAACATATCTCGGCCCCATGACATTGTGACTTTGTCAAGCCCACAGTTCTCACTATAGATACTCAAGTCGGTGTTGAGGCTAGGGTTTTGATAGTCTGGATTTTCTTTGAAAAACTGTCAAATTGTACAAAATAGAGTGACGATTAATAAATAAAATTAGTGCCTTTTGGGCACCATTGAATGTTAATGACGATTTTTAGATTTTTTATTTTTTTAAATCCTTCTTCTATGTAGCGTTTGTTTAATATTTTGCAATAGTTTCTCTTTTAGTAGACTCAACTATGTATATTAATGAAGAAATGAATGGTGAACTCTTTCTTTCACTAATAACTCCAAGAAGTTTCTTAATGTCAATATTTTCTGTTTCGTCAAAGCCCTGAACCTGTGGTCCTCCTTTGAGTGTGAGTTCAATTGGACCAATTTGTCAAGTTAAGATCAACGTATATACGTAGAAGTAAGAATGGTGCATCGCTTATTTTTTGTTCTCGCTCAGGAGCCAAAATGAACTTTTTTTGTTCAAGTAATATGCACATATAAGTATATATATAATATATTCCTTAGATATTAAGATTGATGGAAATACCTTTTACAACCTACTATGCATTCAATATTTGATGAAATTATATTATTGCTTGAAAAATCTCTTAAGAAAGGCGTTAACAAACATTACACATTAGAGAATTTGTGAGAAAAACAAGAACATTTTATAGAGAAAGTTTACCCAGTGATGAACGATGGACTCACTAAAGGCACATCCAAGTGGGAATGTGTCGCCTTAAAAATTGGATTCACGACGTAACCACGAAGGAAAAAGACGTGTGATTTTGAAGTTTTTTTTTTTTTTTTTGCAATAAAAAAAATAAAAATTTCATGCACAATTCAAATATAGATGAATTGAGAAACATCAGACGTACCAACCAAACACCATTGAGTATAAGGTATTGATTGTCCGTTTAGAAAAAATTGTAGACTCTGATTCTGAATTGGATAAAATGCTAACCTAAGGCCTGCAAGAAGAACTTCTTCTGAATTAGTGCTCAGTACGCCAAACTTCAATGATGACGATGATGATTTGAGAGTGGCCTTTTTTGCTTCCTCATCAAGTGGATTACAAGACATGTCTGGAATAAGAAGGTTATGCTTGTTGGAAAAATAATAATAAATATGACTTTTCATGTTTTATGAGTTATTTTTATACATTTAGTTTTTTGTATTAGTGGGAGACAAAGTAATTGTGGTATTTTAATTCTCCAAGTAATGAAGGAGTGACGTCTTTATTATTTTTATTATTGCATTATATAGTGGGGTTATTTTGTATATCATGTGTTATATATAAGAGTCTATATATATCTTATGTAATACATTCATTTGAATATGAGTGAATTG
Organism: Ilex paraguariensis; assembly: GCA_963454935.2. Taxonomy (NCBI): domain Eukaryota; kingdom Viridiplantae; phylum Streptophyta; class Magnoliopsida; order Aquifoliales; family Aquifoliaceae; genus Ilex; species Ilex paraguariensis. The sequence goes on from CAUOFW020002292.1 coordinate 468,279, forward strand.
CAAGAATTTTTCCTATTTTCAATAGTCTTTTCTATTATTTTTTCTAAATGTGTGATAGTCCTCTAGATTCCAACAAAATGGTATAAGAGCTAGGCTTGAATGTTGAAAAAGAGAGAGTGAGAGAAAGATGGTGAACACAATACTTCCATTTCAAATGCCCTAATTCACCAAAAAAAACTATGAGAATTGGTGTATCCCTATGAAGGCAATTCTTGGATCTCAAGACTTATGGGAGATTGTAACAATTGTTTACACAACACTGCAAGATGAAGCTTCCTTAAGTCAAGTCCAAAAGGAAGTCTTGCAAGCTACAAAGAAGAAAGATCTAAAGGCTCTTTCACTCATCCATCAATTGCTTGGATAATACTATGTTACATAAGGTTTCTAGTGCAACCACATCCAAACAAACATGGGATGTTCTGAAAATCGCTCATAATAGAGTGGAAAAAGTCAAGAAAGTTTGCCTCCAACTCTACGAGGTGAATTTGAGGCTTTACGTATGAAGGAATTCGAATTAATTTCAGATTATTTCACAAAAATCTTGGTGGTTGTGAATAATTTGAGAACTTATGGTGATGATCACTATGATGATACCCGGGTGATAGAAAAAATCATCTGTTCATTGGACTCCAAGTTTGACGACATTGTTGTAGCCATTGAAGAGTCTAAAAATTTAGACATAATGATGATTGACAAACTCATGGGATTGTTGTTAGCCCATGAAGAACGGCTAGGCAAGAAGAAGCAAGAGTCGTTGGAACAAGTGTAACAATCCAAGCTTTTTTTCAAAGAAAAAGAAAGAAGGCAAGATGGAAGTCAAAGAGGTAGAGTGCTTGGACATGGATGTGGAGGTCGTGGTGGACATGGTTGAGGTAGAGGAGAAAACTTTGGCCAAAATGCGTCCAACAAAAAAGAAAGAGGTCAAGAATCACATAGTGAAAGAGAACGTGAAAGAGACAACAATTTAAAGCCTTATGGAGAGAGGTATGACAAATCTCATATTCAATGTTATAATTATCATCGATATGACCATTTTGTTTCCGAATGTAGAAATAATTTTGTGGAAGAAAGAGCACACTTTGTTGAAGACAAAGTTGAAGATGTAGAGCCGACCTTATTGTTGGCATACAAAGAAGAACAAAAGGGAGGCAAGAACGTGTTGTACATTGACTCCGGTGCTAGTAATCATATGTGTGAAAATAAAAAGATGTTTGTAGAGCTTGATAAATTGGTAAGTAGAAAAGTCACTTTTGGAGATTCTTCTCAAATTTCAGTAATGGGAAGAGATAATATTTTAATTTGTTTGAAGGATAGAATGCACCAAATTATTTATAATATTTTTTATGTGCCAAACATGAAAAATAATATTTTGAACTTAGGACAAGCTTTAGAAAAAGGTTATGATATTTACATGAAAAATCATAATCTTTCAATAAGATTTGGAAACGGGAATTTGGTTGTCAAAGTGCCGATGACAAGAAATATAATATTTTTGTTAAATATTCAAAGTGATGTGACAAAATGGTTGAAAGCATTTGTTAAAGATTCTTCTTAGTTATGACACTTGAGATTTAGACACTTAAATTTTGGAGGACTAACCTTGTTGTCTAGAAAGAAGATGATGAAATGATTGCCTTCTATCAACCACCCAGATCAACTTTGTGAAGAATGTCTAATTGGAAAGTAAGCTAGAAAGAGCTTTTCCAAAGAATCTATTTCAAGAGTAACACTTGAGATAGTTGTGAATGAAAAGGGATACTCAAATTAAGAGTAGAACCCCGTATATATATCCAAAAATAATACAGAGTGACTTAAACATCATTGTAGTTTAGGCAAAATATAAAAATCATAGTAAGGGTAAAAAAGGGAAAAGAAATCCTAATAAACCTAGACTATCTATACTCCAACACTCCCCCTCAAGCTAGGCGCAAAAATGTCAACTAAGCCAAGCTTGACAACGGAGTCCCGAAGAATAGACAGAGTGACAGGTTTGGTAAAAACATCCGCAACTTGATCACTGGTCCCCACAAACGATGGAGTAACAAGACCACTGCTGACCTTCTCCCGAAGAAAGTGAACATCGATCTCTATATGCTTCGTTCTCTCATGTAGTACAGAGTCAGAAGCGAGCTGAATAGCAGATTGATTATCACAATATAATGTGGATGGAGAGGTCACTGAAAAACCCAACTCGTCAAGAATCGATCGTAGCCAGATAATCTCACATGTGCCAAGTGCCAATGCCCGATACTCTGCCTCTGCGGACGAGCGGGAGACAACTGCCTGCTTCTTGCTCTTCCAAGAGATAAGATGAGTCCCTCGAAAAGCACAGAAACCCGTAGTAGATCGACCATCACATGCTCCCCCATAATCTGAATCTGAATAACAGGCTAGAGAACCGGTCTGAGATCCTGATGCATAAAACAACCCAAGTCCAGGACAAGACTTGAGGTACCGAAGAATATGATAAACTGCATCAAGATGAGGCTGACATGGCCTATGCATGAACTGACTAACTCGGCTGACTGCGAATGAAATGTCCGGCCTAGTATTGGCTAAGTAGATAAGTCTACCTACCAATCTTTGATAAACTGTCGGATCTTTCAACTCCTCACCTTCAGCAGTAAGCTTCAGGTTTGGAATCATAGGTGATGATGCCGGTTTGCACCCCAACATCCCAGTGTCTGAAAGAAGATCCAAAACATACTTTCTCTGAGAAAGAACAATACCTCTGCTTCTACGGGCAACCTCAATCCCAAGAAAGTATCGCAGAAATCCAAGATCCTTCACATCGAAGGCCTTCCCAAGGTCTATCTTGACCTGCGCAGTCCCAGAAACATCATCACCAGTAATAATAATATCATCAACATATACCAGAAGGATGACACACTGTCCAGAAGTATTCCGTCGAATAAAGCAGGTATGATCAGAATGACACCTGGTGAACCCCAATCGTATGACTACATCACTGAAGCGAGAGAACCAGGCTCGTGGCGACTGTTTCAGTCCATAAAGAGACTTACGCAGTCGACATACCTTTCCAGCATACTCCCCCTCACCACGAAAGCCCGGTGGTGCATCCATATAAATAATCTCGTCCAGATCACCGTGAAGAAACGCATTCTTCACATCTAATTGATGAAGAGGCCAAGAGTACTCCGCAGCCAGAGAAATAATTAACCGAACAGTAGTCAATTTTGCCACGGGGGCAAATGTAGCACCAAAGTCACGACCTGGTACCTGAGTAAAGCCCTTCGCCACAAGTCTAGCCTTGTAACGATCAATAGTACCATCTGCCAGAAACTTCAGGGTGTAAACCCAGCGACAGCCAACAGGCTTCACCCCTGAAGGTAAGGAGACAAGATCCCATGTATGATTACGCTGAAGAGCGTCCATCTCTGTCTGCATGGCAAGAACCCACTGGGGCTCCCGCATAGCTTCCGAAATAGAGCGAGGAACCAGCGTATCTGATAAGGCCATAGTATAAGCTCGAAATGTGGGAGACAGATTACCATAAGAAACATAAGCAGAGATCGGATATAAAATCTTGGCGGTCCAACCATATCGATCAACTGGACGGCGATCACGCCTTGGATAACGACGCCCTAAATCACCATCCTCTACTGATAATATCTTATCAGGTAAAGTAACTGGCTCAGCACCTGTAATCTCATCAGTACTAACAACAGGTGCATCAATATGCTCAACAAACTGAGAAGTATTACCTGCATCGCCTGAGGTAGAGGGGATATCAGCAGGGTGATGAGAGCGAGGACAACGAGCATACACCTGCAAAGGAAGAGAGACTGGTAACTCTGTACTGACAGGGATGAGTGACTCCTTGGGAGGAAAAACGGATGACCCTGTAGGGATAGTGATCAATGACTCTGACTCTTGTGGTAATGGAAAATCAAAGGGAGTATCATCAACTGGAGGGGCAGACAAAGGACTGAAAGGAAAATAAGGAATATGCTCAAGAAAGGTAACATCTAGACTGTGATACATACGACGCCTAATAGGATCATAACATCGATACCCCTTAGATTGATGACAATAGCCCACAAAGATACAACGAATCGCTTTATCATCAAGTTTATGACGAGTAGGAGACCGATCCTGAACAAAACATGTGCATCCAAAAACACGAGGGGGGACCGGAAAAAGTGTCCGCTCAGGAAATAAGACCTGTAAGGGAGCCTTATGCTGAAGAACACGACTCGGCGTACGATTGCACAGAAAGGTAGAAGTCAAAACAGCAAAATGCCAATAAGATTTTGGTACCCTCATGCCTCTAAGCAGACAACGTACCATCCCTATCAAACTCCTATTTTTCCTCTCAGCAACACCATTTTGCTCAGGAGTATATGGACAAGTGAGTTGCTGAAGGATACCCTGAGAAGAAAGGTGAGACACTAAAGCATCAGACACATATTCTTTGGCATTATCCGAACGAAGAGCACGAACAATGACATCGAATTGTGTCTTAATCATCTGTAAAAACTGAGTGATTATAGGGAGCACATCAGACTTCCTATGCAAAAGGTAGACCCAAGTACAACGGGTATGATCATCTATAAATGTCACATAATATCTGGCACCTGACAGAGCAGTAACGGGAGAGGGTCCCCAAATATCAGAGTGTATTAGGTCAAATGGCTTGGGTGACTGGTGCATGCGAGGAATATAATTGGCCCTAACATGTTTTGATAGGGAACAGATAACGCAATCAAGTTTACCACCAACACAAGCATTACTCAAAGCAGGAAACAACATACATAAATATTTAAAATTTGTATGTCCAAAACGGTCATGCCACAATTGAACAGTTTGTGACGAAAAATCATAACGACAACTACTAGGTAAAATACTAGCATGCAAGCTAGGAACAGAAAAAGACAAAGCAGGTGCAGGTGAAGGAATTGGTGAAACTGGAGATGGATTGCCAAGATAATACAGTCCATCTTTCTCATGTCCCTTGATAATAATCCTCCTGGTACTCAGGTCCTGCAAATAACACGAATCAGATAAGAATACAACCGCACAGTGAAAATCTCTGGCTAACTGATGTACAGATAATAGATTCATGGCCAACTTTGGCGCATGAAAAACCGAATGTAATGTAAGGCCATCTGGGAGACGGACTGTACCCCTACTAACAATAGGGGCATGTGTTCCATCTGCTAACTGAACCTGTGTATGTAACGGCTCGTCAAAAGTGGTGAAGTGATGGGCCTCACCTGTCATGTGACCATTCGCACCCGAGTCCAACATCCAAAGGGGAGATGAACTGGCACAAGCGTGAAAGGCACGAGATATACCTGTAGTGGTGACAGCAGCAGTAGTCAGACTCTGAGAAGTCAGAGCAGACATAAGTATATCTAATCGGGAAGTGATAGCATCCATATCACTTTGCCAAGGAGGAGCAGTAGCAGGAGTGGCGGTAGTGGGCGGTGGTACCTCAGCAATAGCAACAGTACGGCTGCGAGAAGGTGGCTTAAGCTCTGGATGGAGCTTCCAGCAAGTAGCCCTGAGATGTCCTGGTCGGCCACAATAATCACATTGACGGGAATCCCCCCGTCTGCGCTGATCTGGGGCGCCCTGACGGCGCTGGTCTGAGCGTTGCCCATCCCTGACTAAGGATCCTGAACGGGACCCTACAGCAGCTGCAAGGGCCATCTGGTCAATCGAAGGAGTCAAAGCTGCAACTGGAAGTGATGCAATACGGACTCGACGCTCATGCTGCTCAATCATCCCATACACCTCATAAAGAGAAGGAAGTGTCAACATCGACAAGATCTGAGAACGAGGTCCCTCAAACTCATCACGAAGCCCCATAAGGAACTTGTGAATCCTATCCTCCTGCTCTCGAGTATGCAAGAATGCTGCTCCCTCGGGCTCTATCTTCGGAATAGCAGCAAGAGGACGTAGAGACTCATACTCAAGCCAGCGCTGGGTCAAATAGCCATAATAATCCTGAACGGTCATATCTCCCTGCCGAGCATATGAGAGCTCCTGAGAAAGCTCATAAACACGAACTCCCCGTCCTGACTGAGAATACATCTCTGATAATGCGCTCCATAGCTTCGGAACAGAGCTATGAAACTGGTGGATCCTGCAAACAGAGGGCTCCATTGAGCCAAATAACCATCCAAGAATGGCACAGTTTTCAGAGAACCATGCAGAATATCCAGGGTCGGCATCAGCTGGCTTTGGGTGAGATCCCGTCAGCCAACCAAGCTTCCCTACACGGCCTAAGAAAAGCTGGAATGAGCGTGACCACTCAGCGAAGTTACGACCATTCAACAATTGTGCCGTAACTTTTTGAGAGATCATGCCCGGTAATGCTGGTAATGCAACTGTGCTAGTAGGCACTGTATACTGGTCAAACATAAAAGTGGAAGTACCCATAGATGTCTCAACGGTAGAGGTGTCAACAGTAGGGTTCTCAAGTCCCTCAGTAGTAGCCATATCAACAACAATACTAGGGCACCCGTGACAGAAAAATAACTCTAAGATAAATAGAGGAATAAAATAAGGGAGAACAATATACCTTCAGTCGAACAGTAGCGACAAATAAGGAAGGTCCAAAAAACTCCCAAATAATCAAGTCACGGTGCCCAGAAATCCAAAATATATAAATAAGTGATCTACTGCATCAAGAGCAAATCAACAACCCCTCATAAAAAAAAATCCTAGATATAACAGTGAGTTGGGTTTATTGGTTGGCAGTGGGCTGAGTTACCAACTTGAGAATTGTTTTGGGTTGGTTTTAATATGTTGGTGGGGGTGTATGTGGGTTATGGATTTAATATGTCGGCTGGGCTGGGCTGTGTTGGATTGGCTGGGCTGGGCTGTGTTGGGTTTATTGGCTGGGCTGGGCTGTGTTGGGTTTACTGGTATATGTTGGTTGTCGGTGGAGTTTGATGTAGGATTTTCGCTTCAGTCGGTGTTTCGCTTCAGTCGGTGGACTGATTCGGTGAACGGTCAGTTGTCGGTGCTCGGTGCTTTATGGTGATCGGTGATGTTGATGTTGGTTGTCGGTGGAGTTTGTCGGTGCTTTATGGTGTCGGTGCTCGGTGTAGGATTTTCGCTTCAGTCGGTGGACTGATTCGGTGAACGGTCAGTTGTCGGTGCTCGGTGCTTTATGGTGATCGGTGATGTTGATGTTGGTTGTCGGTGGAGTTTGATGGTATGCTAATCAGTGACAGTGGCTGGTCGGTGATACTATGGTGATACTATGGTTGGTCGGTGATACTATTCACTGCTGAAGGTGATTGTGGCTGGTCGGTGATGTGGCTGCTAAGTATGCTGGAGGTTAGGGTTAGGGTTAGTGTTTTAGGTTTGGCTTTGATACCAACTTGAGATAGTTGTGAATGAAAAGGGATACTCAAATTAAGAGTAGAACCCCGTATATATATCCAAAAATAATACAGAGTGACTTAAACATCCTTGTAGTTTAGGCAAAATATAAAAATCATAGTAAGGGTAAAAAAGGGAAAAGAAATCCTAATAAACCTAGACTATCTATACTCCAACAGTAACCAAACCACTTCAACTTGTTCACTTGGATGTTTACAGCCTTATAGACCCACCATCATTTGGTAAGAACCGGTATTTTCGTCTCTTTATTGATGATTTTAGTTGAAAATGTGGGTTTATTTTCTAAAACAAAAATCGAAGGTATATGGTGTTTTGAAAAGGTTTAAGACTTTGATTGAAAAATAAAGTGGGTATGAAGTTAAGGCAATTAGATCCGATAGAGGAGGTGAATTCACATCAAATGAATTCAAATTTTTTTGTAAAAAAAATGGANAAAGATGTTTGTAGAGCTTGATAAATTGGTAAGTAGAAAAGTCACTTTTGGAGATTCTTCTCAAATTTCAGTAATGGGAAGAGATAATATTTTAATTTGTTTGAAGGATAGAATGCACCAAATTATTTCTAATATTTTTTATGTGCCAAACATGAAAAATAATATTTTGAACTTAGGACAAGCTTTAGAAAAAGGTTATGATATTTACATGAAAAATCATAATCTTTCAATAAGATTTGGAAACGGGAATTTGGTTGTCAAAGTGCCGATGACAAGAAATATAATATTTTTGTTAAATATTCAAAGTGATGTGACAAAATGGTTGAAAGCATTTGTTAAAGATTCTTCTTAGTTATGACACTTGAGATTTAGACACTTAAATTTCGGAGGACTAACCTTGTTGTCTAGAAAGAAGATGATGAAATGATTGCCTTCTATCAACCACCCAGATAAACTTTGTGAAGAATGTCTAATTGGAAAGTAAGCTAGAAAGAGCTTTTCCAAAGAATCTATTTCAAGAGTAACCAAACCACTTCAACTTGTTCACTTGGATGTTTGCAGCTTTATAGACCCACCATCATTTGGTAAGAACCGGTATTTTCGTCTCTTTATTGATGATTTTAGTTGAAAACGTGGGTTTATTTTCTAAAACAAAAATCGAAGGTATATGGTGTTTTGAAAAGGTTTAAGACTTTGATTGAAAAATAAAGTGGGTATAAAGTTAAGGCAATTAGATCAGATAGAGGAGGTGAATTCACATCAAATGAATTCAAAAATTTTTGTAAAAAAAATAAAACTTAGCATCCTCTAACGGTTCCAAGATCACCACAACAAAATTGTGTTGCTGAAAGGAAGAATCGAACCATTCTTAACATGGCTCAGAATATGTTGATGAGTAAAAAAATGTCCAAGGAGTTTTGTGCGGAAGCGATTGATTGTTTCATTTACATGTTAAATCGGTGTACCACTAGAAGTGTACAAGACAAAACACCACAAGAAGCATAGGGAGGAATCAAACCAAATGTTTATCATTTGTGGGTCTTTGGAAGTGTATGCTATGCACATGTGCTGGATGAGAAACGAACCAAACTAGATGACAAGAGTGAAAAGTTTGTCTTCATTGGCTATAATTCAAGAAACAAATGTGACAAGCTTTACAACCCAAGCAATGACAAGATAATCATTAGTAGAGATATTGAGTTTGATGAAGAAGATGAATGAGATTGGAACACTCTACAATAAGAATATGATTTTTTTCCATTCTTTGAAAAAGAGGAGGAGCCCAATGAGATCATGGAGCTGTTCATTTATTCTCCTCCACCATCGCCACCATTACCCACCAATGTGCAAGCATCTCTATCATCATCCGAAACAAGTTCAAGTGAAAGATCACTTTGCATGAGGAGTCTTCGAGAAATCTATGAAGAAACCGAAGAGATAACTCAAAGATTTAATCATCTAACACTATTTTGTCTATTTGTCAATTGTGATCCCATAGGCTATGAGAAAGCGGCATAAGACAAGAAATGAAGGAGTGTCATGAATGAAGAAATTGAAGCTATTGAAAAAAATGGAACATGAGAACTTGCCACACTTCCTAGAGGAGAAAAAGGCATTAGAGTGAAGTAGGCGTACAAGATAAAGAAAAATGTCAAAGGTGAAATGGAAAGGTACAAAGCAAGGTTTGTTGCAAAAGGCTACGGTCAAAAATCAGGTGTTGACTATGATGAGGTATTTGCACCCGTTGTTCGTTTGTATATAATTAGATTGAATATTTCTTTAGCCGTTCTAAATGATTGAAAAATTCATCAAATGAATGTAAAGTCTGCTTTTTTAAATGGCTTTCTTGATGAAGAGGTTTGGGTTATGTCGTGAAGTGCAATTAGAGAAAGTCTAGAAATTAAAAAAGACATTGTATGGTTTGAAGCAAGCACCAAGGGCTTAGAGTAATAGATTTGACATGTACTTTCAAGTAAATAATTTTACCAAGTGTCCCCATGAACATGCTCTTTATGCAAAGGTGAATGATAATGGTGATATACTCTATGCTTGTTTGTATGTGGATGACTTGATCTGCACAGAAAATTGTTCAAGAATGTTTAAAGATTTCAAGAGAGCAATGACTAAAGAATTTGAGATGACCGACATTGGGCTTATGTCATACTACATTGGAATTGAAGTGAAGCAAATGAAGGAAGATATTTTCATCTCTCAAGAAGGTTATGCTAAAGTAATTTTGGCAAAGTTCAAGATGCAAGATTGTAAGTCAGTATGCACACCCGTTAAATGTGGTGTAAAATTGTCAAAATATGAAGATGGAGAACATGTGGATTCCACCCATTTCAAGAGACTAATGGGAAGCTTGAGGTACTTAACATGCACAAGGCCGAATATTCTTGTTGGTGTTGGTCTTGTAAGTCACTATATGGAAGCTCCTACCATAACTCATTCAAAGGTGGCGAAAAGAATTATTAGATACATCAAAGGTACACTTGATTATGAATTGATATATTCTTGTTCTAGCAATTCCAAGCTTGCAGATTATTGCGATAGTGATTGGGCCGGAGATATGAATGATAGAAAAAGTACTGCCGAGTATGTTTTCTTCATGGGAGATACCGCATTTGCTTGGGGTTCAAAGAAGCAATCCATTGTGACTCTTTCGACTTGTGAAACCGAGTATGTGGCGGCTACATCATGTGTTTGTTAAGCCATTTGGCTTAGAAATTTGTTGAAGGAACTTCATTTGCCTCAAGAAGAATTGACGAAGATCTTCATTGACAACAAGTCAGCACTAGCGTTGTCAAATAATCCGGTGTTTTATGATTGTAGTAAACATATTGACACAAGGTTCCATTTCATTAGAGAGTATGTGACCAAGAAAGAGGTGGAGCTCAATTTTGTGAAGTCTCAAGATCAAAGTGCCGATATTTTCACTAAGCCCCTCAAAGAGGATGTCTTTTATAAATTGAGAAGTTTGCTTAGAGTTAAGAATAAAAATCATGTTTAAAGGCAGTGGCGGATCCACAGTGGGGGCAGCTGCCCCCACTAGAATCTTAAAATTTTTTTGGGACTAAGTATAATTTTAAAAAATTTAGAATTTATTAGAGATTTGCCCTCACTGAATTTTTTTTAAAAGATTTAAGGGTAGTTATGTTATTTTGACAAAAATATGAGTCTCACTTGTAAATATCAATAAAAGATGATATCAAAAATTTGGACATTTAAAGATTAACTAATATGCTATGAAATAGGTTAGCCCTCTCATTTGTTTTATGTTTATACATTAAATTAAATTTAGGGCNCTGTGAACAAGTCTGAGGAGACTACAAAATCTGTGAACAATTGTTTGAAGATTGGAGAGGATGTAAGACAGAACGCTACAAGAACCCTCGAGACTTTACATCAGCAGGGTGAGCAAATCCATAGGACCCGCATGATGGCCTCAGACATGGACAAGGATTTGAGCAAAGTATGTTCATGGACGATTTTCGATGGAAATTCAAATTTTTACTCAATAATATGAGTAAAAATAAAAAATAAAAAACTTGATTTGTTATAAGCTTTTTTAATAGAGAAACTTAAATTTAAAAACAGAGAAACCTATTAAATGATAACAAATCAAATATAAAAGTGGATAAAATATGATTATTGGATCTTTAAAAGATTATGAAATTTCATTATTAAATATTTGGGTTTAAAAAAGAGTCTCCCTTAATTTGGATTTAAAAAAAGATTTTTTTTCATTTAATATGGGTATGAGTTTAATATTGGAGAAGTATTTTAGACTATTTTTATCTAAATTTAAATTTGAATACAAAAAGAGGTAAGGATGGATGATCCTCTTATGATTCATTATGTTTTTTAATTAGTGCGAAGGTAAACATTATTTGTTGGGGCTTTGGGATATTTTGGTATTTACAGAAAAGGTCAAAGAATAGCTAAAGAAGAAGACATAACTGAAATTCCTAGAGAGAAGTCCATCCTCATTATGCATATATACAGATTATATGAATATTTTCTCAGACAAAAACAGATTAGCCATTACTTCCAAAAAGAAAACCGAAAAAAAAAAAACAAGGGAAAAGGATCGAACATTGATGCAAAAATACATAGGAACACTGGAATCTATCAAGTACCAAAACACGAAAAACAGCAAATGAAACCGTACCACAAACATACAAAGAGAAGGAAAATAAATCAGAAGATCAAAGACAGAAAGATGTACCGATCAGGCTAATTAGTTACAACATAAACCCATCATTTCTTTAATTGCAGAAAACAATATCAAAATGCAAGCAAGATTGTCCCTGGTCACCACAACAGAAATTCGAAGTAAACCAATTCTAAGATAAATAAATCAGAATTTTTCAATAATTAAATAACCGTAATTTATTCCAAGATTCTAAACAACTAAATTCATAAGAATTCGAATCTTCAAACATCACTCAAGTTATGAGGTTTAATAACATCAAATATTTTACGTCGAAAATAGCAAATGCATGAAAAGGAGCACAGAAGGCCATGAAATACCAAGTGCTCATTGGGTAAGTAATAGAACCCAAAAGAGGCCAACCAGATACAACAGTAATGCTCTGTTTGGTATGATGAAAAATGGAAGAATAGAAAATTAGAAGAAGAATGAAAAGTTGAAAGGATAAATAAACAATCATATTTGGTAAGGAAGGAAAATAAGAAAGATGGAAAAGTAAATGGATTAATTTTCTTTCAAACTCACAAAAATCAATCCTTCCAAAATCGAAAGGAAAGTTGATGGAAACTTAATTAATTGGATTGAAATATATCTTATTTGTTTATATATTATGTATACATTAATTTCATATAAAAATACAATGATAAAATATTTTTTTCATTTTAACTAGGGGTGAAAATTTTTGACTCAACACGATGACACGACTCGAACTCGATATGAATTTTATCACACATACTTAATTATAACTTGACACAAACTTAAAAATGACCTGACATGCGAACAAAAAATATAAAAGGCTCATAAGTTTATGACTTAACACGAATTTGATATTACACGACTCGATTGTCACCCCTAATATTAGACAAAAAAAATTGGTTATTTTTATTTTCCATTTATTCAACCAAACACAAAAAAAGGAAAGTGTAGCATTCATACTTTTCATCCTTGAAAGATACAAAGTGTATCCCTCATACTTTTCATCCGTCCTACCAAACAGAGTATAAAAAAGATATAAATGAAATAATAAGATCCATTGGTAAGAGTAAATCAAAGATTGAAAACCAAAAGATAATCAAAGATATACATTAAATATTAATTAAAAATTAATTTAATTTAATAAAATATTAATTTGACGAGATTGAACTTCTATTTGAGGAAAACAAAATGTTAATTTAGTAAAATTGAAGAACAATATTTTTTTTCATTTGAATAGAATCTTAAATTGGTGAAATGGAGTGTTAATTTTATAATTTGATAAATTTCCCAAGTCTACTTGGCGTTTTAGTTAAAAGCCCGAGCATGTGTTCATCAACCCTATAAAAACATCCGCCTCTCTTTGCTCTTTCTGAAACATCCGCCTCTCTCTCTTTTTGAAACATCTCTCTCTCTCTCTCTCTCAGAGGAGCTCACTCACGCTGCAACCACCGAGATCGCCGCGGTACCAATTACCATTCATAAACCCGCCGCCGCCGCCGCCATCACTACCAAGCCCATAACCACCGCGGTCACCTCTCTGACCACCACCCCTGGGCTTGTCGATGAGGCTCCGTTGGGCAGGTGACATCGATGGCCTTGGTTTTTTCACGCTCATAATAAACCGAAATCCTACATCTTCGCCTTCATAGAGAGTTCGAAGGCCATCGGTTTTGATCTCCGATTGGGGAACGAAGAAATCTAAGCCTTCTTCGTAGGGTCTGATGAACCCATAGCCCTTCTGGTCGTTGAAGCGGACCACCTTGCCCAACTATCTAGGGTTTTCCTCCTCGAAAGATGTTCTGCCGCCATTGCCGGAGATGTTCTGTTCGCTCGGCTTTCTTTATCTGTTGCTTTCTCTAATTGTCCTAACTTGTTTGAAAGGTAAGTGGATTAAAGATTTCTGAAATATTTTGTTAGCTGTTGTTCCTTTTTTTTAGGGTTATTAATTGATCTTTTCCTATTAAATTAAATTCGTAGGGTTTTCTTATGTTCAATTGCTTTTAGTGCTTAAATATTTCTATTTTTTTGAAAACAGAATTAGTTGTTTACCTCTTATTCATATGTAAAATGCTGGTTTCTTATTCATTTGTTTTTGGTGATAAATTTTTTTTTTTTGAATTTCTTTTTGCTGATTGTTGTGTTTTTTGAATTTCTTTTCACTGATTATTTTGTTTCTTCAATTTCTTGTTGCTTATAATCTTGTTTCTTGAATTTCTTTTTGCTGATTTTTGTGTTTCTTGAATTTCTTTTTTGCTGATTTGTTTGTTTCTTGAATTGAGATTTGTGCCTTTTCCTCTCTTTTTTTTCTTCCAGAAGAGATGTTCTAGTCACTCTTAAAAAAAAAGATTAACAAATAGGTTCAATCGAACACTCTGGTTCAATTCTGTGGAATGATACAAGATATGCTGGGTAATGAATTCTACGTTGGTGCTTATAAGGTATTCTTTGTCTTATATCTCTCGATAAATTATCGCAGTCTTTCTGCAATTGAGTTTTGAGCCATTGAAATTGTGTGCCCTTTTGCCTTTTCTTGTAAAGGATGGAGCAACATGGAGAATCAACAAGTTTGCAGATGTTCCTCAATTTCCATGGGTTCTTCATCCGATTTGCGGATTTGGGAGCGGCCTTTGCTTTATTGTGTTCCTTTAAAACTAGAACTTTCCTTGCTCCTCTATTTTTTCCCCTGTTACCTCTTGTTCATCGTAGGCTTACAAAAAGGTTGTTTCCGTTGACTTGAGCATTGATGTTTGCAACTTGTTAGCATTGCTGATAGTTGGCTATGGACATGTTTTAAGAACTACAATGTGTCTTTCCAAGTAGTTGATGTTGTCAGTTAATTGTCACTAATGAGTAAAGCTTCTGCAGAGTTTGATGCTGACAATAGCATTGTATCATTTTGTTAATTGGCTCTCTCTGTTTCTAGGTTCAGGGGCAGAATTCACGGATTCAAACTTCTTTTGAAGCTATACGAGAAATCCATATTCCAATATTGCATCTCCATATGGGGAGAAAAGCCCGAGAGGGCTTCACAACTACTTGTGACATAGATATGCAGGTACTTTCAATCTCTTCTTCACTTCATTATATTCATGCATTCATTTTTCATTTAACTCAACTGCTCAAGAATCCTATGGGTTGAGAAGCCCTAAGACTACTGGTTATGTGAACTTTGCATCCATGCAGAGGCCAGGGCTATACTACTTTGTGCAAGATCTTTTAGGCTTAGATAGTACCTTAATTGCTTATATACACATGCACTCGTGTGGGCTTTTGCTATCTTTAGTTGGAGTTGCAAGCTCTCAGCCTACATATCTGACATATTGTGATTTAATGGAAGGTCATAGATCACGAGTTTGAGGGTTCCCAATTTACGAAAAAGATAGTAAGCAGAGATAATTTAATTGTCTGTGTTTTCTCTTTCTTTCATTTCTATTCTTGCACCCCTCTCCACTGTTTGTGCACTCCAGAGTTTTTGGGGCGGGGGGAGGCTGAGTGGAGTTCTTATATTCAAGGAGTCTTGTTCAAACCAAAAGGTAAGCTAAGTTCGTTAACATTTGTAAGTGGCGGTCATATTGTAATCATAAATAGTATCTTGTCATGGGAAGAGATGTTTATATTTAGTCTGATAGGTTTTTTGGGATGAGAAGTGCAGCCTGTTAATTATCTGGTTTAGGTTGCTAAATTGAATTTTAGTTGCAATGAACCACAAAATTTCCTTGATTGTGAATTTCAAAGAGTAAGGGGGCATTGTACATTAACAAATATAATTGTTGTAGAGTGCCCTCATGCCATAGTTATTGTTGTACTTGTAGTCAATCCTATAATTTTGAAAGCCTGTTTTGTGACTCAAAGTTGAATGTTCTAATCTTAAAAGAAGCTGCATTTTCCCATTTGCTTCTTCTGTAGTTAGGGAATAGTATTTAGGACTCTTGAGACCATTGAATTGTTACTTATCAAACTTTTACGATGTTCTCTAAAAACTTTCGTTTTTCTGAAAACTTCTCTCAAAATGGTGTAATGTGCATTGAATGGTTGGTGAAATCAAAACAACTACATTTTGAAGAAGATGGGAAATTTGGAGGAAGAGCAAATGTCACAAAAATGGAGAGGCAAAAAGTCAAGAGCTTTTGCAAGATGACATACACTAAAATGGAAATTAGACAGCTAAACTAGCTACATCACATCCTCTGCTCCACCTTTCACATCTACAAATGGAGAGGAAAAAAGCATACATGCATTAGGCTAACACAATTATTGCATGTTCAACAACCAGACAAATTAAACCATTGTATATATCGAATTAACAATTGGTGCTTTTATATATGCGTATAATCTGTTATAACTTGTAGCAAACAGACGACTTGGTTGGCAACAATCTGACCAAAAAGAAGAATAAAAAATCTCACACAACACAAAGAATCCTTAGAAATCTCAACAAATAAAGGGTCAAAATATAAACAAACAACAAATGGATCTAAATGTATAAGGTCTCAAAATCGAATCCATAACAGAAAAAACATAGAAAAGGGAGATCGGACACTTACATGCATTTTATCGAACACCTTGCATGTATTTAATTAGGAGGAGTATGATTTCACGTACTATAAAATGGATATGGCGGCATATATTCAATTGCTGATTTTCTCTGAGGGGAAATCAAATATTCTGCTTGCTGATCTAGTTCTGCCTTTCCAGCCATCCATCTTCGGTTGGTTCCTCTGAAGTTGTGGATGTAGAAACATTGAAAGCTTGGAGATGGTACCTTGCTGCACTTAGATGGTTGCCACATTCAATTGAGCCAGAAATGCAGAAGGTATGAATTAAGCTACTTTCATCTCTAGTACAAACTTTATATTTGCGGTGAGATGCAGTCATGTGTATGCTACGGAGTGGACACTTTTAAAATTTTTTAATACCCGGAAATGAGGTTTCTAGCCATCTCATCAAGTCAGACATTTTGACAAAATTTAAGACTTGGACGCGTTAATCTGAGTTACAGTGTTGGGACTTGAGGCAATACCAAATTTTTAGCTATTTATTGCCTTCACTTAGGTGTCCTAAATCATAATGGCAAATGGAATTCTCACCTTGCTTTTGGCTGAAACACTGCACCAATTTTGCTTGCTGAAGCACACCAATTTTTCACCAATGTTTTGGCCCATATGGTTTTCAACAAGGTTATATCATGTTATGGTATTCTGATAGAAATAGGTATGCAGCACGCAAAGGTCACATTAGGAATAGTCTTACTTCAGACATGATCTTATATGAAGATTAGAATCAAACATGGATTGAGATGTTATGATTACCCAAGTCTTTGCAATCAAGGCTATGTAAGCTGTGTTTAGTCTGATCAGATGGTTTCTCACGCAACATTGTTTTCTTTTTCACAGAATATATACCTTGACCTCTTAGTATTCTAATTCCCAATTCTATGGAGTTCCTCAACAAGTCAGTTTATCACCAAGAGTCATGCATATACACCCACATCCGTGTACAAAAATACGTGTTGTGTCTGTGTAATAGTGTGTTTTGGTGTGGTGTCTACTTTTTTTTAATGTATTATGTGTTTTTTTTTTGATGTAAGAGTCATGCATATACAACTAATGTCGAAGGTTGAAGATCCTACACCATGTTGATCCGGATACGGATGAATGATGGTGATTTTTGTCAATGGTAATTCAGGTTTAAGTGACACAACTGTACACCTACTTTTGAAGAGCATATAGGTTGATTTCTTGTATATCCACATGACTATTTCTTTTGGATATCTTTGAGTAGATGTTCTACCTTTCATTTTTAAATATTAATAATATATTTTCTTCGTAATTGTGGCAGTGGTTGAAATATTTCACTGTCGTTAGAAAACTTGATTTAATTGTTGTATTCTAGAAGAACTTTTAAATTTACAAGTTATAAAAAAAGGATATACACACTAATATACAAAAAACACAAATATACTAATACACCAACATACACAAACACACTAAGGCACTAAACCAATCGTTCAATGCTTACACACATTGTTAACACGCACACACACTAATACATTAAATGATACATACACACACGCACACATATTAATACATAAAAAAATACACACTAATACAAAAAAACGCATACAATGTTGATACACACACTCAACAAAGTGGAAGTGCTCTGCGCATTTTTGACACATCCAGCAAATCTAAATGTGCAATATGTGAGTGTCAATTTGATTAACGATCCATCTCGTAAAATTTAATAAACTCATTTAATTTTGTACAATGATCAATTTGTGTGTGTATTAGTGTGTCTGTGTTTCTTTGGTGTATTAGTGTGTGTGAACAAAGTGTGTTTTTTTTGTGTGTGTTCGCTTGCATTTTTATAATAGTGTGTTTATTTGTTTGTTGTATTAGTGTGTGTTTGAATGCATATGCTAATTACTGTGTGTGTTTTGGTGTGGTAATGTGTGTTCATTTGTGTTTTTAAAATGGTCGAGTGTTTTAGTATATTAGTGTCTTTGTTTTTTGTGGAGTAGTGTTTCCATTTTTGTGAATTTGTTGTGTTAATAATACATGTGGTGGAGTGTGTGTATTTTGGTGAATTAATGTGTGTGTTTGTATGTGTTTAGGTGTATTAAGGTGTTTATTTTGTGGTGTAGTAGTGTGTATTAATCGAGTATGTGGAGGGTGTATCAATATGTGTGTGTTTGTGTAATAATTTGTTTTGTGTGTGCATATTCTTGGTGTGTTAGTGTGCGTGTTAACGCAATGTGTGTTTTGGTATATTTGTTTGTGCTTTGGTGTATTTGTTGATGTTTTGATTTATTTGTTTGTGTGTTTTTACGTGTACTAATATATGTGTTTTTATATAATGCCATTGCATATATGTGTTTTTGTATATTAGTAGTTGTAATAGGAAAGACTAACCTATTACTACTCTGTTGCCATACTTATAGTATTGTATTTCTTAAATTTTTGGGCCTTGACTTGATGTGTAATATTACATATTAAGCATTGTAGTACTTTAAACCGATGGAGGAAAGACTAACCTATTCAAATTTGGGAGGCTCCTACACCACCAATCAAAGCATTTGCAGTTTACCATTAGGTAAGTTTGTAACGATTGTAGATTTTTGCTTGAGTATTATAGGTTATTTCTATGACTGAATGTGTGATATTGCTTATTTAGTGTAGGACCTTAAGATGGTGAAGGAAAGACGCACCCATCGAAATTTGGGAGGCTTGTAAAGTAGTAGTTTAAGTGGTTGCAGATTTACCTTCAGGCGAGCTTATGACAGGTGTAGAATTTTCTGTGAATATATGTGCTATTGATTATGTTAGTGTTTTCTGTTCTAATCTTCTTTTAAAATACTTAATTATTGCCTCCGATCTCAATCTTTTCTTTAAGATTTCTTGCAGGCACTAATTTTGAAGCTTGAAGATCTTACACCTCTGGATACAAATGAATGATGGTGATTTTTGTCAATGGTAATCCAGGTTCAAGTGACACAACTGTATACCTACTTTTGAAGAGCATACAAGTTGTTTCTTGCATGTCCACATGACTTCATATCTTTGAGTAGATGCTCGAACTTTAATTTTTAGATATTAATGATGTATTTTCTTAATAATTGTGGTGGTGGTTGAAAGATTTCATTGCTATTAAAAAACTTGATTTAATTATTGTATTCTAGATGAACTTTAAATTTACAAGTCATGAAAAAAGGTTATAAACACACACTAATACACCAAAAACACAAATATACTAATAAACCAAAACACACTAAGGCACTAAACCACGCACGCGTACACACATTGTTAACACATACACTAATACATCAAATGATACATACACACGTACACATACTAATACATAAAAAAATGGATGCACTAATACTAAAAAACACATGCAATGTTAACACACACTCAACAAAGCGTAAGTGCTATGCTCTGACACGTCCCAGCGAACCTAAATGTGCAATATGCGAGTGTTATTTTGATTAGTGATGCATTTCGTAAAATTTAATATACTATTTTAATTTTTTACAATAATCAGTTTGCATGTGTATTTTGTGTATTAGTGTGTTTGTGTTTCTTTGGTGTATCAGTGAATGAATGTTTTTTATGACAGCAGTGTGTATGAACAAAGTGTGTTTTTTTTGGTGTATGTGTTTGCTTGTGTTTCTATAATAGTGTGTTTATTTGTTTGTTGTATTAGAGTGTGTGTGTATTTGTATGCATATGCTGATTACTTTGTGTGTGTATTTTGGTGTGTTAATGTGTGTGCATTTGTGTTTTTAAAATGGTTGAGTGTTTTAGTATATTAGTGTCTTTTTTTTTTTT